>JAKEEE010000079.1:600000-1134629 GCA_021498325.1 Bactrocera minax | reverse complement strand
AAATAAGAAGAATACAAAAAATATAAGTCATTTAAATTACGCATAAGCCAAAAATAAACTATAAAATATAGGAGGTTAGAGAAAATGAGCGTACATAAAAAAACTTTAGAGAATAGTACTCGAAATGAAATGTTTGAAATGCATATTTTAAAAATCATAAAATATATGCTGTAAAAATTTACTATGTTTAAGTGTATAAGTGGTGTAAAATGCTGTATTTAAAAGATTTTAGAAATTTGGAAAAAAATTATTTGTGTCTATTGAACTGTGGACAGCAGAAAAGAAAGCATAAAAATATAATATTAGAAACAATTGAGGTATGAATATATTTTGAAAACTAGTTTTGAAGTTAAAAAATAAGGTAAACTACATTAATATACTTTTTTTTTTAAATAAATAAAAAACAAATAAGGGAAATTTTAGGTGTGCAAAAATATTTTTTAGTCTTATATTATTTGATAATGTTTATATGAATTACCAAAATAATTTTGGAAATTATTTTTCAAAAAAATGTTTTCTAACTGAAGGATAATGAAAGAAAATATTTAGGATACTAAAATATTATTTAGAGCAGACTGATATGGAAAAATATGGTAAATATAAAGGGGGAAATGCAAAAAAAAAAAAATATATTAAATTGACCACGAAAATTATTTAATTGACATGAAGGATTTTCCAAAGTATAAAATCTGTAGAAATGTTTTGAAAAAAAAAAAATTTCTGCAAAAGAAAAATATTCAAAACCATACATTAGCAAAAAAAATTTTCAAAATGAAATTTAAAAACAAAATTTAAATTAAAAACATTTTTTTTTAGTTTTCATTTTACCTAAAAAAAAGGTTTTTCTTATATTTTCCATTTAAATAATTTTTTTTATATTTTTCATTTAAAAATTTTTTTCTATATTTTTTTTCTGTTTTATATTTTAACTAAAAAAATTTTTATTTTATATTTTGAATTTTTCAAAATGGTCTTTTTTTTATTAGATATAAAAAGTTCTTTATAAAGTAAAATTTGTTTGCAAAATTTATTTTAAACAATTTACAAAAAATCATTTTCATTTCAATTTAAACCATTGTTTCTAACTGCATCAAATATGTGACTGCAGCATGAGGCGTAAATTTAATTCAACAGATTTTATGCAGTTGAAATTAATTGGAAAACAAAAAAATTAAGTAAACACAAATGAACACATTTTAAATGTTCAATTGACATGCAAATTGACCGTTATTGTAATCTATATGTATACACAAACATATATATACAAGTGTATGTATGCTAGCAGACAAATAAACACCGATGCACACACATACACCTGCACTTACCTACAAAAGAAAATGAATACGAAATTATTGCAAATGAAATATAAGAAGAAAAAAAAATACAAAGAAAATAAGAGAAAAAATATATCTATCGACAATTGTATTTAGAGTAACTGAATTCAGTGTGCATTTAATTAAATAAATACATATATAAATATAATAAAAAAATATATGATATATTTATTTTATTTCTTTATGCACAATGATAGAGGTAAGTAAATCATTGGTGTGAAAGGACAATTATAAATTGAAAAAATATGAATATTCATGCCAAAAAGTGTTGCGTGCTCGAAAATCATATGATATGCCATGGTCATGTGCATATCAAATGATAATATTTTCCTTTGAGACTATAATATTCATGCACTTCACTTGTAAAAAAATAAAAAATTTCATTTAATTCTCAAACAAAAATTTTCATATGATGTGATGCCATGCAGATCATATGATAGCACCATGTAGTGTGATGTGATGATTAAAGTGAATTATGTGCGTCTAAAATAAAGCAAAAATATGCAAACAGTAGAAATTTCTGTATGAAACAATATATTTTGCAGGATAATCATTTAAACAGACAGCAATCATGTAATGCGTAGATCATGTGATGTAATTGCTGGTGTGCTTTGTGTTCGAAATTTTATGGCTTATACAAGTTTTGAACTGTTTAATTAATAAATATGAGTAAATACGTATTAGCACATAAAAATATGGCTACAGACAAAAAAAATGACGTAACTTTTCCCAGTGAGATACTATATAATGCAGTATCATGTGATCTTAGTAAAGACTTCTAAATTGATAACATGATTACACTCTCTAACTAAGAGTCAATTTTAATAAACATTTTCCACAATTTTGAATATATAAGTGAAAAAATATTTTAAAAATTAATTAACACATACAAGATGTGATGATCTGATCAGATCACATGATGTAGATCACGCGATGTTAATTGATGGAAATAATTTATAAATTTTGAATCCAGATGCTGCACGGAAATGCTTTTAAGTGGTAATACACAATACTTAAATGATATTTTCATGGAAATTTAAAGAAGTATTTCCATATTAATAAAGTCATGTGATGTCATCAAGTATAGATCATAGGATATATTAATAGTAATAATATTAAGTGATGTGATTTAGATAAGTACTTTACGAAAGGCTCTTCTAAAAGCAGCAAAATTAAATATTACAAATTTCATAGCTCACATAATATTATGATGTGATGTGCAGATCACATGATGGAGATCGCGTGATGTTTGCTGACCGAAATTTATAAATATGAAATCAATGAGCAGTATAGTTATGTAGCTAAGTGGAATTGAACAAAATCATATGCTATTTTGAAGTAAATCAAAAATATTTCTATGCCATGCCATGGAAGTCACATGATGCAATAACATATGTAGATCACATGAAGAACATATTATATTATATTAAACGTCTCATTGATCTTATTACTGACAATAAACCTTTTCAAGAAAGCAATATTATTTAAATTACGCAATTTTTATAGCTCATTTGATGTAAACATCATAGGTTGCACGATCACGTGATGTGATCTAATGACAAAATTCTCTAAAAATAGAGACCAAAAACAATACAGTTGGCATTAATAAGTGCAATTTAACACAAATCATATGCTATTTTCATTAAAATCAAAAATATTTCTAAACCAAGTAAGTCATATGATGTAATTACCTGAATCACATGATACAAAATTCTTTATGTGACGTCATTTATGTAATTTTTTCTGTTATAGAAAGTACTTTTTGTTAGCATAAGCATGCATAATTCGCAATTTTGTTGCGCACACACACAATATCATAATGCGCAGATCATATGATGTATGAGCATATGATGTGATTTGGTGAGCGTAAATGGATGTGATGAACTAAATAGGTATGTAGTGAATTGTTAAAAAAAAAAAAAAAAAATTGTTTTTTTTTTCTTCGGTTAAAATTTATTATAGTATCTATAACCTCTCTATTTCCTCTTCCCCTCTCAGCCTCTACAACTCTCAGCTTCATCTCGTAAGTAACCTGCAAATCTCACTTAACTTCGCAATTACACCGCAAAGTGTTGGCATAGTGAGCCCTCATTTATGCAACTTCATGAATCATGATTCATAAAAGATCTCTACAAAACAACAAAAACAACAAAACGCATTGTTTCCGTATTGCTCTCCTCAAGCTTACCTAAAAAATTGTGTGAAATGAATCAGTTAGTTTTATTTATATGCTTGTTAGCATTTACTTCAATATATGTGTATATGTTTGTGTGTATGTGTGTATGTGTGTAAGTGTAACAGCATTCAATGAAACCTTTCCTTTTAGGCGTTGAACTTGTATTAAATAAGGCAATTAAGTTTTTACTTTTTTGAACCAATACTAAGGCGATGAAACGAAGGCGGTGAAACGAGCTACAAATATTCGGTGCAATAACGGTTTTTATTTCTAAAATCGGTGTCACTTTCATATTGCAGGAAAAGAGGTGCGCTTATATAAGTATTTGCATATATAGCATATAGATATGCACACATGTCGCCATTTACTATATATAACTCGATTTTATTTATTTGCCGTGAATATTTTAAACGCTCTAGTATTTTTAATAATAAATTAGTAAGTTCTTGCTTGTATTTGGCAGCTTCAATTGACTTCTAATAGAATTGAATGTCGCTCGCTTATCTCATGTTGGTCTATATGCGCAGGGGCCATTGAGGTCAGAGAGTGTTGTTGTTTTATTTTATAATTCAATTGAACTGAATTTGTTACTCATTGCTGTTACATATAAATAAATATATACACATGCATACATTTCTATAGATATTTATATACTCATATATAAAGACATCTAAAATATTGTTTCAAAAATATTTTTAATTCTCTCATACCGTACATATATACGCGCATAAATATTTGATTATATTTGTATATCTATCACTCACTTAAGAAATCAAAGTAATCAGGTATAGAAAAGTATTTACTAATATTTAAATTATTAAAAAACATCTAACTTTAAATTTTGTGAATAAACAAAAATTTTTTAAAAAACACTTTTTATTTAATATTTTTTGAATTTTTTTATCAGATAATAAATTTAATAGTATTGATTTTCCTATCGCGATAACGAAATAAATTATTTTTTTTTATTTTTTTAGCCACTGAAATTTTAAAATTTTTAATCTTTTTAGTACTGTAAATATAATCTAACCTAATTTTATGTTTTTAGCTTAATGCTGGAAAATAAAAGTAAGAAATGTTCATTATATGTTTCATATTTTATAAAAAACTTAGAAGTAAAGCATAGAAAATTTTTCTAAAATGTTCCAAAGTTTTATAGCATTGTAATATTAATGATATATTTCAAAATATTTTTTTCACTTTCGCTTATAAACAAACAACTTAAGATTCATATTTAATAGAACTTTTATTTATTTTTCAAAAACAGTATAATTTAAAAAATTTTTATGTGCGAACAGTTGCTTTAGAAGTTAAATATTTTTTAATATTACTTTTTATTTACAAGAAATTGTATTCCGATAAGTTTTTAATTTCATAATTTGATATTTTTTAAATTATTTCATCTAAATAAAATTCTTAGAGGAAAAATATAATTTGAGATAATTTTTTTATTTACAAAAAATATATCCCGAAAAATATTGCATTTGTGAAAAAAATAATCAAAATTTTTATCCGAAAATAAGTATCATTTATGTAATATTTTTTATTAACAAAAAATTTTTCTCCGAAATCAAAATCCAAAATCTAATAAAAAAATTTTTTTTTATTTAAATTTTCACCTAATAAATTCCAGATCATTTTTAAACATACAGTATGTCTTAACTCACACTGCACAAATTTTATTTGTATTATATTAAATATATCCGGAAATTTTTTAGCTTCATATTTTAAAAAATTTTCGAAAGGCAGTTAGTAAGTTTAATTTACCATAATATGGATGTTTTAAACTGAAGAAAATTATTCTTTTAATCAAATGCTATTTGAATTATTATTATAAAAAAGTGTTTACAATATCCTTTATCCCACGCTAAAAATTTTTTGAAAATTTTTTTCTACAAATAACAAATTTTTTTTCTACTCTGTCGACAACTGCCTATTGTAGCGTACACTCTCACTCACACTCACAAAGTATATACAAATGCATATATATTTATATACGTCATGTAATTATTTCAGCCTAACAGGTTTCTGCGTTGCTTCTGTCTGATTTTCATCTCAATGTCTGCTCAGTCAGTTGCCGGAATTCGTACGTGTCAGTTCATAATTTTCGCTAGTGAACCATTTACAAAATATATTTCGAAAAAAAAAAGCGAATTTATATTTTTTACCAAAAAAGTGTTAAAACTTAACAAACAAAAATAAGTAGTATTCGTCGTTACATTGAGGGCTAAATAAATAGAAAACGCGCGAAGCAATGCGTTTCAATATCAGTCACACACTTTTCGTGTGTACTGTGTTGTTGTTGTGTGCGCTGCAGTGCGAATTTGCAGGTAAACAAAAAAACAAAATTAGTGGATATTACACAAAGCCCACGAAGTTGCGAAAAAACCAGCTGCGCACAGTGGTGTGAGATGGTGCAAATGTTAATGAATTAGAAATAGTTTTTTTTTAATATTAAACAAATGAGTAAAATTAATATATTACAAAAATTAAAAACTAAATAAAAAAGAAATAGTACAAAAAAAAAGACAAACAAAATAAAAAACCAAATAAAAGAAAAAAAGATAATAAAATTAAAAAAAAAGATAATAAAATGAAAAAAGTTAAATAAAAATAAAAAAATAAAAACATAAAATAAAAAACTAGAAAATAATAATAATAATATAAAACAAAAAGTTTTAATTAAATATCAATAAATAAATAAAGTAAACATAAATTTGTTACATTTTAATAAGTTCAAAATAATTAAAAGCTTTATTTATTATAAATATAATATTATACATATATTATTATAATATTATATATATAATATTATTAAATATATTATATTTTATATATTATATATATATTATATTATTATTAATTAAAAATAAATAATAAAAATATTATAAATAATTCAAAGCTTTACTTTGATTTTATTAATAATTATATTAATTAATGCTATTATAAAAAAGGAATAATATAACTGATAAAAATCATAACTTTTCGGGTAAAATTCTATTTATTCTTAGACACAAATGAACAAAAATTAAATTTAATTTAAAAAAGTTGAAGATTTTTGATGAGAACTAGAAAAATGTTTATCTCCTAATATTATTTTAATGCAACTAATAAAACTTCAGCAATAAATTGGCAAACAAAATTTAATATTAGACGAACTAAATCTCACAAAGGCAATAGTTAAAAATTCCTTATCTCAGTTTAATAAATAACATATTTTTGTGTCAGCACTTATCTCTCTAGTCTATTTCCTCGCGCTTGTGTACTAATTCCAGAAAAATAAATATTTGAATAAAAAATTAAATTAATTTAAAATTTGTAGTCAGCTACAAAACCGAGATCGAGATAACTCCAGCGCCACCGGAAGAGCAGACAACAAAGAAGTCAGGCTGGTTTAGTCGGTTGTTTGGTGGTGATAAAACCACCACCACCACCACCACACCGTTCCCACCCCGAAATGTGCCAGCACCCACACCATCTCAACCGCAGCCAAATGCACCGCGTGTACAACCAAACACCGCTGGCGTACAAAAGCCACCACCACTTGCCATTAACCCAAATGCACCACTTATGCCGCTGGGACCACGTCCCGACACACCCGAATCTTCGCCCTTCGGCGGTAATGGCCTCCAACCACCACAGTGGCCACAACCCACGCCACAGTCATCCGCACAGACCCCAACCACACCAACTGGTTTCCGTCCACCAGCCGGCAGTCCACAGTTGCAGCCACAACAGCGTCCACAGGCAGCGCCGACTGCAACGAACTTTAACGGCGTCAGTAATGTGAATAACTTTGGTCGTCCAGGTACAGCACAACCTAATTACCCACCTGGTTTTGCACCGTATCAACCACCAAGGGCCCAACCCTCTGGCTTGGATCTAAGCTATGGCGGTGGCGTTCGTCCGCAAGGTGGCACAGCCGGCAGACCCGGTTTCGGTTTGGCACCATTGACCAGCACAACCACCACTAGTAGTACCACAACCACGACAACAACAACACCCAAACCAGGTCCACCCGGCAGTGCTCTAGGTTTGGATATGCGCAGTGGTTTCGGTGGCTTCGATGTACCATCCACGACCACTACACGACGTCCTTCAACAACAAAAGATGATTTTCTGCCTTTACCACCTCGTCGTCCTTCCGTGGACAACAAAGAAGACTTCCCACCACTACCAACACCACGCACCCCTGGTAGCCCCACACCAGCTTCGCCGCTACGTCCTTCCTCTCCTGGTGGTGGCGCACAGCCCACACCAAATTTTGCTTGGGGTACGCCCACACCAGCGGCACCAGCACGTCCAGGTAGCGGTATCATAACACCAGCTTCACCAACGCCAAATAGCCCCACGAGACCAGGTACTCCTGGCGCTGGTGGATCTGGCGTTTCGTTTGTGCCACACGTGCCCGGTCCGTCAACCACGGCAAAACCTGGTGCTGGCAGTAGTGCTAGCGCTTCCCTTGCTAGCGACGACGAAATACGCGCACTCACTGAGCAACTGTTTACTAAAGAGCAGGGCTTATTAAATTTGGTACATGTCAATCCACAGGGCAAGACAAGGTCAATTGACAGCACAGACGAGGCGCCCAAACCGTAAGTAGACTTTGCCAACGTTGCTCAAAAGCGATCTTTAAAATATTAACCCAAAATTATTACCGTCTAAATTCTTTTCAGCCTCTTCGAAGTCGAACCACGCGCCTACGATTCACCGACAGTCGCCAAAATGCGTGCGCTCTTCGATAACTACGAAGAGGACACTTTGGCCAATGAGCATGTGACCGTCAATGAGCGTCGTGAAGAGAATGAGTTCGTCGATGCAGTAATGGGCACACAGGTGATGCGACAGGCCATGCTCTTCTTGCAGAACAAAGGTAACTCAAGAAATCTATGCTATGTATTTATTTCACGCTTCTGTTTATTTCTAGGCATTGTAACGCCTGATCCGAAGACACATCGCGATCTCGTTAAAGAGCTCTGGTTTACGCAGTACTCACGCGGGCAGGGACGCATCGGCAGTTCGGGCTTTGAGCATGTCTTCGTGCACGAAGTGAAAAACGGCACGCTAATTGGTCTGCACAATTGGGTGTATTTCGCGGACGAGGAGAAAGCAGGCCGCTTGGACTATAAGGGTTATCTGCATCAAATCGATTTGGGCAATGTGAGTGCGCACGTAAACTATACACTTTTTAAGATATACTTATGTTCCTACTTCCCTACATTTCTACAGAAAGCTAAAGTACTAAAAGTACGTTTCAGTCATAAGGGTGTTAATAAGCCGGTTAATGGCGTCTTCGCTGGCACCTCACCCGAATTAGAAATGGCTCTATACACAGTATGCTTCCAACTGCGCCCAGATCGCACTTGTCCTGTGTCCCTAGGCAATCAGCGCTTCGGCATTGTCACCTATACATGGCGCTATCGCGGCAAACATTTGATTGGCAGCGCTTTCCCCGAAATATAGTGACCTTCAAACAAACATAATGAGATTTACAAACCTACAATTGTAAGAAACTGAGATTTAAAGTGTAGTCTAATAAGAAAGTTAAATAAACCAAAAATATTTTCCTCAAAGTACTGCATTTCGTTGATACGGATTTACATAGTTTTTCCCAGTGGTGTGTGCACCTGCTCAAAGGAGTGCGTCTCTGTTTTAGCTTTAGTATAGTACGTACAGTACGAACTAAAAAAAAAATTTGTTTTAAAGGAAGGTCATATTTGAAAAGCTACAAAATTGGAAATATTTGTGCGAACTTTTTAACATAACCTCAGCTATTTCACAATGAATCCTTGGAGCTTCACTCCATGCGAGTGGTCAAAAATTGCTGGGCTCGGATTATTTACTTGTAAGCACATGCATCATATGTATTACATTGTATCACATCTTCTTTAAACGAGGACCACTAACCGAGCTGGAAGCTTTCCAAGGAGATAAAATAACGAGAATAATCTTTCGTTTGCTTTTGCCGATAACTTGTAGAGGCATAAGCGCTTTTCAATTAGAGGAGACCACATCCCAAGCAAGCGGCTGCATAGGAGAAGCTTTTGTTTGTTGTCCATTAGAGCTTTATAGCTTTTGACGTATGGTTTGTGAGCTTCTAAAGTAGGGCATAAAGCTTTTGATGGTTATGGTTGTTGGATGTGGCTGCAGCGCTCAGCAATAAATTACTAATGGCGGGTCTATAATATGTGTCTATATGATAGTGGATGCTGCTGAAAGCATGACACTTATAGCAAAGCTTTAAGCCTCCACAGACGTTGCTGTCACAGATTGTCGTACACTAAATTATATATATGTCCAGACTTTTTGGACAAAAGCTATCACTTTTTTGCGGAAAAATGCTGCGGAAGCTGTTCTAACTTGTGTTAACGCTCTAACGGTACGTTATTTAAAGATTTCAACTTCGTGGTAGTTTATGCACTTCAGAACTAGGAAAATTCAACACATTTTAACAACTTCAAATTATGCACAACTTTTACACTTTTCAAAAATGAACAGCTGACTCGCCGGAAATCAGCAAACTGCACTGACAGCAGGCAAACCAACTAGTAAACATTGTTTTCGCTACTCGCTGCATTGCATTTTCGCCGCATTGACTGTATGAGACTGTTGCCGTCTCGCGCGCGCGCACGCAAAGTGTAAACAAAAACACGGAACCAGTTTACCAGTGTTGCTAGTGCACACTAACGGGCGCGCATATACAAATATACATGTATGTGTGCAAATAGTAGTGAAAACTATCGGCAAACGCTGTCGGGATATACAAATGTGGGAAAAATGCAGGCAATCGCTGGCTGAGCGAAAGAGTTTCGAAGCGGTCGCCGTCGTGTACGAACGTGAAACGAGCGTGAGCGCGTAACGTAGCGCGCCAGCAACAAAAAATCAAAATAAAAAGAGGAAAAGAAGAGTAATACTAATAATAATAATAATAAGCATATAAATATATTTACTAATAAACATTGAGATAAAAGCGTTTATAACTGTTAAATAAAGCAATGTTTGCAACAAAGTGTGCGATTGTGCTTTCGGCAGAGAAATAACGAGTTTGTGAAGCAAAGGAAGCGAACGAAAACGAAAAGCAGCGTTTGCTTGTGCGGCAGAACGTTGGCGTCGCAGCGCTCGAAGCAGTTATTCTAACGAAATCGAATCACTTTTATGAAAGTAAATCGCGCGAATGCGTTTAGTGATATTTTTTTTACAATAAAAACTGTGTAAGCAGCGGCGAAAATAGTGTAAGTTTCTAACAACAACAATTATAACAAATAGTTTATAAATGTTTGGTGCGTTTGTTGGTTTTGCTGCTGCTTTGTGCATTTCAACTGTCCAACTGGAAGCGTGTAAGCAGCGTTGCAACAGTCAATTTGTGTGCGTGTGCGTGTGTGTGTGCAAGCGAAAAATGTGTGGGTAGTATGAGAGGAAAGGGAGAGAGAGGAATGTAGTTGTTCGACTGTGTGGTGGTTGCAGCATGAATTGAAATTAAAATTGCTGAACTAGAAATGTAGGAATTTATATGAAAATTATAAAAATAAATTGTTTAAAAAGAAAAATAATTGAAAAAAAAAATTCAAAAACAAAAAAAAACAATTCATTATAAATGGCAAATCGGAAATCGAAAATCGACAACCAATATGTTAAAAGCAAAAGATGCGAAATAATATTAAATTTACATACTAAATTGCGGTTTTAATTAAATTGCTTCTCATAAAAATTTATAAAAATTTAGATTATGTTGTTTAACGAATAAATATAGTCATAGATATGTTAATATCACACTAAAAGAATAAAAATAAAAAATAGCTCCAAAAATTATATATAATTATTACACGAGTATTTAAGATATTTCAATTACGTAATAAATAAATATTGAAATGTACTTGAAAGAAAAAATAAAAAATATTTGAAATATAAAAAATGCATAAAAATGAAAAAAAATAAATGAAACTGGTTAAATGAATATTAAATTTTATACAAAATATTTTTCATTTAATATAAGTAAGTAAATACATTAAAAACCAGTTGAAAACCGATTTAATAAAATTTCAAAGAGATGAAAAAATAAGAAATTATTTTGAAGTAATATTAACTTGATAGTGCTCGTGTATAGTTCAAAAAATTTCTTACAATAGAAAACAATTACAATTACAACAATTTTTATAATTTAAAATACATAAGTACATTAATCTTAAATTATTTGTGAAAAAAATGCAATTCAATAGATTTAAGAATTAAAAACAAAGCAATTGATATACTTTTTCAACATATTTTTGAATATTTTGGTGTGATGTTTTAATAATTTAAAATAAAATAATCTAAATAATTTTTTTATACAATTTTATAATAAAAAATATATAAATAAATTGTTGAAAGATGCTATATAAGCTTTGATATTTTAACTTTTTTTTTGATGTTTTAAAAGATTTTAGCGTTATTTTAAATTTTAGTTTTAATATTAATATTAATAATAGATATATTAATTAATTTTAATATATAATATTAATTCAATATTTAATCACTTAAATGAAATTAGTACTAAATCAATAAATTATGTGAGCTAAGTTCAAAAACATAGTGAAAATCTAAAGAAAAACTAATAAATATAGTTATAAACAAAAAAGTAAATTAAGTAAAAGTAAATAAAAAAAATATACAAGTAAGTAAAATTATTTGTTAAAAATATATTTTTTTAATTGTATCGAATTTTTATTTCAATAAAATCAAAATAATTATAACAAAAAATTTATTTAAAAAAATATAAATAATATATAAATAAGTAAATAAGTGGTTAAGATATATTTATTTTAAATTTTTTATAAAACTTTTTTCAAAATTTTTTAATTAAAATTACAATAGCCGCAATTAAAATCAATGAAAATGTATAAAAAACTATTTAACTCCTTTTCGAAATTGTTAATTATAATGTATGATTAATTTCTAAAAAATAATAAATCAAATATAATAAATTCAGTTCACAAAAATTTACTCCCTTAAACCCAAATATGTGTGTCAGCAACTAACATAGAGCAAATTGAGCAGATCATCGGAAGCACACTTTAATAATATCATAAAAAAAAAACTCCCATTATCTACAGCCAAAATTTATATACATGTGAAATATTGTTTGGATTTCAGAATTCTCAAAAAAAAATACTCTACGCTTTTGTTTACTTTCAAAGTAAGCCGGCAATTGGTTACTCAAGTGTTTGCAATTACGATCGTTATGGAAATAGATCAAATTTTAAAGAGAATTAAGCAGATTTCGAAGACACTTCGCATCACGCGCACTCTACTGGCGGCACACGTACTGTAAGCTTTTAGTTATATACGTGCATATATATATATATGTATGTTTTTAAAGCACTTATATCTAATAAAATGTAAACTTTATATGTATATATATGCATATGTACTCAACGGTATAGTCCAAATAGTCCAATATGTATGTATGTCGTGTTTGTAAGTAAGCACTTATCGTATTTCAATTGTTGTTCAAGTTGTTTGCCTCGACGCTCCTACATTTATGCCGGCAACAGCTCACTTTTTCACTATGAGAAAACCTAGAAAATCATAAAAAAGGTAAATAACTTAGTATGCAGGTACCGAACTTGATCGTTCATTGTTTGTGTAAGTTAGATATATGAGTAATGAGCAAGCGTAGAAAAAATTTACAAAAAAAAAAATCACATATAAACTAGAAAGATAATGTAAAATAATTGGATGATATTAAATTAAAGTTAAGGAAATTGGAAAAAAAATAGTTTTTAGCATATATGCATTAATATAGAAAGGAACAGCAAAATTCAATCAAATAAATGGAATATGAAAAAAATTAGTATAAAAAGTATTACACAATATTAATAAAAAATACAATATTAATAAATTATGGTTTATTTAAAATGGAATTTAAGTCAAAAATTATGTATAGCAGCTTTTTTTTTAAATTAGAATAAAAACAAAAATAAAATCCATTAAAAAATAATTAAACTAAATTATTTCATTAAACTTTATTTATTTTAAATATTTTTAACTAACTCAGTTATTTTTAGAATAAAAATTTACGTAAAAATTAAATTAAATAAAAACAAATATAAAATAAAAAAAAAAATTTTTTATCCTATTTCCTATCAAAAATATATTTTTCAATCAAAAATTTAAAAAAAAAAACTGCATTTAAACTGTTTTAAGTGAAATTAAAAATTAAAATAAATAAAATGAAACATATATAAAATTTAAAAAAAATCTTATTTCATTAAAACAAGTTTTATTTTCCAACCAAAAATTTTTATAAAAATTCTGTAATAATTTTTAATAAAAATGTGCAAATAATAAATGATTTAAAATAAAAATTTAAACAAAAGAAACCCGTAAAAGCTGTTTTAAATCAAATAAAAGTAAAATAGAAAATTTTAACAAATTTGTTATTACTATTAAATATATTTTAAAGGTTTTATTAAGAAAAAGTTGTATTTTTCAACCAAAAAATGTTATAATAACCAAAAATTTTTGTTTCTTTTAAAAATGAGCATGTAATATTATATCAATGAAAACACAATTCATTGAAGAAATAATTAAATTTTTTTTAATTTTTTTAGTATTATTTTTTTAAGTAAATAAGTAATACATGATTTAAAATAACATTTGAAACTAAAAAGTATGTACAAAAATATAACAAATCAATAATTAAAATATATAATAATTAATTATTAAAATTAAACTATATAATAAAACTTCTTTAGTTTCTAATAAAAAAAAGTCCAATTTAAAAACAAAGTCAACATTTAATGCCCAAAAAGTCGAAATACTATTATATTACATACAGCAGCTTCGATTTATTGCCCATTACGCAGCTACCAACAGCTTTATTTTCATATACGCTTGCGGCAGATGCTTGAAATTTTTTTTTTTATTTAGTCTTAAAACTTTACTCGGCGCCTAGCTTGCGTTGGTTGCGATTTAAATAGTTATAATCGTAATAATAGCCCAATAAATGTATGTATGTATACATGTACATTTATACATGTGTCTATATGTATACATACGAGTTCACATAGTATGTACATATATATATATAAATATATTTGAACGCCAATTGCGGCATTCGGTAACTAAGCATTAGGTGATCAGTCATTTATGGTAGCATAATAATATTAACAACTGCCTTTTAAGAGTTATGCAAAGTCTTTAAAAATATTTGGAAATCACACACACAACACATACACACGGAGAAATATGTACATAAATGCAGCAGAGAAGCTAGATTTTTATGTTAATGAAATAATTTGTAATCTTTTTTTTAAGTTTTGAGGCATATTTATAAGGAGTTTAAAAAAATTTTCTATGTAAATGAAGTAAATATGTAAATATATATGTAGATGTCTAAAAATGTATTGCCAAAGTTGTCATTACATATGTATTTACATGTCTTATTTGTTTGTATGAGTTTTTATAATTCTTTTGGCGTTAATATTTTTATTTATTCTTTTAGAATTGAAGAAATTATTAAATAGATATTTTTTCCACATTTAACTATACCATATTTATATTTTCTGCTACCAGTAATAACCAAGTTTATTATATTTGTAAAATGTAATAAAAAAAAATTTTAATTTTTAAATTATAATAAATTAAATTAAAATTAATTTGAAAATTAATCAATGAAATTAAAATTTAAAAAATTATAAATTAAAAATAAATCAAAAAAATTTTAATTAAAAATTAAAAAAAAAATTTTATTTAAAATTAAAAAAAAAATTTTATTAAAAATTAAAATAAAAATTATTAAAAATATATACCGCCCGTAGCCCCCCCAGCAAAGCATAGTTAGAATATTAAATATATAGATAGTAAGGGTCGACGGCGCCCCCGGCCGATTAAACCAGACCAACTTTCTGATAACACGGCCTGGTCTATTCTACGGACAATGCTCAGAAATCTGTGGAGACAACCATAGATTTATGCCCATCGTAATCGAAGGCCTATCACTGTTAATGATACCACTGAGGCCCGTCTCCAATTAAGGAAGTATAACGCACAAGAAAAAGCCGCGAACTTCATAAGAAATCGTCTGCGAAAATAAAAATTTTTTTTTTGAAATCAATTCTTTTTTAAATATTCTTTTCTTGCTGATTTCATTCTTAGCTTTACCATTCACTCATTCAATTATTTCTATAATTTTTTTTTTTTGCATTTAAGCCTTTCCATTCTAATTTAAATACTTTCAGCAATAATTATTAACTTTTTATGCTGCAAATTGTGTAAGTGCTGCTAGCAAATCAAATTAGTAAATAACCATTATATACTTCTGTATGTATTTATTTATGTGTCAGTATGTTTGCATGCCATTCTAACGCTTTAATATGCAGTTATGCCGGTTAGGCTGTAATTATAGATTATGCCGCATAATTTTAGTGTTCAAATTACTGAAAAAAATAAAAAATATATATTGCATATAAATGTAAAAGCGTAAGTAATTTATTATTTATTTTACATAAGTGTCAAGTTTTGCACATACAAACATACAACATCAATTCAATATCATTACTGTCTTTGATTTCACTATTTGAAACTGAGTAAACAAATGACGAAGCATGAGATCATAAGGAATTGTAAAAAATATATAATATATACATACATAGATGTGTGTTTTGTAACATAAAGCGATAAGTATTTATCGAATATTTTTGTTGTTATTTTTATTTGTTTACGTAAGAACTAAGCAATTGCTTTCGATTTCTAATGAACTAGTGCTACTTCACTAGAAGTGGTACATTGAAGTATACATATATCTATATATTATTTATTAATTTAAGCACATTAAATTGAAAAGGTGCCACCGCAATGAAGTGTGCGAATCCACATAGATAGAAAAAGTTGAATATGGAAAAAAATTTACGAATTTTTTTTTTCAACAAAGAATCTTAGCAATTAAAAAAATAATAATATCAGTTATAATAAAAATTAAAGATATATAAATAGAGTAAAAAGTAATATTACTTATTTATTCATAATAAAAAATATATGCCTACAATTTTTTTATTTTATAAATATTTAATTTTTGAATTTTCAAAGTATAAATTATATATAATAATTAAATTTTTATTTATTTTTATTTTATTATATTTTGTTTATTATATTTTTATTTATTTTATTTTATTTTTATTTTATTTTATTTATTTATTTTATTATATTTTTATTTTATTTTATTTATTTATTTTATTATATTTTTATTTACTCAATAACATTTTAATATTTTTTATTTGAAAAAATTAAATTTTAAATTGTTTGAAAAAAAATTTGTGATTAGTGGTACTGGTACTTTTTGGTGGTTTGGTACTTTTATTATAATTTGTTATTATTAAATCTATGCAGAAGATTGTTGATGTTGCTCCTTTGAATTTTATACAACTTTTTTTTAATTAATTTTTGTATATTTTGTTGTATTAAATTTAATACAATTTCATAAAAACTTATAAAACAGACAAATCTAAAAACAAAGTTGAAACAAAATTTAAAAAAAAGTTAAAATATAAAAAATTTTTTGTAATTTAAAAAATATAATAAAAAAGTATAAAAAAAAAATATTATAAAAAAAAGTATGAAAAAATATTTACAAAAACAAATAAAAGTACTTAAAACTTACAATAATAAATTAAATATTTTTGCTAATAATCGTAATTTCTTCTAACAAATTTCATTTGAACTATTGCGCAAAAAGCGTAACCACAGTGCTTTTGTGATTATTTTCTTTATATTTGTAAGCAACATTGTTATTGTACTTGCTGAATGCCCATATAAAATTTTAAGCGCAAAATATTTCAGATGCTCAACTCTACAAATAAGGATTTGCCAATTTGGTAGATGTTCTGCCACTTTCGGTTTTTGTGAACAATTGAAAAATTAAATAATAGAACAAAAGAATACAGGGTGGCCCATTTTTCGAAAATAAATTAGAAGGAGTACTAATATATATTACATATTTTAGTAATAAAAGTTTAAATATTAAAAATAATTTCTTCGTTTTTTATTTGCAGCGCATTTAAAATATATGGACAACACTCAGTACGCTATATTCACCACGCCTACATGCCACTGAGCTGTCAGCGAAGCTAAAGTTTTCAACACACCAGCTGTCAAACTGGCAAACAAAGAGAGAACTCAAATGATTACGAAAAGGCAGCCAGTAATTATTTCATGAGGCAGGCAGCAGGATTGTTTGTTATCCATAGGCAGTGGTGGATTTCTGCAAGCGAATCTAACAGCTGAGCGGTTAAGGAGAAAGAGAGAGTAGTCACGTAGACTGCGCGCGAGTGGAGCGCCGAGAGCGAATGACTGCAGCGCAGATTTGCTGCCTGACTTCATCAGCCTGTGAAACCTTGCCACACGCCAGCCACTGACAGAACTGAGCAGCACAGCGAAGGAAGCTATCAACGGGCGTTATAACGGATAGCATTGCGTGTGCTGCGACACGAAAACGAGTTGATGTGAATTTATTTCTAACATTGCCAATATTTGCGAAATTAAAACGAATTTGTTAAACATAATTAGAGAAAATTAAAAAACGTATATAAATCCGCACAAAACGGTAATAGTAAACGTGGTAAAAATCCGCTCACTGTCGCGCACGCCAAATTTTTGGGTGTGAAAACGAAAGTGAAAATTTAGCACACAAACGAGAAACGAGTGCGCGCGTACGAGGCGACAGCGACGGCGGCGGCAAGTCCGTCCACCTCCACTCCCAAGAGACGGCGGGTAATAGTGAGGCGCGCGGATAACGGTGAATCGTGCGACGTGCGTAGAAATTGTGGAACGCGTTGGGGGGGGCCCAACGACAAACGAGACACCAGGTCGTCGCTGCAGTCTTTCAGTCGTTCAGCGCTTGAGTTGACAGGATAGTCCAGCAAGGATGGTGTGCGTCGCTGAGGCTGCTAAAGAAACAACAACAATCGTTAGCACATGCACGTAGTAGCAGCGAGGACAAACAGGCATAATTATAGGCCAAAAAATATACAGGTTCACTCATATATAAATATTGCAATCGAAACAAAAGTGCAGCGAAAGTTTACGACAGCGTACTCGAATTCCCTATGTGCTGTGATTTGTATGTCACGTGAGTAGAGCTGTGTAGCGCGCACAAAAAAAAGGAGGTCTCCAATAAGCGAATGACGTTTAGCGCCTGCAAATATGCTATAGTTAACGATTTGACTTACACATAACAAAAAAAAGTAACGAGTGTAAAACAGCTGAGCGCTTCAGACAAGGGCAGGTTAACGCCTAAAAGTGTGCTTAATAATAGCTAGCCAGCTTGTGCGTATACGCTTGTAAACGGGCGAAAGTATGCAACGTATTATGTAAAACGGGTAGTTAAGAAAATCGACGCGAAGGCTGTGAGATAAATGAAAGCTGTCACACAGCAAGAGTTTGAGTTGCGAAAATTCGGTGAAAGATTAACTAGGAAATTTTGTGGCGCTAAAAAGTATGCTATACTTTCGTTAGATATGACAAAGTGTCAAAAGTAAACAAAGTAGTGAAATTTACCAAGAGTAAAATAGCATAAATGCTGTTCAATTCAAAAATATAGAAAAAGTGTGCTCTGCGCCTAAAACTCGGCAGCAATTCTATGAAATATAGCAAAGCAAAAGCTTTTAAGTGGTATAGTGCTACTATCTACGTGAGACATGAAAGCGCAAATTCGAAATTAAAATATCATTGCGCCTAAAACTGTGCAACTTCAAGCGCAGCAGTGTAGATTGTGTTGCAGTGCAACTTTACAAACAAATTTTTAATTTCTAATGTTTATTGGAAAAAATAAAACTTTTCGTACATATATAATACGCAAACGCTTGAGCGCCCAAAAGTCTGCTCCGTTTTAAGTGAAAATCAACAAAATTGTGCGGAGCGCGAGAGAGCGTCTGGCAGTAATAACACTTGCCAAAATAAATTGTATTAAGAAAGTCATAAATAACGCAGCAGCACGTTTTATAGCGCTCGTGCACACGCACTCACACACACATACATATACGGAATCAACTTCAAAAAATTCACCGTGCTGTGCAGCATACGTACATCGCTTGCGCGCTCTCGCAACGCTCTCTCATCTTTTTGCTGCTTGAGTGCGTAAATTATTGTGACGTCAAGAGTCGAAAATAGAAGTTGTATTTCTTTTTTTATATGCATGTGTTTTTTTTTTTTGGATTATTTTGTGCGTGCGCCTAAAAGTAGACAAGCGCTGTGTGTGAAATGTGCAAATATTTGCTAACAAGCGGTGCAAAGTTTAAAGGTTTTAGTGCAATCATAAATAAACGTCAAACAAATACTGATTAGCTAAAATAACAACAACAAAAACAACCGCAGCATCTTCAACACACACACAAGTAGCGAAAATTGTTCAGCAAAATGGAGCAACCCAGCATATTGGTGCGAATTTTGCACTCAATACCACATGTGAATTACACTTTTCAACGGGTGAATGACACCTTCAATCCGGACAGTGATGTTTATCTTGAGGTGAGTGCGCAATGGTTTGGTGTTTTCGACAATTGGTTGCAAAACAGGCGAACATAAGTTGAAGGATATTTTAAGTTTAAAATTTTAAACAAATAATTTGATTTTAAATCGGACTCATTGCTTTGAATTAATTGAGTGCTATTTCTTTAATATTATAAAATGAAATAAAAAAAATAAAAAATTGCGGAAAAAAATTCAAAAATTTTAAATAAAAAAAAAATTTTTTAAGTACAAAATTATTCCCTACATACTTTAGAAATTAAATTCAATTATTATTTTTGAATTTTCAATTTAATTGATTTTTTTATTGCGTGCATGAACATATTTGTTATAAATTTTATTTTATTTGGTTTTATAAAAAGTATTTTAATTTTTAAATTTATTTCATTTGTTTTATTTTACTTTACTTTGGCTTATTTACCACTTTTGATAAATTTGTTTCTAATATTTTTTCGGAAAATCTAAAATTTTTTATTTATATTTGTTTTATTTCACATTTTAATTTATATAAATAATTAATTCAGTTGACTTGAATAATTAACACTTGAAAAGTATTTGTTTCGTTTTCTTAATTTTTTTTAACAAAATATTTTTTTTAATAACATTTTTTTAATGTTTTAGTTTAAGGTAATTTAGTAATTAAATTTAGTTTTTGTAAGTGTTTTTTTTTTCTATGATCAAAAATTTAAAGAAACTGTTGACAAATATTTTAAAATTAATGACTCTTCTATTAATTCATTTTGTGCTTCCACCCCTTCGCATACGTTAACACTACACCTTCCCCACAGTTCCACAATTTTTTTATTTCACCTCTGCCCACCACGCATATCCTTTGACGGATGCTCGAAGGGCCCGTCGTTTAAGGGCTTTGCCAGCAACCAGCCTTGCCACACACCTGCATTTGCTGACGTGTCATTACGCTTGCCTTTAGTTGCCGTACTCTTTATACCTTTGTACTTCGTGCGGTTTTATGTCGCAACGCGTCTGCTCACCTGCGCTTACAAATTCTAACGTAAATTCTAACTACTAATTTAAATCTCCGAATTCCATGACTTCCTTTGCTTACATTCTTTTTTTGCTTTTTTTTTTTGCTTTTTTTTTTGCTTTACACAGCTCCCGTTTTTTACAAAGTCTGCTATCTCTCTCTTTCTTTGAGTCTGCTTCACACCACTCTTTTGTGTTTGCTTACCACGTCCACGTTTTTCACATCCTACAGACGCGTACTTGCCATCTTCAGCATCAGCATCATTGTGAGTGTTTGCTTTTGCCTTTGTATTTGCCTTTGATTTTCTTCCACATATTTGCTTGGACGGCACAATAATCTTGATTTCTGTTTATATCTCTATTTTGTAAGGCAAAGTATTTCTTTTTTGTACTCACTTACTTCATTTTAATTTTAGCTTCGTTTTATGTTTAATTTTTTGCTTCAAGTTCCACATTTATTATCCATGAAATATTTACAGGTTAGAGCTGGTAATGGCATGTTTTAGCAGGAAAATGTACCAGCGCAGTTGGTGAAGTAATTACTCACTTAACTGTAAACTAATTTCAGACAGAGAGGCATCCACTGGTTGAAAGCACTAAAGTTCGGAAATCATTTTAGTGCACTTGTCCCGTAAGATCCAAATTCCAAGTCGAGAAATAATTTAGTATTTCTAACACAGACTTTCAACGCAAATAAATCGCATATTGTTGATGTCATGCCGATAGCAGCGCGAGAAAGTTCGAATATATTTAATATTTCATTCGTCGAACTTGCATATCACTGCAATTCCCAACAAGTTTATTGAAAAAATTCATATAAAGCCAAATGCGAACGTTGTCTATTGATAATTTTGTGTATTATTTCAGTCTTCTGTCGATAAATAAAAATTTCTCGAGCTAAAAGAAAAAAAGTCAACTGGAATTGACACATAATTTTGTTATCTGCACTGCTGTACTAAAATACTATGGCCAGCGACAAACGATAAGTATAAAAAAGTAATTTTCGAAGTAATTTTACCTACATTACTTGTATTTAACATAATACCATTAATATTTGGCAAAGCTAAGCAATGTGGTGTCTCCACATTGGTAACAAATGCTGGAATATTTTGATGCTAGAATGTTGGAAAGTTAAATGCTCTGATTTTTTCTTCGAATGCTTAAACTTTCTTTCTAAGTTCATCGAGTCCAACTGCCAAGAAAACATCGGCTCCGACTGTCAAATCAGTTGTTTCGATTGCCCAGAAGCTAAACATTGCAGAAAAAACCATTTGGCATCATTTATATAGGATTGGATATAAAAATAAGCGCCATATAATATGGGTGCCACGCGAGTTATCGCAAAAGACCTCATGAACCGAATTTCCATCTGCGCATCGCTGCTGAATGGCAATAAAATCGTTAAATTTTGGAAGCGGTTGGTTACAGGTGGTGAAAAGTGGGTCACTTACGACAATCTCAAGCGAAAGCGGTCGTGGTCCAATCACGGTGAGCTCGGGCAAACGGTGGTCAAATTAGGACTGGAGGGTTCGGGTATGTGCTAGGTGGGATTGGCAGGGAATCATCTACCATGAGCTGCCCCCCTAAGGCCAAACTCTTAATTCAGACCTATATTGTCAACAATTGGACCGTCTGAGGATAGCAATCGCCCAGAAGCGGCAAGCTCTGACCGATAGGGGAGGAATTGTGTTCCATCAGGATAGCGCCAGGCCACACACATCGATAACGACTCACCAGAAGCTTGGGAGGTTCTTATGCATTCACCTTATAGCTCAGAGCTGGCACCAACTGATTACTATCCGGTTCTGTCTACAGTGCATGATTTTGTTGGTGAAAGATTTTTTGCAAATAGGGACGAGGGTTTCTACGAGAGTCGCATTAGGAAATTTGCCCTAAATCGGATCATACAATTGACACTTCAACTTAATGCAAAAATAATTGGTTTCTTTTTCCTAAACCTACTATGTGATAGTTACTATAAAATAATAAAAACATGGAAAATCTGCTCTGGTTGCGTCCAACGCTTTCAAAAAAGCTAAATAACTTTTGTACACTTAGTTAGAGAAAGTTTATGAGATATTTAAAGTTCGAAACAGCTTCCTCTTATACTCTTTTAATGCTAGTGATGAGACACTTCGAATTCCTCACTCCGAATAGTGCAGAAGCCCTCTCTTGTAGAGGTCTTAATAACCACAATGTGTTGAAAAGATTTGAGAGCTTACAAAACCTACATAAAGCCAAGAATATTGAGTAATTGGAGCGCCAGAAATCGTTGATTAATATGTGTTTTCGTTGCTTTGCAAACAAATCTATAATTCTCAACTGGTTTATGAAATGAATAAATATGAGCGTGCCTCAAAATATTGTGCTAATCTTTTCAGTTTTAAGCGTTTCTATATTTATCTATAAGAATTTTAGTAAATTTTTGGTATATTTTGCACTGTTAGGCAAGGGATTGGACCTTTAAAGCGTTCTTTACATTTTCGAGTCTTTCGTTTCGATCTTATAGAAATTACACATCTCATTTAAATCATTTGCTAATTTCATGCTTTCATCTGCACATTTCCGCCAACCTTATTGCACCGCACACCACCTCACTTGGAAACCTTAGTCATTATAAGGAAACAGGAAGGCACGCCATAGATAGATAAGCGTCAAACATTTTATATTAATTTATGTCTACTGCAGATTATCTGTACATATGTATTTATTTGTTTGTCATTAGAGCAGCACATGCGTTCCTCCCATCTGCAACGCACTTAAGGCTACACAAATTCTCACTCTCCATCCCATGCTGTTGTATATTTATGGGCATAGCGCTGGCAGTTACCTCTCACATCCATATCTACACTTTAACTGCCTGCCTGCCCCCCATTCCTCTCATTTTTGCTACCGCGCTACCACGCTCTCAGCCTCTTTCACACTCTCTTGCTCGCACGCTCGCGTTCACTTCACTACACAGTCTGTGTGGCCTTGTAGGTATGATTAATAATACGCTTGGCGATTGTTTGGTGAATTTGTCATTCAAAGTCCTTGAGAATTTGTAATGTTCATGTTATATGCAGTTGTGTGAGCTCACACCACCGCACCGCGCAGGGGGCCGTGCGCGTATGCCGTCTATTTAGCGCAACTAATGTAACTTTTTTATTGTTGTTGCGCTCCACATTTGACGCAAGGCGCGGAACGTATACAAATTGGCAGCCTTGCTACTTGCGACTTGCGGCTGCGGCTGCACGTGTACTTTGAAATAAGCAATCGCTTTGAAGGTTTCGTCTGCGTATCCAGCTCGCGTATACACAATTGAACTGATTGAGCAATTTGTACGTGCCCTCATCCAGTTCCGGAGCTCGTGGCAAATGGCAATGATGTCCTTGTAAGTTTCTGTCATAAATGTATGACTTGGGCAACAAGGGGGTTGAGAAGTGGTAGCGCAAAATTTTGCATTGAACGAAAGTTTTTGAGTTGAACAAAAGTGACTTTTTGTATAAGACCGTGAATTAAAGCAATCGTTTGGTCTGTATTAGTCACGGAAGCTAACCGATACTTAGAGCATTGATAGCGACTGCTTATTCAGTATCTAAGCAAGCATTCTTCAGCCAAAAAAATTAATTACTAATGTTGATAGTTGAAGTTGAGGACTATGGCTTAGTAAAAAAAAAAAACACAGCATACTACAATTTAAACTCGACTTCAAGGAACGCTACGAGTTTTGAACTCCTAAAACAAAGGCGCCCAACCGATTTTTTTTCTTTGACTAATTAGTACGAGCTGTTTCCACGACAGTCGGCTATACGTAAACAGAACGGACCCGAATATTTAAACCACCAAAGCTTGCCTACGTCTATGTTCTATGACATTTCTCAAAATTGTTTCGGGAATCTTTTCTGCCGCTGTAAAAACATTAACGTTACTAAGCCTAATAAAAGCGTATGCCAATTCGACAGTTCCGCTACTTTTCTCTTTGGCGCAGTATGAAAGAAGAAAGAGAGTAAGTATACAGTTCCGCGGTATTGAGGAAGAGAGTGAGTACTTTGCCTAACGGTATTTGCTACACTCCAGATGCCTGCTACTTCGCCAATTCGTATTAATAAACCACAGGCGCATAAAAGGTGCGAAGTGAGAGGTAGATAGTCGTAAACCATTTGCTGCCGCATTCTTCTTACAGATTCTTATAGAGAAAATTCTTTCTTCAAAGCATTTACTGAGGCTTAAGGAGAGAATAACATAATCTTCCATGTCCTTTCAATATGATGATTTTCCTCAGGTTCTAGTATCCAATAGAAAATCATCTAAGTGAAGTCTCACTATCACAATAGCTTGGGGTTAAGGCAAATTTCTCAGTTGTTTGAGAAACTGAAATACTTTTCAGAGAGGAGTGTGGTATTCAGATTCAACTTTTTTTCCGGCACCAAACGCATCAACATACTGTACGATACGTCACAGTGGTCTGAAGTCTTCTCAGCCGAAATGTCCAAACATCCCTTTTTCTCCACCCAGACTCGGCTGCATGAAAATCAGCAATGACTTGCAAATGTTCAACTTCACAGCCTCGCATGTGCCGCACACACCTTACGTCATCCATTCATCTCTAGTATAGATGTTTATTATTTAACTTCTTCCACAGTGAACTCCGAACTCAAAGAATTTGTCCTTAATTTCCACAACTGCTCGCTGAACCGTAACATAAAGTGCATTACACAGCCACGCCCCACAACTTTTGCGGCGCTTCAAGCGTGAAAGGCACTTGTGAGCGAAAATAAGAAATGAACGAGCGCGCACACACACACCCATACACATACATACGCAGAAATCAGCCAGTGCACACGCAGTCTCACTCATACAAAAGCAACTTAATAAACTAGTGTTTGCCCTGCCATGCACGCCTTGCGCGCCCATCCCGGACGCTGGTTGGTATTAATGACGCAATAACCGAAAGGGTGTCGTCGAGTAAATGCACCGTTAAGTCGGTCGTTCGGTCAGCTGGCTGGCTGGCCAAATAAATTGAACAGGTAATTGGTAACAGGTAACGGTATGAGCGTGCAGTAGGTAACGCGAATTTGCGACGATAATGCATGGTTCGGCAGGCGTGCGCGAGTGGCATGCTGCGAAGTGTGTGTGTGTGTGTGTATGTGTGTATGTGTGTGTGTGGTAAGGGTTATGATTGAGCGTTAGCTTGATTGGATGTCGACATGCTGGCTTTAATGCATACATATGCATGCTTAACGGTAATAGCCGAATGCTGGCATGTTCGTAAATTGCAATCCAACAACAACTGCAACACTAAATGGTACAACAACAAATGGCATTGCAAAATTGACCTAATAGAAGTGGCGGTGGCATGCAGTTGGTCGGTTGGAGTACAATAACCGCAAAATGCACAATTGCCGAACGAAAGCAACAACAGCAACAGTTGTATTGCACAGCATCAACGTTCACTGCAATGCAAACCCTATGCGCTTTGCTACACATGTGTATACACCCATTTATATGTGTATGTTTGTATGTGTGTTTGTGTATGGAAAACGTCAGCAACATCCTTGCCATTGCCCCAGTTTTCGTGTACAACACTAAAATTAACTAGCTGCAATATTTGTTGTGCTCGACAATCGGTTAGTTTGACGGAATTGGCTGATGGCAGATTTTCTTTATTTTTTTTTTTGTTTTTTTTTGTAGCATGCAACATTGGCGATAAGGCAGCGGAAAGGTTTATGGAAAAAAAAATTGGAGCGCGACGTCAGCAATGCATAAAATATAATATACACGTTGTATGTGCTTACGTATAGAACATTTCAGGCTGATGAATGACGTAGGCGAAGTTATGCGCGTGCAGCGTTATTGCGTAAATTGTTTGGGGTGAACAGCAAACGGAAGACTAACTGAGCGTTCAATCGAGAAAATAAGAGAAAGTCAAGTCAAGGGAAGAGAATTGCAAAGAATCGTAAAGAAATATATATATGACTATATCTATATATATATATATGTGTGTGTGTGTGCAATTAGTTGAAGAAAATATGTACAGTTATGTATGGAATTAACCGAAAGTGCGGCAGTTTGCTTATAACATATTTGTCGGTTAGAGCAAATTATTCCCGAACTGATGCATTTTAGGGTGCCACGCTTTCCTACAAGCTTCACTAAGTTATCTCGCTTAAAGTTTGAGAAATCGATTTTAAAATTAAGTGAGACATACGAGCAAGTTCCTGCCTTATGTACTTTTTGGTGATTTCCTGCGCTTTCATGGCCTATTTTATATTTCTAATATGATTTAAGGCATTTATAGTTTTTCCACGCTAATCGTTTTTAAGTTGGGTACTCGCCTTTCCGAGTGAATTGAGAGCGAAACACAACCAAGTTAATAACGCGAGCTTTCAATGAAGAGCCGCCAATTTTTATTTCAATGTGTCAAAGGGGTATACATCATACTATCAGTCATTTCATGCTTTCCAACACAAGTGGAGATACTACTTTCATGGCTTCTGCATAAAGCTCTTCCAAATCTTGGTTTCAAATACTTGTAACATAACTGGTATCTAACTAGTACTGACTATAGCATAGTAGTTCACGATATATGTATGCGCTTATTTTGGATTCGAAGTCAATTTCGGGCATATTAACACAAGTAAATAGCTCTCTCTAGCCCGCCCTGGCGTTCTTTAAATTTATTTAAACTCCCCAAAATTAATCATTTGTTGGGAGAACATCTTATTATTTGCATTTTGTAACTCTCCGCTAATATCGCTAAAGCGCCTACATTCGGCTGCTGAACGTCAGTATTGTTTGGGTTAAAAAAAAACTAGTACTCATTACCACTTATTATGCTTGAATAGCGCAATATCTTCCATGTAATAAGCGCTTATAAGCACGAAAATGTAAACAAAGTAAATTTTGCGCTAAATAATCCTCACAATAACCACATGACTCAAATGTTTATATTGTACAATAGAAATGTTTACATATGAATTAGCTTAGCGTCGCAGATTCTTATAAGCACTTAAGTGATTAGGCACATGCCTTAGATGTAATATCGAAAACAATGCTCTTGCATCATGCCTGACAGCTAATGCAAGCACTTGCTCACAATTATAACGGTATCTGTTGTCAAAATCAGCGCAAAACGCTAACAATATAACGGTTAAATTAAGCGTGTAAGCACGCGCCGCTGAATATAACAGCTGACGGCGAAGGTTAGGTGCGATTTAACAGCTGATAAGCTGAACAAATATAAAGACAATATAAGATAAAGATAATATATATATATTATTTGTTGCATTATTTTTTATAGTGTCAGATTATATGCCAGATGTCAGATTATAGTGTCATATATAATAATATGAATATTATATATTAGATTATAAATAAAATATTCATAAAAGATGACTTTGAGCCTAAAGTACTGAAGTTTTCTCGCTGTTTTGCCCAAACACAGGAATTTATTTGGAATTTGAAAGTATTTTGACGATTTGACAGTTAGTTGCAAAAGTTAAAAGCTCATCCGCTTCGCACCTATCTCCTACCAAAATCATCTTTCGTTTGACTTGAGTAGTAGAATTCAGTTCAGGACATTTAGGCGCGACTTTTTCGTGTGCCAAACATGCTCAGACAGTATCAGAGGAGCTCTTGGCGTTTAAAGCTGCATGAAATTTCATTCGTGAGAAAAATTTTGCCATAAGCCCTCGAGCAAGTAGAGT
Source organism: Bactrocera minax (assembly GCA_021498325.1). NCBI lineage: Eukaryota > Metazoa > Arthropoda > Insecta > Diptera > Tephritidae > Bactrocera > Bactrocera minax. Next base: position 1,105,947 of record JAKEEE010000079.1, on the reverse strand, counting down.
AATACACGATCCCTTAAGGGTTTGATGAAGTTGAGAAATATTTTAGATATATAAATTTCGGCGAGTTTGGCGCAGAAAGGTGAGTATACGAAAAATTAATTGGTTTTTATCTCCAGACTTTGCAAAAAACTTAGTTCTTCATAGTCCAATATAAATATCCAGAATATGGAGCTACAAAAATGCACCTTTTTGTCGGTATATTTCATTTGACTCCCCAATCATTCTCTCTCGCTCTCTCTCTCTCTCTCTTTCTCTCTTTCCCTCTATCATCTATCTATCTATATCTTTCCCTCTTTACCTTATCCAGCATACTTCCACAATTCGCCAGCACTTTAACTATCTCTCAGCATTCAATGTTCGCAAGGTCCATCCATTTACCTTTATGTTTGATTTATTCTTGGCGAGCGTGCACTATTTTTATTTTTAATTCCGTTTTTGCTAAACGACGAGAGATTTTCTCTGCAGAAACCTTATATGCACAAATTCTGGCAGGTCGATAAACGAATGTCTTTTTAAATGTCGTGTTTGTTTTGGTAAGCGAATTTATACTGCCGGCTGAACGAATTAAGAAATGTTAACGTGAATGCTCATATTTCAAATTGATAGTCTAAGTTGACAGGATAATAGTCAGCATATTTATGGCAAATATTCCTGGCCATCAGAAGTGTCCAGGTTTGCTTATTTTTGCTTGCTACGAAGCTGACAGCCGGCTAGAGTGTACTTCTCTTCCAACAGTTCTATAGCCGATTCACTGATACCAACTTAGAAGCGGACATTCAGCTAACATTCAGTCTAAACTGTAAACAGAATATAAGGACTAGCAGGCTGTTCTTTTCTTCAGCGTAGCTTTACAATATGGATGGAGCCTAAATTCTCTCGCCTTAACCTCGCAGTGGCGAATAGTGAATTGAGTAGAAAATGTTCGGGTTGTCAAGTGACTGACGACTTAGACTCTAGTGGTTTTTAATTCTTCGCTTTGATAACAGTTTTTTATAAGAAAAGTACATGCAATTATGGAATTTAGCACTTCCTGTGTTATGCACGTCACTCTTTATTGAATTCACACCGTGAAAGGAAGACAGCCGACATTGAAATCGACCACAGTAAAAAAAATTGTCTGGAAAAAATATTTATGCTGAGTGCCGCAAAAAGAAAAGCAAATATTTGTTGGCAGAACATGTACGTATAAATATGATGTACGTAGTAAATATGATGGAGTCGAGCGAAAATGCATGTAAATACCAAAGAACAAAAAGCAAACAGTGCAGACGAAACCAAGCCAACCCCGCAAATAAGGCAAGGGTGAATACGCGCCGAAAAAAATCGATAATTTTCAGTTTATTTGCCGTTTATTTGCCGTTGCCTCACACAACATTATCAACAATACAAATATTTAATAAAGCAGCAGAGCGCTTTTGGGCAAATGATGGGCGCATATTGTCGCGGCGCGACACAACGTGTGCCACGCAGTGTGGTAGGGAGAGGAAATTATGTTTGTGTTGTATATGTGTGGGTCAATAACGGCGGTATGGTCACAAACAATTGACGCAACAACAACAACAATAAGTGCGCGCATACAAACTGTATGTAAGTCTGAACAGCTTATGGGTATGCGGGCAAAGGAAGGGCGCTTTATATATATATATATATGTAGATACGAAACAAATGTGGAGTAGAACAAAAGCGGAAGAAATTAAATGTATTAAAAGGAAGAAATGAGAATAAATCCAAAAAGAATTCAACGTCAAGCATGCATATACGACGGCTGTGCGCCGAAGAGCCGAGCCACTCGATGCTTGTTATTTTCCTTGTTTTTTTTTGCCCTTTTTTGCAGAATAAAAGCAACTGCAGTGCAGTCAATGCGAAGGCAATGATGAACAGCGAACGAGAACAAAGCAACGTTGCGCTTGTTGAACGAAGGGCTGCGGCGCGCTTGGGCGGGCAGCCAGCCAACCAGCCAGCCAGTCGAATGTATTGTCTTGCACACGCAGTGCTGCCATTACAGTAGTCACTCCAAGCCACATGCAGCTATCGCTGCACTGCACTGCCTAGTTACACCTCTGAATTGCCATGTCTAGAAACTGCGCATGCGCGCCGGCGAAACATTAAAAACTATTAAAGAATTTCATAAATCTCCACGGCTGCGGCGCGGCAGCAACGAACATTGCATTTTTATTTTTTTATTTTCGGGTTTTTGCTGTTCTTTCACTTCGTTTGCGCTGCTGCTTCACTTTTCAATTCATTCAATTAGTTGCGGTACTGCAAATAATGCGAGACGACGACAGCAACAAAAACAAAAATCTGCTGGCATGCTGACATTGCAATCGCCATTACAGAGCGTAAAACTGTGTATATGCATATAATTGTGTGTGTGTGTGTTTGCGATAAGATAAGCCAACAACAAATAGATAGGGCTGGCGATTTCACAATTGTTGTTGTTGTGAAATATATGTGTTGAACCGTGAAATACAGATAAAAATAAATGAATTGACTGCTTTATGCGCCGTTATGGCAATTACTGGGACCATTTGCCGAGCTGTAGTTGCTTCAGCAGAAAGTCGATAAGAATGGGGTGATAAGCACGATGTAAATGATACACTAATGCATATTTTTCTGGCACTTGGGTCTTAATGAAGACAAATGAAAGTTAACGAGTGCAATGAATGTAGTAAAATTTTTATAAAAAATATTTTTAAAAATATTAAAAAAAAAAATTTAAATAATGTTTATATAAATTAAAAAATAGCTTAAATTAAAACAAAATAAAATAGAAAAAATTTAAATATTATGTTTAAATTTTTGGAAATTTTTATTTTTATTTTTATAATTTGCTTTTTTTATTTATTTTCAAATATGATTTTTAAATTTTCTTTTATTAAAAAAGTTTTTATTATCACTAATTTAAATTATATTTAATTTTTTTAAATTTATAAAATCAATTATTTTTTTAATTTTAAAAGTTTTTGTATTAAAAAATTTTTCATTTAGGTTTTATATCTAAACGCAAAATAACGGTAAAACTATTTGTACATAACGTAACTGTGAATTTACGTATGTATGAAAAAATATTATAAATTACATATAAAATCTCTAAATGTACAATTAGCGCTTAAGCGTAGATCTGTAAAAAAAAGGTCTACAAAGTTCTTAGATTGATCTAATAGGACTGTATGATCTGTTTATCTTCCGATTCATGTGTTTTTTAAAGTTGTATTGGAACTGCATCAACTATGGACAAAAAAACTGCACAATTTTCTTTCAACATCATATTCGAAAGTTGCCAAAAACTTGCAAGACTGTAATTCTCTAGTTTATCAGAAGACAAATATAGGGGTGGAAACATTTTTCGGAACTTAAAACAACAACCGCCATTCAAATAAACTATCAATTGATTTATTGACTTTTTCATATTTTTAACTCCAAGCCCGATGCACGAACCCCGAAATGGGGTCAAGAAAATTAGAATAAGAAAAAAGATAACGGCAGAAATCAAAAAGAAACTCAAGCAAGAAAGAAAGCAAGAAAGAATTGCCGACATTTTAGTTGCAACTTCCCTTTTCAGCTAGCGTGCTCTCACTAATGTAATCATCAGCTGTGAGAAAGCTGATGATGTGAATGAACTGTAGATTAATGGGCGTTGTAACAGAGTCGCTATGACTTTGTGGCTTGCGCTTTGATGAATTAATCAAAAACAGTAATTATACATACTGCTAGAGCCTGATTGGAAAGTGAAGCTGCGTTTTTTTTTTTTAGATTAAAATGAAAGTGTTGTTGAAAGACGGCAAGCCAAAACTTAACACAGCAGCTTGAAATTTACAAAATACTTGCTAGAAATTCAGCTTGAGCATAATTCATCATTTTTCCGACAAAATAATTGACGCATAGCCACGAAATTTTATTTCATCACAATACTAGAACTGAGTATTATATGAGTGTCAGCTGAGCTTCAAAGGTTATGCTACTTTTGTCAGCTTTTATCATCTCTGTAAATATGTATAGTATTTATAGGTCACTAAGAACAAAACAGACCAGCAGTTTGTCATTGTTAAAATGACAGTTCTCATGCACGCCAGCTGCAACATTTACTCTCCAGCTCTCTTCACAGAGCAACTCTTCACATGAATTACAATTCTTCTTCCCACTTATTTGAATACCAATAAAAATATTGATAATTACATATGCAGTTCGCTCGCCAGTTTTTCTCATCCGCCACATATTTTCGATAAGTGCTTGCATTAGCCTTCAATTTTTTTTTTTTTTATTACTCGATGTTTTTCTTTAATTAGCTTTCACTTGATTGCTGATTGAAGGCATGAACTGCAACTGCTAGTTGCCTTAAGTCCACCATATGTTTTTCCGGCTGGCATTTGTTGTAAACACAACTGTATTATTGGCTTGGGGCGTCAGAAAGCAAAAGTATACATTTCTAGTTAATCATCGCTTGTAAATTTCTACAGCACAGATGCTTTTCAAATCATTTTTCTTTATATTTCATTCATTCTTCCTTTTTATTGCGCCTATAACTCTAATTTCCATTTATGTTGCATTGATTGCTGGATCTAACATTACTCTGTTGTTTATTTGTTTTTGTTTCAAAATCGAACTGTCAAATGTGCGCTGTTCAATTACAGCTGTGCGCGCAGTGTTGCTATTTAATTTTAGGTTATTGCGTGTTAACACTTGAGTTTATAATTTAAAGTTGTTTTAATTCGGTTTTAATTTTTATTAGATTTTTGTTTGTTATGATCGTGGAAGTTTTATTGTTTTTTTTTTTTTTAATGTAAGCACTGTTAAGATTTTTTTTTTAATATTTATAGCTGACACTCTATACTAAAATCATAAACATCTGATCTTATGTTACTTAGAAAAGTATACAACAAATTAAACGAAAACATTTTTTTTTCTTTACAGGTATGTTTTGCGACTAACATCTTAAATAATTCCAAGAAATTAAAATAAAAACAGATAAGTAAGTTTTTTATAACGAACGAAACAACTAATAAAGCTTTTCGTGCCTAAAAAATTCTTTTTCTCTTATTATTCTTATAGAATTTAAGAGCGCTCGTTCTTTAGAAACTTCTTGAGTATCCTCCAAAATGTCGGTGAAATCTCCAAAGTTTCTGTTTCTTCGAAAAAAAATTTTTTTTTAATTCGGCAAAGCTTTTTTTAAAAACTATCGGTAGTTAGGAAGTTCTTCATTGGAAATATTTCGGCATAAATAACTTTCAGATCCGCAATTTATTTCGAAAAAACCATGCGTTACTTGAAAGTTATTTCAAAACCTCTATGGTTGCAAAGGCAATTTTTGTTGGGAAAATCTTTCGATGCTTGGCAGTAATTTCAGTACAAAATTATTAATTACTCCAGAATTACTCATAGTTCATTCAAATACATGTTTATTTACGTGAAAAAATTTTCAAACCCCAATCGATAAGAAATGTAGAAAACAAATCGAAGTGACTCATTAATTTCTTCAACTAAATTCTATTTGCATGGTTTATGTATACATGCATACATACTTAAATTTTCATTGGAGTTATAGCCATGTTATCTACCCTCGCTAGACACCCGAATGCACGGAACTTCCTCACAACCGACACCCGCACCCCACGCTGCGTCTGACAACACCACTATATCTGTCAGCCGGAAGTTTGCCACGTAATTGCGATTGTAAGCAAATACCGGCTTAGCTGTCAAAACTAAATTGACGCCGAAGCACAAAGAAAGCTATTGAAAAAAACAATAAAATAAAAAGTGAGAAAGAATAGAAATATACGTTGGTCGAAGAGCCCATAGAAATGTATGGCTGAGCGGAAGATTTCCACCGACGCCCTTTTGACTTTCATTAGTGGCAGTGAAAGCGAGCCGAAACATTTTTAAATAATATTTAAGGCATTACCGTTATTGCTGTTGCCGCTGCTGTAAGCGGCTTAAGTGCACTCAGCGGTGAAGTGTTAAATTTTAAACATGCAGCAAATTTAACGCATGTAATTACCGAGCGTTCGTATATACGTGCAGCATGTTCTACAGACATAGAAGGTAGTGGAAAAAAATTCGACGAGAGCACAATACCAGTCTGTGAAAGTGCGAAATTTGTGCTGTGCGAAAATTGGCAACATCGCATGCATGAATTATATAATAAATGCGCAATGTATAGAAATTGACACTTAACGTGACAGTGTTTGACAGTTTGTGGGCAGTTATATCGTTGTGTAAAAGCGCATTTGTTGGTACTTCCACTCGTACGCATTTTTTATACCTGCCAATAATGACTCAATTAGCAAATGCTGCGTTTATTTTTTGCCACAACAACAATAAGCGTTGTAAAATACTTGTCAGTTGAGTACATTTGAGTACAATAATAGTAGCAGTTAGAGTTTAATTGCGCTTAGTGGTTTTACTGTGCGTATACATATATGTAAAGCGTACAATTGTGCAGCTGTCACATTTCACCGTCGACTGAAACAATTGTCATTTCATTAATTTAAGTATATTTGTTTGCACATTTAGATTTTACACTTTTTCCTGACACTTTAGCGTGCTTAATTAATAGAACTTTCGCACTCTTAATTATAATTCAAATGCATTTTGACAGCTTTGACATGTCAATTAAAATTTACTCAACCGAAAATAATGTTGTTTGTTATTAAAGTGGAAGAAATCGCTTAAATCAAAAGTAATAAATCATTTTGTTACTTAAAATATATTTTCTATTATAGTTAATTAATTAATTAATTAATAATTATTAATTAATTTTGTGCAGTTAGTTCATTAGGAATTTTAGCGAACATAATTTTTGTGTATTTTGTGTTTAACAGAGACTCGATTGCACTGTATTTATTAAATTCTTTTGAAATTAAAATTTCAGCAAATAAGAATTTATTCAACGAAAAACTGTTTCTGAGAAATTTCGCTTTGAAAAGGTAGCGGTTTCAAACAGCTCATATTAAAATTTAAAAGATGCGAAAATAACTGTATTTATAACATCGAAAACCCCAAGATAATATTTCAGCTAAATATTAGTCAATTATACTATATTGTTAAATATATTGGTAAAAAAATTGGTTAAGACTTTAATAATAAAATGTTTAAAAAATTGGTGCTGCAAGCGCCGTATAACCACTCTACTGTGGTCTAAGCGCAGTGTAAATCGCATATGATTTATCGATTTTCGCAATTTCGGTGCACATATTTAATTCAGACAAACTGAGGAATTTTGTAAATTTCTGCAATGTTTGGCTCAAGCGAGTAGCAGGCCTTGAAAAATAACAAGCCGAGAGAAGAAAGAAAATCAGGATTCACTATTATGAAAAAATATGAAAATTTCTTGTCAAATTACCTTTTTACCACGTTTTTAAACGAAGCCTGCCTAACATACAATGCCTAACATACAAGCCGGTCACCGGCAAACGCCCTAACTCGATTGGCATTCACAATGCAGCACGAAATCTGATATCGAAAGCATGAAATGGGCGTGCAAATCACGACAGGCTTACATGAAAAAAACCAAAAAACATTAACAATAACGCAAAGCAGACAAAAATCACATTCGTACAAATCAATTAATTACCACAGAACGAGTGATAAATTGCGAGCAGCAGGTGAGAAGCGTCTAACTAAGCGACCACAGCTATGAAAAGAAGAAACTGATGCGCATAAAAATAAAATTGTATTCAAAGTTCGCGCGCTAAGCAAATGCTGTGATAGCAAGCCGAAAATAGTAACAGAAAAAATCTATAGGAAAGCATGCCAGCTGAACAACAGCAAATCACTGCGCGGAAAAGTGTTGAAATTACGTTGTTGGCGCGAGTGATTTGACGCGCTTTTCCAGCAGAGTCGGATAGTACTCAAATAACGGTTTTTTCATCGTGGCAAACACATAAAATTAATTAAGCCAACGCCTCGATGGGAAGAGGGGTGTGTTAAGCGGTGCTGTGAAGAGTTACCAGACGGCGGACAGTGTGGGCGCGCAGCAGCGTAGGTGGCAGCCAAAAAGAGTTGTTTGAGCAAAAAATATATTTTTCTCTAAAGAAAATAATTGAAATGAAAAGAAAAAAGCAAAATAAGTTCAAAATAAATTACAACAAACCGTAAGTGGACAGCAGAGAAAAAAGCGGCGCTGTGTGGGCAGCAAAAAACAGATGAGTGGACAAGTACAACAGAGAGACAGACGACAGCCAGCCAGAACCCACAAGTAATACCATAAACGGCTGGATGACACTACTGGTCAACAAAATACGAAAACAACCGTGGCCAACCACGAATGACGCTCCCAAAGCGAAACAATGAAATAAAATAGAAACACAAAAACAATATGTTGGAAAATTAATGCATGTTGTGGAGAAGTGGTGGCTGCGCCGAACACATGACAGCGAAAAGCCGCAAATACACTAAAGAGATTTGTTTGAAAAAAAGTTGTTTACTTAGTTGTTTTTTTTTTTATATTGCCGTTGTATTATATTTAGTGTTGGCAACTAATAGAGCATGGAAAAACTAATATTGCAGGAAAACACTAAACTACACAAGAGGTGACGCAAAGAGACTCGAAGAGTCTATAAAAAAAACCAAAACAAAAATAAATAAATTAAATAAAGAAAGCACTGTGTCTACGCCGCAAGCAGCACACGCGACCGCGCACACACAGTGCGATAATGTCAGCGAACGAACACTAATTGCTGCTGAACTTGAACTTTGCTGCGCGTAAATTTACAGCTCAGGCTTATGGGAGCTTTTGTCTTGCGCATCGCCTTTTCACAACTTCGTCTCGTTGCTTTTATTTCAATGCTTTTATTTTTCGACTTTTCTATGTGGTTATTTGTGTACATGAACTGTGAAAATATGCTAATTAAGACTAGCTATAGATTTCCGTATTATCTCAGGAATTCGTGTGGGTTGTGGCTGCTGTGTTGTGTAGAAATTTTGTAAACTTTTCATAGAAAATTTACTACACTTTTGCGACCTATAAGTGCTCTAATTGTATTTTGATTTCTATGCGCACTGGAAAATATATTTTGATATTCATTTATGACCACGAAGTGTGATAAACAATTAATTAATTAATTTAATTTAATAACTAAATTAAGCTTATGACGGAGGTCATTAGTGAAATCTGAAATTAACATAGTTTAGATGCCTCCCGACCGTGAGACAGTCTGGTTTTTGCTTATTTTGGTCATAAAATGTGAGGTCAGTACAGCTTTGGACTTCATTTCAGATAGTCTGAGTTGTCATGCAACTCTGAAAACTATGGAAAACCACGCATAAAGTAGAGAACTCTGTGTGAACCTCACTCTTCACATTGTGTGTAATTTTTCGTTCGCATACTACTTAGAAGCTCGTAAACCGAAGCGTAGCATATCAAACACGACTTTCTAACCTTCGTGTGAAGTCACACACTTATTTATCACACTTTTGTTTACGCTTTTATCTATAAAAATGCATATAATGAGCCCGAATTTTTATTACCATTTAAAACGAAACCTATTTGTGTACGCGCTGCATGCAATCAAAAGCTTGCCGCTGGTAAATTTATGAAAATTAATGCAGTTTTTTATCGCTTGTAAATGTCTTTAATTAAATACAGACTACGGGTGCGGTTGCGACACATTAAATTTGAATTTATTTAAAGTTAAAACCGAACCCATAGAGCCCGTAAGATAGTTTTCAATTGAACTAATGCTATTTTGGCAAATGGAGGCCAAAAAATTTATGCAAATATGTATAGATTGCATGCAATGTTGCCACATTTCACAGATCACGTATAGATGTACGTGTGAATAAGTAAAACTTTGGATATGCCACAAAGACAGATTTTGCTAAGAAAATATACCAATGTAATTACGAAGGCTAAAATGTGGGAGCTTGCCTCCAGTTAAATTCGCAAAATTTCTACATCAGCGGAACATCGCGAAACCCATAAACTCTTTCAGAGCTATGAAACGTTCGAATAATGTTATCGTCGTTGTTATTTCCCGAATCAGCCGAATCATAGGTCAAGCGGCCACTAACCGCTGCTATATAAGCAAAGGTGGACGAAATTTATCTATAGTTTTGTGTGAACCAGGTGAGGCCAGAAAAATAATCGGTTTCCACCAACTTTGTTGGTCTAAACAGAACTTTTATAGTAGGAAAACGAGTCTCTCAGATGTTCAAGCTTGATACGGCATAAAAAATTTAGTACTTTTGTAACCATTGTTATGACCGACGGAATATTAAGCATAAATTAAACATGAGTCCAAGAGTTAACGTTTCATCTGAAAGGCATGCTCTACTGAAAAGTGACGAATATGATAAGCATAGAATTATAAATTCCACCCGTCGCACGCGTTGAGAAGTAGAAAATATTTGAATTTAAAGCTTCAGGGTGGCCAAATTTCACATACGTTTTTAGTTTTTGTTTTTTCTATCTTTTTGGAACAAAAATCCGAAAAATCGTAAACCAATTTTGTAACTTTATTTATATCTCGCACTTCTTAGTCATCTTTTCACGCAGCAGAACTACAAAGTTGTGAGACTTTCAGCAAACAATTTTTTCCCCTAATATTCTTTGAGAAAACTACGAAGGCAAGCATTCAAATCTTTGATAACTTTGAGTTCGTAACTGCATTGCAGAATAGCAACAACAGAATTGAAGGCAAAGCTCATCAAGCTGTGTAAATAAAGTGAATCGACTCGCTGGCAACTGCTGGTCGTAACCATAGAACAACGTAGAAAAATCGTATTTCTAAAAACCGCAAATAAAATGAAACAGAAATTCTTTTCAATCTTCCACTGCGCTTCCCAGCTTGTTTCGCACAACTCCATACAGCCACTTTACACTGCGCTGTCAAAGCGACCTATACGTGTACTGTATACCGGCCTTTGAAGCGTCGCATGAGTGCCGCCACAAACAGCAAAGGAAACAGCGGGGCACAAGTCAAACGGTAGACACTTATTTGAGGAAAAGGGCAGACAAATAAAAGCGGAGAAAAATATGAACTACGGGACAGCGGCATCAGACGGCGTGAGACAGGTTAGTGGAAGGTAGAAATAGTAGAGGAAGAGACGCAGTCAACGACACAAATAGCAACGAGTAAATAAACGAAGATGCTTTTGAGCTAGCGACACAACTGAAAGCCGGTTAAACGAACGAACGGTGGCTGTCACTACAGCGATGTGTTGAGGGCAAAGGGCAATGGGTGACAGAAGTAGCGCTGCGGCTCACAACGGCGACAACTGACTGCCTTACTGGTGGTCTTCCAGTGAGTAGCAACATAGAAAAATCCACACAGTTCGACTGCAGCGTTGTATATTGTCAGCAACTGTGTTTGCTGACGCTGATGCCGGTGTTGATGCAATATCTAACGCACGTCACATAACTGCGACTTTAGCGCGTATTCACAATGTTTTGCACGTCAGAAAATCGTTCATCAGCGCACGTGTGAAAAGTGGCAACAACGCATAACCTTTCTTAGCTAGCAAACGAAGAGCCTGTAGGCGGCATTCTCGACGCCGCTCATTCGCGCACTCACTCACTCAATAGCAATGCTAACTTCAACTAAAATATGAATGTAGGTCAATTAGATATACGATTATAATGTCTTAAGCGCCAGAATGCGCCACAAAGACATATCACGCGACCGCACGACGACAATATTAGTAATAAGTAAGTAAATATAAGTAAGTCAACTCGCCGCTCGCATTATAATCCAAGCCACGAAATGACGTATCACTTGCGCGGTATGAAAGTTCACGCCACAAAACAGTTTTTGTTGCTGCCGGTAATTGATGCTGGCTTGTGGATCGTTTAAGCGCGTTGCGGTCTACAATATGTGGCTCTGCGGTGAGCGGTTGCGAACGTGCACCCTCTGCCATATACATATATATTTCTTTGACCTTAGCGTTTAACAGTACTTTGTAGCAGAAGTAACGGTTCATTAGCAGCGTTGTGTTTTTTATTGAAATGCTTAGGTTTTGATAAACATATTTCAAGAATTCATTAGTCAAGAAGAGAAAGGCATTCGGTATAAGTGAATGTTGGCTTTTGCTCTGTCGAATTATCTTTCTTTTGTTTTTTTTTTTTTGATTTCGAAATTTTTTAGCATTATGCTTTGTCTCTAACAACTATCATTTCTCTTACTTAACCTTGCCAGCGCTAGAACTCAAGTACTTGCCGCTAATTTCTGTTGAAAACAAGCAAGCTGCGTATTTATTTACAAGTGTTTTGTAACACTTGTTTAGTTTTTACTCACATACAAACACACAATGTCTTTTGAATATGTAAACGCTATATGCAATGAAAAACAAGTCATATGTCAAAGTTCTCACTTATGATGCTGATATTTCAATGTCAACAGTTGTCATAGCTTGGGATATTTATGTGTGAAAGAGTATTGATAAAATTTGGAAAATATTGAGCGAATGTGAAGACAGCCAGTTAGTGTTAGCCAGTTAGCCAGTTAGAAAATATGAATATTTTATTTATGTTTAATTGAAGTAATAAATAAACTTAAAGAAATATAATTTTTGTGAAATTTTATTTATGAAAATAAAAATCGTTGCACAAATATTTGTGCAGAATTTTATTTTTGTGAAACTTGTTTTCTATTATTATTTTTTTTTTTTTGATGAAAAATATTAAAATAATTTTTTTGTAAAATTTATAGAAAAGATGAAAGAAAATTCTTTAAATTTTTGTGTTGCTTTAAAAAATTTTTTTTTTGTAAAATCTCTAAAGTATCTCGTGCTTTTTTGTAACTAACAGTTAAACCGAAATCTCTGCAAAGTACCGCTTATGCTTCAAGTACTACAACAGCAAAAAATACAGCAAAATGAACGCGCAAAATCTTCTTTTTCCCTTAAAGTCGAAAAGGTACTGTTACAAAATATTTAGAATGAAATGAATACTTAAAATGGGGCAAAGAGCTGGCAAAAAAGCGCAATGTCGCCTGTATGACAAAGCGTAAATGAAATTCAAAACTAATTGCTATGTCAGTAATAACATTTGGGTGCTTTATAATTCGCTTACAACACACTTATTCTATATTTTTGAGTGCAGTGAACTCTTCGTGGCATTCGGCGAAATGTGATATCCAAGAAATCGTATTTTTTTAAAAAGGTGATCAAAAAAAGCAACAACCAAAAAATTAAAGCGCGTGTCTTGCAGTAAAATACAGTAGTGGCTTGTATGAAACTAAGCAAAAGGGAAGTTTAATGTAACTGAAGGGGGGGTTAAGAAGAGCAAAGAGAGAGTTTCATAAAATCAGGGCGAGAAATTTCACTATCCGAGGCTTGGAACATTTTGGAACGTTTTAAAACAAATTCAAATGGTTAGCTTAAGAGTGAAATGAGAGTACTTAACGGTTATATGAGCGAAAGAAACGAGAGAATATGAATATTTGTAAGGTATTGCACTTGAGTTGCCCGCTCAAGGCAAGCATACATCCAAAATGTTTATGGGCAGTGAACCTTTGAAGGTATATCCATATATTTGACACCATAAAGTCTTAACCTTTGGCCTTTTGAAGTTGAAACTCGGTGTTCGCTCATATAACGGTTGACTCTTTCAAGAACTGAAACGTATACAAATTATGTTTGTGAATTTAAATTTAGTAAGAAGATGTACCCAATCTTCACTTTTAGGTCTCACGAAACGAAAGCACCCAAATACAGTTTACGCCCACTTTCCACATAACGGTTTAATTCTTTATTAGCTGAAATATCCAAATATTAAGCTTTAGTGCACCAATTCTGTAAAGACAACTCTTTTTATACGGTAAAATAAATTAAATTAAATTATTCGGTAAAAATTACTTACACAATCTCATAAATATTTTCAAAATTCCTTAAAAATTATTTTTATTCGGAAAAGCCATAACTTCAACGATACTTTCCCACACTACATTAATATTATTTGCTTACACACACAAATCACATCGATAGCAACCACACAATCCCAATGTAATCTCATTAGCGCCGAAGTGTGAGTGCAAGCCGAACGCGTAAATTGCATAAATATGCCTTCATACGGTATTTCCGATTGAAAATTTCCAGCAAAAATGTTTAATGCTCCACCAATGCAGATACGGGCCTTTATGTGGGCATAAATAAGCAGTTTTTTTTTTTGGTACTTTTGTTTTGTGGCAACCCCTTAAATCAGGCAGAAACTATTTATATTGCAACAACAACAACAATAGCAAGCAAATAAAAAGGAATTAATGAAAACATAACGATTATTGTTGTGAGAGAATTTGGGGAATCTACCCTGGGTGAGCTCTGCAGAGCTGCGTGGCGCATTTATAGCTCTAACTGTATGTGTGTATGTGTGCTTGTACGAGCCATATACATAGCATGTTGGCATGTGGCATGCAGCTTGCTGCAATTGTGAAATTTTCAAAGCATAAAAGTGTACACACACACACACATACAAACACACGCATACATGCGCATAAATGCATTCGGTGATGGGCGAAATCACTCGTTCTGCAATTTCGTTCATGAAAACATAATTTTAATTGCCGGCATTGTATATCTGTTTGTGTGTATATCTGAATGTGTGTGCGCACAGGCACATAAATACACACACACTCGCATATAGGCGCATATCATTGGCACTCTGACTCATGCTACACTTCAAGTCCACTCTTTTGTGTATATTACTGCTGCATGGCGTCGCACAGTCGCATATACATATATATACAGATTTTGTTAGAAACAATAAACATTTCGCCATATGCCATCGCCTTATTCCTCTTGCGTCTCATGCAATGCAACAGCAGCAATTTTCTGCACTCCTGCATTCCGGCTTAGAGGGCTTGACTTGACTTGGCCTGACTTGTTTGCCGGTGGCCCGGTGTTGCATGCAACTTTGTATGTGTTGGATACAATAACAATAACAAGAAATGCAAATGTGTAGCAATAATAAATACAGTACATACAATACCAATAAGCAGTGATAACAAGCATATGACAACAACAATAACAATAACAACTACACCAACAAAAATGCCAATAATAAAACTATCAGATTAGTATTGAGCAGATGCGCCATGGGTGAAAATGTCGAAAAATTTGAAATACACTCAAATGCAACCATGAGTTGCATGCGTTAACATGGCGAAATCCCCGATACAGTTGGACTGTCACTACTGCAGTGGTTTTAATTGCATTGCCATTTATTTATCCAAATGTACTGAAAATGTTGAGTCCCACACACTCTGAGAGTTCTCTTTATATCTGAAGTAATTGTAGGGCCCATAATCCTCTATTGTGTCTAATCAGTGGCTAATATTCATAGAACAAATTAATTTGAATAAAATAAGCTTAAAATCTGATATATGGTCTCTTATTTGATGGACTATTCGGAACCAAAAAACCCACTGAAGTAATTCGCATAAAGCGGAATAGCTATAAGCTTCTAATTGAACTTTTCACCTCTCGTTGCGATCTCTAGAATAATATCAAATTACTTCCAAATTCATCCAGTAAGTAGACTAAAATTTAGTTTTAATAAGTGGTATTCGACAAGTTCAAAATTTCTTCTTTTAATTTTAAGGTTTGAACTACCTAATCAAGATAATTATCTCCACAAAGTACTCAAAACAGGTGAGAAGTTTCAAGTTCTTTACTTCATCCACAAGTTCCAGTCCAATTCAAGTATTCCACAAGTTCAAAAAAAAAATTTTTTTTTTTAATTTTAAGGTTTAAACTATATAATCAAGATAATTTATGTCCACAAAGTGCTCAAAACTGGCTAGGAGATTAATAGTTTTTATGTTATAAATAAAAATATAATTCATAATATGATTCCGTAACACAATTTGTGTTCGAAGTAAGAAAAAAAAATTCTTCTGAATTTGGTTTCGCTTCCAACAGAGCTTTTCATTCTTCGATTTAGTGTATAGCATGATAAAAAATAATTTCAATCCAGTAAATGTATTGTACTAAAATAAAGCATTTATTAAGTCGTGTTCCACAAGTTTAAATTATTCAAAATAGGCAAGAAGGTTAAATATTTGATTTAACAAATAGTGTTCCACAAGTTCAGGACTTTTTAAGGCTTGGTATCTCTGATAACGGTAACTTATTTCCATAAAATATTGAAATTAGTCAAAAAGATTAATATTTGTCATATGAGATATGATGTTCCACAAGTTCAAAGTCTCGTTTGATTCGCTACTATTGATAAAATTTTATGCTGAAGCAAGTCATTTTTTCCTCTAATTAAAGTGAGCTACAAATTGCTTTGTTTTTAGCCTATACCTATTCCGTTTTACCTTTGCAGAACCGGTGATACCCGTTCCTGCTTATTTAAGCCAAATGCTCAGTTGTGTTTACCAAGGCATTAATCAAGTTTTATGATTTCTTACCTACACTTTCAGCGTAGGCTTGCAGTGCCAACATTTCCGAATTAAGCTAATATATATTTTTACTGATTTCGTCGTAAATATACCATTTAAATATCTAAATCTTTGTCCGATAACAATCGCAAAAAATATAAGTAAAAAAAATTTGCAAAAAATTTATCTCTTCATATATGGTATTTAACGTAATAAAATTTGCATTTGATATTAAATTTGCTAGTGGCGCTCTAAATGTTTGCCGGCATTTCCAAAATTTTTTTTGCTAAATTTTTATTTTTTTATTTTTTGCTTCATATATCAATTCACGTGGGCAACACTGGTTCGCCACTGCTCCGTCTGCTTATTTGCTTAAAAATGTGTTACTAGTTGAGGCAGCAACGCTTGGACTGCCTACAGGCCAAGACACAATACAAATAATAAGAAATAAACAAAATAATTTCATTAATCAAGACAACGTTGGAAATATGAGACCAAATCGAAACGTATTTGACTTAAGGCGCTCACTTCCTGTTGCACTTTTTGCGTAGGTTGTGCGAAGTTTGCGAAAATTTCTGCAGTAGGCTGGAGAATGCTGTGATGGTGTGAAGTTTTAAAACGCATGGTTGCATTTTTGTGGGAGAAACTTTTCTGACATAGTTTAAGTATTGAAATTGTGTGGGTCTGAGGTATTAGCTACTCAATACCTTTTTTGTGAAGAGTAACTGGAGGTATTCGAGATTTACTTCTGAGTTATATTAGACAGTGATATTATTTACTTACTTTAATTGACTTCAGGCAGGCTTAAGGCGTGTTTACAATCTATAATTTCATATTTCTATAAACTATTTGATAATGATTAAATATGAGAATTCATATGATTTAAATGAGAATTTAAGCCTCTTCTGCTTTTGTATGAATTAACTTCGGCATTAAGCCCAATTCACAACCCAATCATTCAATTCATTCCTATTAAATTTTTAACGATAATTTTACTGATGTCAAGGATTAGATTATTATGTTAGGTTATTAGATTAGGATTAGCTGATTAATTGGGTACATTTCTAAAAAATGAAATTTTAAAAGTATTTAGCACTGAGAAATCAAACTCTACGCGGTGTAAATGCACCCTTAGTTGCGAATATGTGATAACTTGGTTTAACTTTTGTCATAAATCAAGTAGAAAATGACCTTTTTATGGACTTTTATTAATTTTGTCTCTGTGAACACGCCTTAATTTCATAAGGAAACATAATAACGCTCTGTTTACACCACAGTAAGCCTACTCCTTTTTGTAATGATTACAACATGACAATTTGGTTAAACTTTTATCTTAAATAAAGTCCAAGAAGAAATTTCAATAAATTTTTATCAAACTCAACTGTGTGAACTTGCCTTAAGTTGTAATGAAAACATCATAATGCTGCGTTTACAGCACAGTAAGTCCACTTTTTTGTGCAATACTACTAAAAGTTTTTTGGACACGTTTTCGCGAAAATATCTTCTACTTTTTGAAGAAACTGTGCATATAAAATACAAACAAACATTAGTTTTGAAGCCCTAGAAAATTTTAGAAAGAAAAAAGCGGAAAATTACCTCCGCTTCATTGCATATTTCAATGCATAAATTAGTAAATTTTTTATGAACACACATTTATGAGCAAGAAGCCCGTACGTGCGACACAAAAAGGAAACTACTAGCTGTCTATGCATTCAGGGAGGGTAACTATTTAGAAGTGCAGTGAAGTGAAAGGCGTTGGACGAACGGAGGGAACGTAAGAAAAGCGAATTTGCGTGTAATTGAAACTCAATTTGAATTTAGTATTAAAGTACAATTGTCACGTGATTTGCATATATTCGCATTTAAAATGGCAAATATTGACTTACAAATATATATTTATGTATTTATGTATGTTTGTATTAGAAGTATAATATGGCATGCAATAAAAAGCCGGACGCAGCTAAGAAGGAAAATCCGCACGAAGAAAATTCCCTACAAACTACAGCACACACACGGGGCCTACCTTGACTGGCAGATACATTGTATGTACGGCATTTGCATGTAGTTGGCAACGCCACGCGTGCCCCAGCTGCGCTGCTCTCTGTGCACACTTCGCGCTCCCTACACATTTGCTGTCCACACTTTACTATTTGTGTCCACATATATTTTTAGCATAGATTTTATTGTGCGCTTGACTTTTCCCCACACTGCTTGCTCCCCCGCCATATTTAATTCTTCCGCTTGTTTTTCGTACACTTTGAGGTCACGTGCGTGCCAGGTGTGGCAACGTCAAAGATTTGCTGCATACGGAAATAGTTGAAAAGGAAGTTGTGTAGATTTGTTGAGCATTCGTATCTTGTGTGTGTACATGTGTATGCGTGATGGCACATAATGTGCGACAGTGGTGGGTTGAAGGTGAACGCAAACCTACTTATGTGTGTAAATAAATAAAAGAAGCGAAAGAATTACCGCCGGACGTTGGAAAATTCTAAAAAAAAAATAATATAATAATAAATAAATAAACTGTGCTTTCACTGTTTCAGCATATTTTACTTCTTTTCTTGATTTTTTTTTTTTTTATTGTTACTGACTTTTATTGCATATTTGCTTGCTTGCTTGGTGTAGACAATTTCCTTCAATTTTTATATTCAATTTCAATATTGCGCGCGGTGATAAAATTTTTCAATGACACATATGGAAATTTTAAAAATTAAATAATAAATTTACAGCGTGTGTGAGCAGCACAACTTGACACGCATAGAGCGCTTGGTTGTAAAAGAAATAATTCATGAACCCATAACTATTTTTTAGGACCTTAAGTTATAACTTTTGACTGTTAACACTCACCAATACGTGTGAAAATTCTTTGTTTCTTCAAATGTTTTCTAATTTTATAACCTTGCTTCTACTAAAAACTTCTAATATGTTCAAAAACTCCATTAACCACCAGCTTTCGGGCCTTATTTTGTTACTAAAGCAGTTTCCGTTTTCCATAAACAAAAAAAACTAATCATCTTGCATTTTGGGCACATTCAAAAACTTTATAGAAATGGCAATTTTGTTAATTATTTTATTTTCGCATCTTTTTTCCGGATTTGTCATTTTCTAAAGCGCAATTCTCTTCTCTTTTCATGCTTAAATATTTTCGAATACTAAATTTTTTTGCTTCACTTCACTGTGTTCCTAGCCTAATGCAATTTCGGTGAATTACATCATTCGCACAAAAATATTGAATTTTTTCGGCAGTCGCAGAACTTTTCTGAATTTTTTGTGTATTTTTGGCGTCTAAATCATTTTCGACTAGTCTCGAACTGTAGGTGCAAATTTATGAAACGATGGCTTCGTTCTTCTAGTGCTCTCAACAAAACTAAAAATTTATGGATAAGAATAGTAATTTTTCGATAATCTCTGAAGTTCGAATACGCAATTTATGGTTTTTTAGAATTAATTTTTTTGCTCTGAAATATTTTTTACTCTGCAAAATTTTATTTTCTATTTTTTTTTTTTTTGCTATTTTTTATTTGAATTTTTGCATTTCTGCTAGCCAGCAACTTGTATATAATAGCCGGTTTACATATTCGCAATCTCATAAAACTATTAAATTCTTATTTATTATATTCTTGTGTCTTCCTACGACAACCCGATAGTGATTCTAAATAGCAATATATTTTTCTTTCACTTTTTTTTGTTTTTTTTGAAAATTATGCAGTCAATTTATGCCAGCACTCGGAGTTGATAGGAATTTACTATGCCGCGGCGCCGCTACTGAGGTAGAGATCTTCAGCAACGTGCCACAGCTGTCAATTAGTCATCAAAGTTGATGAAAAATCTAACCGGTTTGGCAACTCCTTTTATCGTGATTGCTTGTTAATAGCATTGACAAGTTTTTGTGGCAAGCAGATTTTTTCATCTTTCCTTTCATTGCATTTTATTCTGTAACTAGCTTACAAACTGACTATGTTGCGCTTCGAATAGGCGTTTCTTGCTGTATTTATCTGTCGGGAGTGAAAAGTGCATACTTTCAATCGCATACCTGTAGACTTTAATAACTATTTAGTTGAGTGCCTGCATCCACTGCGGCGCTTCCAACTCATTTTGCTGCTTTAAAGCGCTTGGTTGCGCGGCGTCGCACGTTTTTTCGCGTAACTCCAGCTTCGTTGTATTTGCTTGAGCATCGCTACCACTTAGCTGTCTCCAATATCATGACAGTTGCTTCTTAGACACACAAAGCCTGTCACCAGGCTGCAGCAGCAGCAGCAATCTACTACTTTGTATATATTTTTTGCACAGTTCGCATATTTTTAGCGTGCACTGTTAGCGTTCCACTTTTTTATTATGCCAATTTTTTTTCTTAATCTTCGTTAATTTGATATTTAAATGCTAACAAGCGATACGGTTTCAATTACACTTGCATACAGCTTGCAACACACCTTCGAGGTTTTTTGCACGATGTCTTGCAAACACACCTAGGATGGCATTTCGAGCTCTTTTTCTTGCACTCTCAATGATTCTTTGTAAATGATATGTGCAAGCACAGTTATGTGTTGCCAATATAGAGGAAAGTAATAAATGATTATTTCTAAAAAATATCTGTAAGCAACCTTTATCTATATCTGAACGGAATGTGGGAAAAAATTCTTTCTGGAAGCTGTGCGTAAAAATGTTTTTGTAATTGTTTCTGATTTTGAAAATTTAAAAGAAATTTTCAAATTAAAATTCTCTAAAGAGAACTGTGAAAAATATTTAAAAAAAAAAGGAAAAAATTAAAAAAAACAGAAATTTTGAAAATATATTGCTAACATGTTTGAACACTGTTTTAATTAAGAAAACATGCCTATAAATTATTTGATTGAATTGTCTTTCTAATGTTAATTTTTAATATTATTTAAAAAAAACAACTCAAATTTTATAATAAAAAAATATTACGAAAACAATAAGAACTCACCTTCTTTGTTATATATTTATTATTACTATAATTAAAAAAACGCATACTAAAATTTGTTATTGAAATTTTGTTTTTAATATTAATAAAAAAATTTAACGCAAAAGTATTTAAATTTTTTTATATAAAATAAAATATAAGTATTTAAATTTTTTTATAGAAAAAATATTTACAAAAATAATCATATAATAAGTTCTATTAAAATATGTTTAGTTTATACTTATATAAGTTTCTTAATTAAATATAATAACATAAATATGTTGTTAATTAAAATAATTTTCTTTTGTAGCACATTTTACCTTTTGTTTTTTTGTGTTATTATTTTAACAATAAAAATTAAAGAAAATAAATTATAAAATATTTTTCGAAAACACAAATTTCTTTTATCTCTATATATAATTTTCATAAATTGAACTAAGTAATGTTCTAATGTATTCTATACTAATGTTTAATCCAAGATGTAGGTAGTTTCATCTTCTTTTTGAAAACTTTATTTGTCAAAAAATTGTTTATGGTTCCAATAAAAATAACGACTATTACTTTTTAAATATATGTATTTATTAATTTTAGTTGAAAAAATATACTCCACAATTATTAATACATTATTTTTTTTGGAATTTTTTTTTTAGATTATTTATCAATTTTTTTTTCATTTTTAATTTGGCATTTTTTTTTTAATATTTCTAACTTTTACTGAAGTTTTCAAATTTCGAAAAATATTTATTGGTGTGATTTTTGATGAAATTTTCCGCAAAAAAAATTTCCAATGAGCAACGTAACTAACGCATCATTTTTCTAATTTCTACAAATTTCATTAAAATTCCTCTGCTCGTATTGGCATTTTCTGCACCTTGACATTTGCGGCAAATTTATTGTATATTCGTATAGCCGTGAAGTCGTGAAGTAAAATAGTAAATGCAGTCGTACAAAAATTTTAACCTTAATCATTAAATGCCTTTCTCCCGTTATCCACTTTATGTGGCAAATCGCACGACCTAGTTTTCAACCAACTTATTTATATTAAATTCTATTTACACTCACTCCACTCCCCGATTTTCCCTTCAACAAATTTACTATTTCCTTTCTTTCCGTTTCCCTTTCCCTTTCCCTCTCTGCACTCTTCAATTTCACTTACTTTATTTCTTTGTTTATTTTTCATTTTTAATTTCCACAATTCATAATTGGCACATTGAAAATTGCAATTTTTTACATTTCGCTTTGCTTTCCTGCTTTCCCAACGCCGAGTTGGACAGCCTCGTCGCTTACACACAAAGTTGCATTCAGCGTTGCATTCGGCAAGTAAGCACGAACTTATAGCCTGTCAAAAGTTTATATATATATATATATATATGTGAGTGTAAGGCACTTTGGCACTTAGAAAACTTGGAAAAAATAAATAAATCTAAACCAACAAGAATCCGTTGGCGTTGGCCTAGAAATGCAGAAATTCCATGCCACTCACAGAGGGAAGAGTACATACAAACAGCCACTCAGCGTACGAACGGTCAGTCACGTTCGTTGGTTATCGCCAAAGCTGGGGGACTCGTAAAATGTTAATGACAGGAAGGAGTAATTTGTGTGTGTGTAATTTTTAGGAAATTTTCTTATAAATAAATTTCAAATTTTATTTTACGCGAGAAAGTACAATGAGTTGTCAGGAATTTCTGAAAAGTCGATATTCATGCCAGAGAAATAATTGTTAATGGTTACCACATTACCTCAAGAATCGGCGGAAAGATTTTTTTCGAACTTTTAAAGCGAGATATCCAAACTTGCCCAAGCTTTCGTCCAAACTTGTATAAATGTCTTCCAAAAAGTGTAGAGAGCAGCTCACTGGAAATTTTTTATGTCAGATTTCCAAACTAAAGAGTGAACTTCCTGACAGTTACTCAAGAACAGCTTAGGACATACCAGCTTGGGTATAGGAAGGGTTAAAAACTGTATAAATTGTTTAGAAACTCCGAAGTGGAAGAAGTGATAGATTTGCAATGAATCTACGTACGATCTCCGGATCAGCCTAGAGATGGACCGACAAAGGATTGAGACAAACCATTTCATAAATATCTGGCGTTATTGTCGACTAAATGTATAGACATGCTCGGCAAAGACAGACTCTGTTGACTGCTGATTGACTGAAAAAATTATAAATATCTGCGGTCTAATGAAAACTCGTTTGCGATTGGACGATTTGAGCTGAGGCATTAAAACAAGTGTGGATCTAATGTATGTCTGTATGTCTCTGATACTGCTTACGAATCGGAAGCCAATGCAACAATACCGAAGTAGTTTCAAGATCACTTCGAGTAAAAGTTAATTCAATCTGACTTTGTACCGACTGCTGGAGTAGAGGGATGTGCGTCAAGAATGCTTTTTTTCCAAAGCAGCAACAATTATGTTCTAAAGAGTAGCGGATGAGAGTTTACACTCCAACTAATCTCCTAAAACGGTTTGAGGCGAGTTTAGGGGCGACCTGTGCCAGGCGAATATAGATATACTCGAGATTTCAGAGAAGGAAAATCGGAAAGATGGTTTAAAAGTTTCATTTTTGGTTCAGTTCTTGGCAAAGTGGGAGCAAAAAAAAAATTCAACCCACAGCAATAGGGTGCGCAAAATCTTGGGTCTTGGGCCTGGTTTCACAACTGACGTAGAGTATGATGGAGCTGTGCTCGCACGCTAGTTGAGAAGAAGATAACGCCAGACAATGTCAGAATTGTTGAGTGAGCTTTAATCGTCCTTTGGTAGTAAAAACTAAATTATTTACCGAGGTCTTCAGTCTCTTATTTCTGTACGAAAAAAGTATGGTGTTTGCTGAAAGAATTCGGCGGTTTAGCTGCATCGCAAAAAAGTTCTTTTGGCTTGAGAAGCACACTATGGAGATTTCCGGGTATTCATGCAAATTTTTTGAGGCGTACAAATTTTATACAATTGACCTCTGTACCGGGAGTTCAACTAGCCTTCAACTGTACTCTGCGCGACATGCCATGTTTATACATGTTTGTATGTGAAGTTGGCTGTTGTTTTATTTTGATTGCCCACGCTGGCAGCGCTTTGTTTAAATTTCATTCATTTTGATTGGATTAAATTCCGTTCTAAATTGTTTTGATTCAATTAGATTGTGAATTGTTTGGCAGCTGCGTTTGTCTATGACACGAATTATACAATCAGCGTTGCCACACACTGGCACACATTTGTATTTTTACAACCGACTGTATGTACATATGTGCGTGCGAAGCGGCTATGCTCGGCAATTTTCCGCTCGCTTATGAGTGGGTTAATTTGTCAGCCTTTCGGCGGCGCGTTCGCAGCAAATTGTAGCTTTATAAACATGACATATATGTAGCTGCGTAAAAATGATGCGCACAAGAGTTGTCAGCGCGAAATATTTGCGGTGCTGTGATTTTGAATGTTTTATAACTTAGTGAAGTTACTAGGCGTCATCGATTCGCCATTTCTCTGCTCGTTATCTTGGTTGGGACAAGGTGGCCCGGGCAGTGCTGCCAGCCTGGTTGAACAGCTGGTATAGTTTGTTCGTTTCGTTACTCTCTAACGCTTGCCGAATCGAAGACAGCTACTATGACTAATGGGCTCGCTTGCTTTGTAACGGCTTCATTGAAAGGTTTGCCTTGTATTTCCTACAGGGTGTTTGCAATCAAGTAAAATTGGCCGGAATTTAATTAAAATTGTGGTAATGCACAATTTAAATGCCTAGTTATTCTATTTGAGTGAAGCTATGGCTAAAGCTGAAATTTTTTTGGGCAAGATTTATTAACGGTAGAATATGTACATATCATCATATGTGTATATATTTTTTTTAAGCATCAGAAAATAAAAATTGATGTTTTTTTTCTTTGAAGAAGTCTAAGCGAATGAAGAATTTCTGGAATCTTCAAAAAAACAATACTTTTGGTCAACAAGGCAGGACACTTATCATGGCAGACCACAACTTCATGACAGTGGCGACTCAATTCAATTGCCAAACCGCAAAACACGAAGCTTCGAAACACGAAATGCTTGCAATCGGCAGTTGTCAAGTGTAAATTTACCATTACGAATATGCTTCACTCACATGAACTTAAGTAAGACTAAAGAAAAACACTAGCGTTTATTGCTGAGATGTCTCACTTTTTGAGTATTCGCTGTGAAGTTTTCGAAAATAAGTGCATGTTGGAGAAAACAATTTATTTTAACAACAACAACAACAGTAAAGACAAGAAAGAGAGCAATAAAAGTGTTGTTCACCACACTTAATAGCTTAATAAAGTAAGTGTTACAATTTTTTTAATATACTTTTGAAATAAAATATATCTGGCAACCTTATATACATATATATTTTTTAGGCTTTTAAATGTATATTAGAAAGTTATTCTCTTTTGAGATTTGGTGTATGCAAAATAACGCTTGAAAATTGTTAGATATGTGGCAACCCCATTATTTGTTTAAATAAAAATTATGTGGCAGCCTCATTCCAATATCTTCTTACACTTTTTACAAAAATAAATGCATATGCGAAAAAAGTTATATTGACGGTTAAATATGTGGCACCACCATTTTTAATTTTTTAGTTATTTTTAAAATTATAAAAAATTGTAACTATCGAAGACAGCAAAAATTATCTTGTTTCACACACACACATAAAAAATTTAATTAAAAAAGGTTTTATTTAGATATGAGTATATGGCAACACCCTTTTAAATTTTTAGTTATATTTGAATTATGAAATAAAATATAACAACCGAACACCGAAATAGTTGATTTTATTTCTAGAAATAAAAATAACACCACGCCACGAATAAATAATATATGCAGTATAAAAAGCTAAATATGGCAACCATGGCTGATTTTTTGAAGTTTGTTTAAATTATTGCTATAAATAATTACTGCATATGCAAATTTCAAAAAAATTTTTGTAAAGGAAGACCTAGATAGTGATTGGTTTGTGGCATATTCATATAAAAAATCTGTATGGCAACTCTATTTTAAAATTATTTAATTTAAACTTATTCGAAATATCGAAAAAAAGCAGTAACTATGAATGTTTTGAATAAAATCAAGTAAAAAGTTTCAAATTTTAAATTTTTTTTTGTTAAAATTCTTTTTGTTTTTTTTCGAAATTGTTTTTATTTTTTTCATGAAATTTTTGTCAAGTGCAAGTTAAAAAATTTGAATTGGAATTAAAACATAATTATAAAATTTCTAATTTCAAGAGCTTCTTTCTCAGCTAAAATTGAAATAAAAGTATAAAAATTCCCGTTAAGTGTGCAAATGCAACACAGTATGTAAAAACATCGTATACATGCAAACTTTGCTCCGTTTGGTGTGCAATGTGTAGCGAAGTGGAATGAAGTGGTGCATGAAAGTGGCATGGGAACGCAGCAAAACATCGCTTAAAGCAAAGTGAAGAGCGAAAAGGCGCACGCGGAAATGCAGTGGCCAAACACATACTTACACACACATATATATATATACAGTTGTATATAAAAACCATATGTGTATTTATATAGTTCAAAACATTTGGTATGCCGGCTCGAAGTTCATTTAAATGCATTGCTGATAAGAGCCATAAAAATATGGATAAATAACTGTACATTGGTTTTGCTGCAATGCATGTCTGTGTGTGTGTGTAAGTAAAGTTGGAATGCGTTATGCATAATTGCTTTTGTTGTTACAACATATGCATATTACATATCTATACACTATGTATGCACTTATAGTTTCCTCTGAAGCCGCAATGAACCAGAATGCTGCGATCAGTGGGAAATGTGAGAAAGTTTATGTCACTGGTTCGAGGAAATAAAGGGAACAAAAATTAATTTAAGCCGAAATCAAAGTGACAACAATACAAATGGGAAAAAATATGCACGATTACGCAAGTATAGTTAAAATTAATTTTTGGTATATAAAATTTATGGTAAATATCTTTTTTTTGCACAAAATTTAATATAAAAAAACTTATTACTTAAAGTATTCGAATTACAATTTTTGAAATAAATTTTTATATTTACTAAAAATTTTAATTTAATAAAAATTTAAATTTTTTTTAGCAAAATTTTCTAAATTCAAAATTTTTAGAAATGGTAAAATTAATTTTTAACGAAAATTGTAAAAAAATTAACAAAAGTAAAATAAGTGTTTCATATTTATGGTTTTATTTTACAAACACCTTTTGAAGCGCTTCAAATTTGGAAATCACTTCCTATTTTATGTAAACAATTTCTGCAAATTTTTATTAATAATGATAATAAAAATTTTATTATGCAATTAAAAAACATTCATAATCAAAAGTGAAAACTTAGTAAGGAAAATCTTTGGATTGCTAATTTTTTTTTAAGTGCTAGTGCAAGTGCTTTTTATTAATTCGTTTAGCTATTTTTGTAAGAAAATATAAAATGTTACATAAAAATGTATAAAAATTCTAAATAATTTTATTTTTGATTTTAAGTGTTTTAAAGTTTTTTATGTACATATTTTTTTAATAACGTTAAAGAAGTTTGAAAAAAGTTCGGTTGAGAAAATCACCTGAATTTCAGAATTTTTAACATATTAAAATTTAGTAAAAATGTATATTTCTGCGGTATGTAAGTAGTTGAAATATTTATATAATTATTTCATGTTGAAAAAGTTTGGCAACCCTTTTTTTAAACTCAATTGCGATAATACAATAGCAGAAAGAAATTTTTTATATTTGATACTTAAACTTATTTTGGTTATGGTTTTTCGTTTTATAAAAATTAGGTGGCATCTTTAAATTTCCGTATTTTGTCAAATTTTAATACCAAAAAATAACTATCTGATTTTTCTATAAAAAAGATGAGCTGAACGCACCATACGAAAACTATTTTTGTACCGAATTTTCAAACTAAAAGAGCAATTTAAGGAAATGTAGGAAATATTTTATTAAAAAAATAGTTTCTTATTGCAATCAAATTGGTATTGCATCAAAAAAGTAAGTAGTAATAAAACACGGTAATTCAAAAGTGGTTTTCTAATAAATTACATAACTTTTGTTTTGTATAAATTTATAAATTCAGTGGCAGCACTCTAAAAAACTCCATTGGTGTTTAACGGCGCGACAATGCGACCAGATGATAATACAAAAATAAGAAATTTTGGAATTACAAAATATTATGTGGCAACATTGAACAAGAAATTCACTCCGCTTTATATATAATTCACAAGCTGTTTTTTATTATTCTATATTTAAATAATTTATTTTGCCTTCACTCTTCAAAACACTCATTATACAATTTTAAACACATTTCGATTGTCAATAAATATCAACACTCAACACAATTCCTAGCGGTATTTCAAAACAAATCATGCGCGTTGTTTACGCGCTTGCCATAAAATCTTGCAGAGGAATCTCGTCAGTTTGCCTTACACGCGCTGATCTTGCCCATCCGCGCCTCGTATGTGGCATCGCATAACGCAGCTTTTCCCAAAACCACAGCTCACCCCATTTCAAGTACGTATTCATCTTCAAATAGGCGCGCAACTCTTGATCCAACAACTCAATATTCACTAAATCACCATAGATTACTAAAATAATGCGCGAGCGACCCTCATTGAGCGCGCATTGATGCGCCATGCGGAATTCCATGCGCGCCCAATGGGATGCTATAAAACTTTCCGATAAAATAATGATCGTGCGGCGCGATTGCTCCACAGAATCGATAATTTGTTCGGTAATGAACGCGCCTGCCAGCCAATCGCGCGCATGTATGCACACCTTAAAGGAGGGCGTGCCCTGCTCTAGGCCCGGTAGCAGTTCGTGTTCGACGAAATGCTCATCCTGATGAGCGTATGAGATGAAAGCGTCATACTTGCGCTCACGATCCAACTCCGCTTCACTAATGCAGCACAGGCACAGCTGATGCGCGTAGAGCCACACTTGCAGCTGCAACTTGTATTTGTAATAGCACAGCGCCGCGATGATAAGCATTAGACTGAACGCCGACAGGCTAATTAAGCCCACTACAAATCTTGCATTTACGCCCAAGTTAGGCAAGCAAAAATCGAGGTAGGATAGCTCGACCAGCGGCGCCAGCCGCGTATCGGCACAACGAAGCTCCAATACATCAGGAAATCGCGCATGATTTTGCTTGACGAAAGTGTGTAATGCTTGCGCGCCACAGTCGCACGTCCAGGGATTGTATGACAGATACAATTTGTTAGGCGACTTGCTGCTATTTAGTGCGCGCAGCAACTGCGCGCTCAAATGTGTGAACTTATTGTAACGCAGATCAAGCATGTGCAGATTGCTAGTCGTATAATTGGGCGCTGTCAGCTGTTCGCATAAGTGCTGCAACATATTATTTTGTAAATTGAGTGTAATTAAACTGGACATGCCAGCAAACACGTCACATGCCTCAGCGCTAGACCAATTCAAACGATTATGGTTGAGCGATAGAAACTGCAAATGTTTCGCGTCCGCAAAACTGTCCGCTGCAATAGTATGTAATATGTTTTTGTCCAGCCTTAGTGTTACGAGCGCGTTTAATGGCGGCAACATTTGGGCGCTCAACTTTGCAAAGCGATTGTGCAGTAGAGACAAGCTCGTTAGTTTTGTGTCATGGTGAAAAAGTGAGCGCGGCAGTGACTCTAATAGGTTGTTGCTCAAATCTAAGTCTTTCAGGCGCGTTTGTGCCACAAATAGCGCGTCCGGCAACACGCGTAGCTCATTTGCGGTCAATTTGAATTGCCTAAGCGCAGGCAATGATACAAAGATACGAGCTGGTAGTTCGGTTATTTGACAACTGTGAAACGTAAGTTCTTCCAATAAGCTGAATGGCGCTAAATCATCTTCACGCAAGCGATCACCAAACTGCTGGTACATCATAAACAATGTAAGCAGTTGTCGTAGCGGTGACATAGAGGCGCTGGGAAACTCACGCAAGCTGGCGTACAACGTAAAATCATTGAGTGTAGCGGCAAGCGGCATGAATATACGTGCGTCCAGTTGTGTGATGTTTAAGTCGATTTTTAGTGCCCGCAACTTTGGAAACGCAGAGAATAGATCAGCATTTAAGCGCTGCGCAGCTGGCGCTATAGTAGGCTGCGCCAATAGCTCCAAATTGACAACGCTGTGCAAATAGCTCGTATTGTGTCCAAAACTCTGCGCCGTTAAGTGCGTTAACATACCGAGACCATTTATTTGTAGTATTTCACTTTGCGTTAGCGCCAAACGCGCTAGTAGCGCAGTGAATGGCATGCACTCATGTATGCCCAAGAAAGCGGGATTGCGTATATTGCCAAGGCGCGGCAAACGCGCTAGCAATTCATCTGTAATGACTGCATAGGATGCGCCTGTATGCGTGCATGTTATGTCCACAGCATTTTTGTCATAAATAGATATCAAAACTTCAGTGCGTTCATCCGCGCTGCGGCAATCAATTTTTGCGGATTCGTACTTCGCGTCATAAATACAACTGCACGCGTTCTTGGTTGCGATCAACATGCAATCAGCGCTGCTAAAACCCTGCTCTTCTGTAACCGCCTGAGAGTGACAGAAGAAATACTTGCGCAATGAGAAAGCGACGAGCGCGACAATGCCAAAGCGTGTTAGATGTGAAATTATCATGACGCGCCTACAAATGTACGAAGCGGTCGGTCCCAAACGAAAGACTGACTCAATTTTACATGTACGCTGGGCATTTGCATTTCAGAATATTTGCACATTTAATTGCTGTTTATTAATTTAATAAATTTTAATAACTGCGCGCAATTGCATTATTAACACTTGTGCGTGCGCTTGAGCTGCGCGCGTTTGTTTTTGCAGCGCATGTAAACTTTATTAATACAATTCTTTGTAATGGCTAGTTGTCAGCGCTATCAGGCAACGCGCACACGCTGATACGTATCAGTAGTACTGCTGACATTAGTTTGGCGCCAAGCAAATTACAGCGCACTATTGGCGTTTACTCGAGCGCGACGTGTCACAAAGCTTTGCATTGGCATTTCATTAATACTTTGTGCCTGTGCCGCGCGCTGGCAATAGTGGCGCGTATGTGGCACCGCAAGGCGTAATTTTTTCTAAAACCATGGCTCGCACCATTTCAGGAGTGCACTCATTTCTAAAAATGCGCGCAGCTCTTGATCGCCTAACTCTGTCTCGTTTATATCAGAGGCAGACGTCTCGTAGACGTCTTAACTTATTAAACAATTTTCTGGCAGTGACCCCTTTAGTAATTATTGTCTAGGAAACTCTTAAAAACTAATGAGCTCGCGTTCTAGAGTCTCGGTAGACGTCAATGATCTTTGCGATCTCGCAATGATCGAGTCTCTGAATAACAACTCAAACCGTATCAACCCCACCAAAGTATATTACCTTAATAAAACCTATACAGCAACAATACAACAGTCGATATAAACTTTCTTCAGTCATATTTCCTTCTCACAAACAATTACCTCATCATCGTCCGCTGAATATTGGGTTATCATTCGCAGTGCCGAATGGCTCCGATATGATTCAACGAAAATTGGCAACAGTGCCGCTACGGCTGCGTGTATGTTTTTACACTTTGCAAGTACAATGAGCGAAGGGGGCTCTTACTCGCCGAATTATGGATATTAAGCTGTGTGTGTGGCAACCCCATGAACTGTAGGTGCATGAGATTCGAGCTCAATGGCTCTTGAGATTTTTTGTTTCTAGACTAATGAGCTCTCACTATCATCTCTTTTTACGCAGCCTTTGCGATTATATAAAACTTTTTCGCATTGCAATGTGTGAATGTGTGTAATATATGTAAAATAAATTGCTTAAGGACTCATCAGGTTGTATGGCAGTTCAAGGTGGATATAGTGTAAACATACATACACAGTGTATGAATGTACATTTATAGAATAAATAGACACACATCACGAATTCATTCTAGCCGAAATTTCAAATAAGTTTAAAAAATTCAATTCGAAAACAGTGAAACAGAAAATTTATTGTAAAAATGTAAACTTT
The DNA here is from genome assembly GCA_021498325.1 of Bactrocera minax. Lineage (NCBI taxonomy): Eukaryota > Metazoa > Arthropoda > Insecta > Diptera > Tephritidae > Bactrocera > Bactrocera minax. The sequence goes on along the minus strand of JAKEEE010000079.1, from coordinate 1,073,741 downwards.
TGTTAGACAAATCAAATTTTAAATTGAATCAAATTAAAAAATTGAAATTTCCTTCTAAAAAAATTACCGAATTTAAAAAAGTATTAATTTTGGAATACATTTTCTTTATTGTTATATATTATCTAAGAGTTTTGTTCAGAAAATTTAAAATTAAAAGGCAACTTTCAAAATTAATTCGAAAAAAAGCAAAAAATTAAAAAATATGTTATATAAGCAAAGTATAAAAAAAAACATCTTAGAATTCTGAAAAATTATTTTGAAAACTTTTCGAAAAAAATGCAATATTTAAAAATTGAATGCAATAAGAAATGCAATTAACTAATAGAGTAAATTTAGAAAAAAATTTTTTTAAATGCTTAAAATTTTAAAGAAAGAAAAGAAAGAAAGAAAAGAAATTTTTTTAAAAATTTTAAAGAAAAAAATTTTTTTAGCTTAATGTTTTTTTTTGTTAATAATTGTAAAGTGTTAATATATAGAAAAGTTTTGCAACAAAAATTTATTATATAATATATATTGTTTTCCAAATTTTGCAAAACTTTCGTAGAATATTGTATAAAAATTACAAAAGAAAAGGTTTGAAAGAAAGTAAGATCATGGATTTTTTATAATTAACCAATTATCAACAAAATATTTAACATTTTTGTGTGAGAAATCGAAAAGAAAATCTGTACGAAGTATCAATATTTTCAAAATTTTTAACTTTGATTCGAAAAACCAATAATTATAAATATTAAATAAATAACTTTAATAATAATTAATAAAAAATTAAAGGAAAAAGGAAGATTTTATTAATAAAAAATTTTATTAATAAACAGAGAGATTTTTTTAAATTAAAATTGCGAATCCTTAAATTCGAATTTTATTTAAAAAATTTACTTTGGAAATTGGAACAAAGCCGCCTCATCCACGGCCACACTTTTATATTACCATCACTGTACGCTTCGCTTCAGTGCGAACGGCAGTGATTGAACCTTTTAATATTTAAACAATTTTTTTTTTGTAGTCTTCATTGAACTACAGTTTTTATTTAAAATTTTTTTGTGACACCTACATGCGATATTCAGTCATTATTTGCACATGCATACATACATACATTCATAAATCACAGCGTTGTCTATACAATTTGGCGGGCAAAAAAAGTACCGAAAGGTAACAAAGCGCAAAACAAAAAGATAATAAAAAAAAAACCGAACCAAACCCATTTCACGCACAATAAAAACATCTAGGGAACTATAATGACCACATTTTCCCTTCAACTCCCTTAAGCCTCCAATACTCGCTATGACGCACTAGCTTACAATGCGAGCATAGTTTTTCACTGCAACACAATGTGGCATTGTTAGTTGTTTGACAAATGCAGAGAGAAAGAGGAATAATGTGCAAAAGAAAATGAAAAAAATCATTAAAAAATAATAAATCAACCGTTGGGAGCTGATAACTTTTTTAGAGTGAATTTCCCCTTTTTGTGTGCAAAAATTTAAGAAAATTTCAAGCTTTCTAATTTTTTTTCTCGTTGACAGTAAATTAAAATTTTTAAACAGAAATTTAAAAAAAGTTTGCCCCAAATATTAAAAATATCAAATATTTAGTAAAGCATCAAAATGTTATAATCTACACATTATTGTGTTAAAAACTAAATTTGAAAATTTTTAATTTTTAAACTTTTTGAAATTTATTTGAAAAATCTCAATTTTTAAACTTAAATTTCAGTTTTTAAACTTTTTGAAATTTATTTTACTATCTTAGTTTAAATATTTGATTTCTTCATGAAAAAATTTTAAAAACTTATGTTTAGAAAATATTAATTGGAACTAAAGAAAAATTGTAATAAATTAAAAGTTTGTAAAAATATTATTTTGTTAAAAAAAAAATATTATTTTGTTATGTAAAACTTGTGTTCAGCTAATATTAAATTTTAATTAATTTAAAAATTTTTTAATTCTATTTTACTTTTTAAATTTAATTATTTAATTTTCTCATGAGAAAATTTTAAAAACATGTGTTTAGAAAAAATTAATTCAAATTTTAAAAACGTATTGAAATAAATTTAGACTTTGTCAAAATATTTTTTTGTTAAATATATAAAAAAAAAATAAACAACTGTTAATATAATAGTACTTCAAAGTAGCAGCAAATTAAATTTTTAAAAATATTTTTAATTAAAATTTTTTTTAAATTTAATTCTTTAATATTTTTCTTACCAAAAATTTTATAATTTGTGTTTAAAAAAATATATTCTTACTAAAGTATATAAAAGAAAGCAAAATAAAATTATATTTTGCAAGAAATTTTTTAAAAGCTTAAATATTTAAATATTTTTTTGGAAAATTATTTTTTTTTTAATTCTGAAAATATTATCATCACTAAATTTTCTCAATATTTTTAAGATTTTCTCTTCTTCAATTCATTACATTAATCAACTCACTCCGTACAATAGCAACAATTCACCACACTTAACAATGCATTTAATAATAAAAAACGCATTTATCTCTTATATGAAGTAGCAGTCTGTCGAAACACTCAAATTTCTTTTTTAAACCAAACACACACACATAAAGCAAACAAAACGTACAAGTCATTGCTGAAATCCATAAATTTCAAGTGGAAATGCTTTATAGGTTAGGTTATGCGAGTGCGGTGAGCAAAGCGAATGGTACGCCACTCAAGTATGAAGAGGAGGCTCTTAAGAAAATTGCAATTTTCCACACACAAAGTGTTAATGTAAAGCAAGCCAAGAAGTATAAAGTCAGTGCAGACCATATACAATATAATAAAGGGTCATTCGTTGGAAGTATGCTAGACTAGAAGTTTTTAGCAGAAGTAAGGCATTGAGGAGATTTACCGAGAAATTTAAAAAATTTATTAGTAAACCACAATTAAAGTTAAGGAAAATTTTTTATTTTATACATATCTGTATGAACATGTATTAAATTTTTTTTTATAAAATTTTGTGTGTTGTTTTTTTTTTGTTTTTTTTCTTTTTTTTTTTTGAGTCACTTTCATATTTTCAATAATTATCTAGCCACAAATGCCATTTTCACATCACTTCGGTGTAGTGTTGTGGCTTTTGTTAATTATCAAAGCAATATTTTCAGTACATTTCTTTTTTGGATTTTTTTCGATTTCAATCAAATGTCAATCAAAATTGAATTGAGACTTTAACTTTTTTGCGCCTAGTATTCGTTGACTTTGTAATGGAAAAATAATATAATTGAATGAAAGTGTTTGTAAGTGAACACACATGCACACAAATGAATGCTACAAAAAGCGAAAAAGTAAAATATTTCATTTAATAGGGTTGCCATCATGACTAAAAACATGCAAAAACTTCACTATGTGAATGTGTGTTATGTTTAAAATTATTGCCATGAATTAATTGACATTAGTCAAAAAAAATAAAAAATAATATTTTTTTTTAAATATTTTCTTTTTCAAACAAATTTAAAAAACAATCTTTTGCTATTGTCTATTCAAAATACATAAGTTGGACTTTTCAAAGTTAAATATGTGTCTAGATGGTAAACTTTTATAAAAAATATTTGTTCAAAGTGTTGCCAGCTATTTAAAAATTTCACATAAAAAATATTTATCTGCATAAATTTTATTTTCTACTTTAATTTTTGGCCACATTCCGTCAAAGCATCATTTAAATGTTTCATAAACAAAAAAATATAACTTAAAAAAGTTGCCATCTATTTGGCAACTTAACTTAATATTTTATTATGAAACTATGGTTGTAAGCATTAAAATAAATTATGAATTTGGCTTTTTGAATTCATTTGAATGGCAAAAAATAGTTTATTAATAGTTTAAGGGTTGCCAACCGTTGAATAAAATAGAATTTTTTGCAAAATATGCAGATGTACACATATGATATGATATGATAGTTACTAATTATGATTTTTATTAACATTGATTTGCTTTTATAATTTATTATTATTAACAATTTTTTATTAATTATATTATTATCATATTTTATTTTTTATTTTCTCTTATTATTACTTTTCTTTTATATATATCAGATTTTGAACAGTGCAATATGCTCGTTACGCAGCCGAATACTTTTTGAGTGGCCTTAGAGTGTATAAAATACTAAAATTAAAAATAATAAATGTTCAATGGCAACTCTGCTATAAAAAAATGTGCATTATGGGTATCAAGCGAGAGCAATTTGAGGGTGCTTTAAAACTAATACTGCCTTTTTGTTATAAAATACATTTTTAAAATAATAAATTGAGAGAAAACAAATAATTGAAGAAATTAAAAAACTTTTGTGTTTTTTATTTACTTATGTCATAAACTGTTTTTTAGTAAATCAATGTTATGTCAGTGTTGAAAAATAAAATTTAATCAATTAAACAAAAATTAATAATAAGCGCTGCAAGTACTCCGCTATAAAATAACTGCAAATTGGCATTATGGGTATCAAACGAAAGCTATTTGCATATACTTTAAAGTTGATATAGTTTTTTAGCCTTATGGTACATTTGTAATATAATAAATTAAGAAAACCAAATAATAAAAAAATTCTAATTATTTCTAAAAATTATTATACAACAAAATCAAAAAAAATAAAAATTAAAAATTTCAAATGCCATAATATGTATGCGTTTATAGATTTGCAAAATAGCATAACTATAAATTTCCGCTCTTTAAACACATAACTTCAACGACCGAATGAATATCGGCGCCCTCTTCAAAACCTCTAAAACCGCATACTAAAACAAAGTGTATGTATTTTCGCTTCTATGCAAATACAATTTCAAAGCACCACTTCCTGTCATTTGCCCAACTAACTGTGCTTTGCTGCCTGCGTCCATTGCAAACACATATCACATATCCTTTGGCACAAAGGCATTATTAACAACACACGCAGCACGCTCTGCACTTGGCCATACCGCACACTCCTGGCCGGCGTTGCCACTCAACTCAATCAAGTCGAACAAAAATGTAAATGAAATAAATTTTCGCAACCAAATTCACACAGCAATGCTGAAAGCGGTTTTGTAGCGTAGGTCCACTGCATTTGATTGTAGACGACTTTGTTTGTGAGTATGTGTGTGCGTGTGTGTGTGTGTGTTTGCATGAAAGAAAGGACGACGACCACTTGTATGCTCATTTAAAATTGTTAATTGAATTTTAAATGTGTGCGTGTATGTGTTTCTACCTTTTTATACATATGTGTATGTGTGTGTAGTTATAGAGATGAGCGCGTATTTGCCCATTCTAATTTGCATAGTGTGACCATTGAAACTTGTAGTGCAATTAAGCCTCTCTCGAACTTTACGAACACAAAATTTCAGAAAAATTCAACAAGCACACAAACAGCACTCCAAAAGTATTGCTACAATTATGCGCATTAATCAACTTCATATGCAACACACACATATGTGTGTGTGTGTACGTGTGCATGAATATGCATACTTCAAGTTTTGAAAGTATATTTGTAATTTTGCTTTATAGATATTTAGGCTGTGTGTGTAAATTGAATATTAATATTTGTAAATAAACCTTTTTGCAAATTTTTAATACCGTTAAATGCAGCCGCTGAATCTCAAACAAGCCTTAAATCCATTAAGAACTCGAGAAATGTGCTGACAAAAACTAAGCTAGTTTGGATATAGATATGGCTGATCTAGCGCCATAAAATTGAATTTCTTCGAGCAACCATGCATATTAATCCGCCACAATCATGCCAATTGGAGGCAGATAAGCTTAAAATGTGATACTAAAGGTCCGTAGAATCCATTGACACTCGTGAACCGAATGTGCTAGTCCCTATACAGCAACACAGTATTGCTGTTCGACAAATATATCGATTACTTACAGGCAAATGTCACTGAAGTATTACTAAAAACCGCCCTTGATTCAGCAAATTTATCACTACCGGCTGATCTAGAGCAAGCCAGCCAAAAGTATTGCCAAAAGTAATTCGAACATATATTCAGGAAAACCGGTATCACCAATAATATTCGCCCTCCTGCTAACATAATCCTAAGAGCACAAGTTTATGTGAGGCTTTTCGAGCCTCTTCGCTTTCAGCGCTTATTCAGCTTGAGCGAATGGTAGCTGAATAAAGCGCTGACAATCAAAGCGTCTATAAAAGATTTTCGTAACAAAAGTTTAGACTAATGATCATTGCAAGTCGTTTATAGAAAGAGTATCGACACCAAAACATATTTTGCAAACTATTTTTAATTCCGATTAGCTAGACATATAGCTAGTAATCAGTAATATTTTTAAACGCCTGAGACCCTGTATTAGATTTGCTCCTATTAACACAATCTACTCAGATCAAGCTACACCCAAGCGGAGTATTCAACAAATTATGTCATAAATGATAGGAAATAAGGCTGGGAACACAGTAGAACACATGGCTATGTTCGTCGCCAAAAACTTCAACTTTATATGCTGAGGCTGCTTCGAAAACAAAAACTATACTCAATTCTTTATATATGAAATAAGGCTATGAACAGAGCTAAGCGAAGTGTAGATAAGCGATGAAGATCAATGAGATGGTTTCCAACGCAGTTTGATTCGTTCAGAGAAGGCAGGCCACTGCATTGAGTTGTGGAAATTACTTTTCGCTTATAAGTTCGATACTTTGAGAAGATTTTTAATTAGAAATAAGATTTTTTTTATTGAATTGAATTGGCACATTGGTTAGGAAGTTGCCTGAACCCAGCACATTACAGTTGCACACTTTTGGGAAAAAAGTATTAAATCTAAATTTTCTAGGAAGTACCTGTTTCTTTTCCTGACTTCAACTTTTTGGAGTTACCATAACGACATGAGAGTTCCTCTAATAATTTGAGCTTTAGTTGCGGTTTCATTTAGGCTTTTTTGATTTGTTGAGTTTACTTCGACACACAGTTTCAGGAAAAAGGCTATATCATGTTGAGGTTGTTAAGTCCGGCGCTTATTTGTGAAGTTTCAATAATAGTGCAAATGGGTTTTATACTTCAGATTAAACAGTTTAATTGCTACATTTTATTGACTAAAAGTTGCTTGCGCCTTCAGTATTTAGTATACCGTTATTTGGTCAATCTAAATACCATTATAGGGCCGCTTTTCGTTGTCAATACCACTGGGCACTCAATTTTGAACGATACACATCTGTTCGAAATCTAAGTGTATAGTGAATACTTGGGTCCTCGCCTGTAATACGGCGTTTTTTTTTCTTAACCTTTAGACGAACGCATCGGCTCAAATGGCACTCCGTTTGCTTCCAACTAATGAAGTCAAACATTTTATTCAATTTGCTGCCGCCAGCTGGTGCTTGCATATATTGCTTGGCTTTTACTGCCAACTTGCGTTGATTGCCGAGCAGCCACTCATGCGTTGAGTTACCCATAGCGCTAGTAAATTATCACTTAACGATGGTGGTTGCAGCACCAAACTCAGCATTGCTACCGCTCACTGAAATATTTCCAAGGAATATGCTTTCAAATATCAAGTGGCAGCAAAACAGACATATATATGTTAAATTCTGCTATATAGCTGTAAATATGTATATAGTATATGTAGCTGTTTGTCTCCAAAATACAACCCTGCTTACACTCATAAGAGTGGCAGACATAAATTTACTTGTGTGTGCCCATTTATAATTTTTCTTATTTCCAAATATAAATATTACCATTTTGCATAACTTATTTGCAGTTTGCATTTGCACAATTTTTCGCATTGCAAAGGCTAGCGGAGCAAGGATTACGAAGGCAGCCATTGAAATGAGCAATCAATTTTTTGTTGTGCTTTCTCGGTTTGTTTTTCGTTTTTTGTTTTTGTTTTTGTTTTTGTTTTTTTGCCTTTAACGCTGCTGCTTGCCGCTTGCCGCTCTCAGTAGTGGCTCACCGACTTGTGCTGGCGAAGCTCTGCAGCTCAGTACATTTCCGGTTAGCATACAAATCACTTTTCGCCACACCAACACCAACACACACGCATACACACATATATACACATATATACACTCAGCGTCGGGCTTACAGGCAGCAGGCAGCAGGCAGCAGCCAACAATTGGCGGCATAACCTGCCGCTACTCGACCCCGCCTATACCTTTTGTTGCCATAAATTTGGCTAGCAGAACTCTGGCAACCTTTATGCCAATCTTCCAACTTTATTTGTGTGGCGCGTATGTGTTGCCGGGCCACTCACTCGTCCTAGTTAAGGCAAATGGACAATTCGTAGTACTTTTAGCAATTTACATTTGCCTTTTTATTTCGGTTATTTTATTTTTGTCGTCCACTTTTTCGTTTTATTTTGTTTTTTATATAAATTTTTATGTTCAACGCACCGTTCCAGCTTGCGCGCCATCGTCGCTTGTTATTGACTTCTCACTCCTTCAGCGTGTACTGTGCGCCAACTGCGCTCACCGACGCTCACCGACGCTCTTCGGTGTGTGTCCAGTCGCGTAAATGTGTGGAATATGTAGCAATATTTACAAATCCAAGCGTTGTGTATAAAAAATATGATATTATTTATATAAAAGAGACTAAATGTTTACAAGTGTGTTACACAGTGGATGCCGGTGGGTGGGTTTAAAAAGCGGCAGAAATTTATGTGAAGCCATTACTTTTGTTGGGAACAATCGCAAATCGAATATCAGCGTATTGTAATCACTGTGCGCGCTTACGAACAAAAGAGGTGCGGTGGAAAGGATATAAATATTATTGTTGCTGGTTTTGTAGTGATTTTTTTGTAGTCGCGAAAGTCGTTAGTATAAATAGTAGCACTGAGAAATGTAAAATAAGGATAGAACTCCTTAGTGGAAGTCAGAAAAATCGTGGGCCATTCAAGTCAATTCCGAAAAAAAATCGCGAGTCATAAGATTAAACTCTCAAATTGCCCCCGACTACAAAATTTAGTTCGCTGTATTGAAAGAACCCACGACTCATAATATCAAAATCTTAAACTGCTCGCAAGCACGAAACTTACTACGCTGTACGGAGAAAACTCGCGAGTTATAAACACAAACTCTCCATCTCAACTCTCTCAATGAAAACTCGATGCGCTCGGAAAAAAATGCTCGAACTGAAATATTCCCATACTGTTATCAAGATCATCAACAAGAACTTCTAGAAAGCGTACTCAGAGAGCAATTGAGTGTCGTTTCCAGGCACAGTATTGAGCTTATTTGAAAATGAAGTCTTAGAGACCTGGCAGTTGTACCTACTTGACGTTCTGAATGCAATAGATACGGTCACACTTATTTCTATTACGGAGCAAGACTTTTCTAGAGCTTTCTGCCCGAGGTGTCATATATTTTTAATGAAGTTGCTGTAGATAGTAACAAATGAAGTACCGTTAAGCACTCAGTGACTTCATCGTTGCAAGTCTTTCTCGTGGCGAGAATATCTCCGAGAAGAAGTTCCAGATAGTACTTTATTATTCATTTGACGTATTGTCATTACCTCGAGAAGGCACCTACGACCGAGCAACAACTTACTCACATAAAAGTACTTGAGCTTTCATATATTGTAGCTTATCTTATCTGTAGCGTCTTATCGTTGATATTATTTGCCATTAAGAGCTTTTATACAGCGGATATATCTCTCTTTCTATAACCGATGCCATCGTCAAGGCAAGGTCTGCATTATAGCTCCACGGCAGCTTAACCAAGGATGCTCAAATCGGTATACCTAAACATACTACAAACACAAAACACGACCAATCACAAGCCACAGATGCTAGACCGTATCTGACAATCTAGCAAGTAAGCTACCAACTAAGTTTTCGTTCGGTTGTGCAAAAATTGAGTTAATAACAGCAAATTCAACTCAAGCTCCCTTAAATTTTCTTTTCCAAATAAATGTAAGTAAGGTTTCCTCCGTATAGAAATCTCTAAAGCCCCCATAAAACACACCGCTTAGCAACACACTTGCACTCACCTATAAAATCATCGTTACTACTAATCGCTCTGCCATCTCTCCGCCTCTTAGACATACATAAATACATGTACGCGTGCAGCTACCCCGGCTTCCCTTTCATGCCACGTTCTTCACACCGCCAGCGATAAAATCCAGCACATCGCTTGGCATGGCAAATGGCTTAATATATCGGGTCGCCTGTTATGTGTCGCCAGTGTGTGGCACAGTCTTCAGCTGATGCAAATTCCGCGCACACGCGCGCATATCAACTCACACATCTAAACACTCCACGCCTTGCAAACTTCGCTTGAGTGGAAAGAAAGCAACAAAAGCAACAAAAAGTATTAGTCGAGGCACTATCGTGTATGAGAAACAGCTTAATAGCACACCAAAGACGACCGCAGCGGCAGTAATAGTATAGTAGAGCTACGCGTCTGCTAGAAAGCAAAGCGGGTTTCTGTAGTCTATAAGCGCGGGGATGACTCGATAAGTCTGTGTGTTATTTTTACTCTCGCCAAAGTTGTTTCATTTCGGAATGTAGTGTCTGAAGCGCAGTAACTTTCTCAGAGATTTCAGATGTGAAAAAGAAAAATCCAGATCCAGATCTCTTACTTTTGAGCCACTATTTCAGTTTTAAAAATCGACAGTAGACGCAACGGTCAAAATACTAGAGGATTTCTGACCAATGGACCCATGTAATGTCTTTGTGAAGTCGTTAGAACTTTTAAATTCGAAATAAAGAGCTTTTTGCTAAACGATTAAACCAAGAAACCGAGGGTGTGGTTTCGTAGTGCTGCTTAACCTTCGTGCACCGTCGTGTTACAGAGTTCATAACTTTGATTGTTCTGTGACATATAGTGCATGGAAAAAGTCTCTTAATTGATCTAAGTCCACTAGAATGGCACAGAGACTCGTTCTAGTTCCTTGGGCACATCGTCAAACAGCTACTGGGTTGAGGCCACACCGAACTACCATACATTTATTTTACATTCATTAAATATAATGCCATATATTGTTGCTATAGCAGATATCTAAGCACGACCTAGCGAGAGAGGTAGAGCTCCGAAATGACAGTTGATGGTCGGCTGAAGCCCGATGCGCTGGCACAGACCGCGCTAGATTTTGATTAACGAGAATGTACAGAGTATAGACTCTATGAGAATACTATGTGAGTTACATATAAAGATGGTGCTACGTTTCGGTGTTAGAAGCAAACGTGCCAAATGCTGTAGCTTGCTAAATATTAATAGTGGACTATCAGCTGTCACTTGTAAATAGCAGAGTTGCATGTAAGACCATTTACTATTTTATCGAACAAACCGTGTATGTACGCATATATGAGACTCTTGGTTTTCAATCAGGCATTACCATGCAAAACACGCTACTCCACGCTTGACGCGACTGCTGCTGGGCGTTGCTACTGCGCGCTGATTGCGCCACAGCTCCATTCTACTAAGGCTACTACTTAGTATATGCTCGACTACTGTACTCGTATCAGTCAACTAGTCAGTCAGCCAACCAGCCAGCTCGACAGCCTGCACTGGGGGCATACGAGTTCGTTATCTCGCAGGCAACACTTCATTGCTGCTGCCGCTGCTGTGCAGCAGTGTGTCCCAAATGCCGGCTTTTGCACAGCATTCGTATTATTATTGCAACCATATGCACACACTCGAGCTGTTATCGTTGGCGCTGCCATCAGCGCCGAACCGGGTCCGCATCATTGTCGCGCAACTGTGCCACACAGGCGTCGTCAATTGCTGCCGTCAGCAGGCCGCATTGGATTTCTTTGTTACTCCTTCGCTTGCGCTAAGCTGTATGCACTTAGCTGTTGCTGTTGTTGTTGCGCTATTTATGCAGTCCAAGCGCGCAGGAGCGACAGCGCTAGCAAGAGCAACCGCAGTCGCTGCCGAGGCAGTAATCGACGCCAATCTTTTCGCATGCTTTGATTTTTACGCTCGCCATCAGCGACGCAGCATTTCCTTTTTTTTTTTTATTTTTTTTTGCTGTTTATTCTATTGTTTTGCTCTTTCTTGGTGTTTAATTTTCTTACGACGTGCCGGTCGGTGTCAGCTGCTACTTGCCACTACGTTGATTGCCTTGCGCAAAATAAAACCGCACGGAGAGTCCACCAGCACCCACTGTCCTCTGCATAGTTATTGTTATTATTGTTATTGTTGTCGCTTGTGTTGCTCATTTACATCGTTTGTCGCTTAATCACCGCTAAGTTGTTGTGATCAGCATTTGCACGTGGTCAACAAAGCATTTAGCGACAGACGCCTGCAGTGCGCATCAAGCGCGTATAGTTGAGGCTTAAATGCATGCTTTGCTCGCACAAAAGTTTAGCTATTTTTTTATGCAGCAGCTGCGCCTCTACGCACAGCAATTTCATAGACGCGCAGTGAGTCACTCGGCACTCGGCGCTCGGCATTCGGCACTTGAGTATACGTAGGCACAAAGCACGCGTCTGGTCATTCACTTGTCAAGTTGAAGAAGCAGCTATTAACAGTATCAAGTTCAAGTGTAATCTTCTGCGCTTGCTTGTTATTTCGTGCGCTTAGCACCGGTCTGTAATTCTCAAGTGGTTTATGAAATTTTGTAAAGACAACAAGTGCGTACTTAAATACAACTCTGTGCTTGCACTTCAATCAATGTGTCAATACGGTCAGTCATATTGGTGATCGCTGGTGCAAATAATTCTTACGCTTAAGCTTCTTAAAGTGTTGCTCAGAATATCTAATTTAGACTCTGTTCGTTATATTCTCAATGTTGTTTAATGGTATCAACAAAGGCTCTATTTTTTACTCCAAAATAGTGATTTTTTTTTAAGCAGACTCTTTGGCATACTCGTAACTGTCGTAGATTTGGTGCTGCCCAGTGCCTTCTTCACTCATAGCTTTTAGCTGGATAGATATTTATGTTGTTATGGTGGACAATAGTCAACTACGAGTACTTCGATCATCTGATTTCTATAGCCACTCTTGCTCTCGTTTTGTCCGCTTAGTCAAGCCAATTTCTCATAATTATCTTACCTTTTGCGCAATCGCAAACAATTAAGCTCTTCAACGCAAATTCTTCCAGTTGAAAAAATATATTTCAGAGTTAAGAAAATTATAGCACAACTCTTTCTTCATATTTTTTTGTACTTTCCTCCATTTACTCTCTTGACAAACGCTATGCAAATGCAACACCGCTTAACTCTCTTCAGTAATTGGAAGTCAGTCGAATTGTTTTGCTTCACATCATATAATTTCAGCTAATTTTTTACATCTTCTACTCTTTCTTTTATATTTTTTACTTTTCTTCTGCTATCATTTCCTGAACGTGCGGTAATATTTTCGCACTCAATCTTACATATAAATAATTGGAATCCATAAAAGTATTTGTCACATCCTTATGCCGTCAATTTCCTGCCAACAGCCCAAGCAAATCGCAAGGAGTTTCGCATCACACTTTATTATTGCAATTTTCTTTTGCATTTTTTTGCACATTTATCACATAAATTCGCTCATACGTCATAGAAAACGTATAACCCATATTTTATGCATGTCTAAAGTCCAAATCGCTGGGGTGGCGGGAGGGGCGTGGTTTGTGGCGCGGCGGCTGTGATTTGCCAAGTGCCGTTGCAGTGATGAGTATTGAATATTGGCGCATATGCTTCATTGCTTCGATTTGAGCGCTAAACGATTGATTGGCATATGCGGGTTAAGGTTGTGCGAATTGATGGCAATTGCAAGTGAGTTTATAGCCTCAATTGAAATAAAATGCATGTGTTGGGTAGTAAATGTGCGCTGTATCCATATTGGCTTTTTTTTCATATTTAGTAGTATTCAGTAATATTGTTTAAAAATTTGATGCGCGCTTCCATCCGCTTTGTTTTCGCAACGCTTCGCTGAGTGGAGCAAAGGAATTTCTAACAGAGACTACACAATTTCACCATAATTTATTGACAGCCTTAATTTCTACGCATTAACGGCACTTTAAAGTGACTTTGTATTGTGTGTTCAATTACTTAAATATTTTAAATTTTCTATAAATTCATATGAAAAGTAATTCTTGCTACAACACAAAGGTAAGCGCTTGTAGACAGGGTGTTTCAAAAAGCACAAAAATGTTTTCGGGAAAAATATAAAATTTTTTAATAAAAATTCTTATTATTATCAGAAAAATGCTGTGGAATAAATTTTTTTCGAAAAATTATATAATCTTTTGTAAGAAATTTAAATTGATGCAGGGTGACACATGTGCCTAAGTTTTGTTAGTTTTGGAAAAATAGCGGAATTATATTTATTTCTAAATAGCAGTTATTAAATCAAATATTTTTAGGCAATGTCAAGCACAGGGTGGTTCAAAGAATACTAGTTATGGAAAACAACTAGAGTAGGAGCTTTTCATTAATTTAGCTATAAAACAGGTTACATTTCATTTTAGAAAGGTATAAGCGATCGTTTCCGCCAAAATTACGAGGGGTCTGTGAGTTGGCAATAGGAATGCTGATATTTCAAATCACCTACAAAAATTAATTTACGATATTCAGTTAACTAAGAAACATCAAAATACGTCGGCAAAGAATAACAAAGATGAGTCTATCAAGAAATCAAGCTCTCCTCACATGGAACTCAAAAATGCATATTCTGAAACAGTAAGCAAACAGAACTAAAAAGCACCAAAAAGCACCAAAAACTGTCGGCATTGCATATAATAATTGGAATAAGTAATTCTAACTGTTACGCCTTGTAAAATTTCCCTAGCAGAAGTTCCTTACTTAAAAACAAACACAAAAACCTACTATAGGTGAAACTAAAACGTAAAAATATAACAATATGGCAATCATGCTTTGTAAAATTTCTCTAGTGAAAATTCCTAACGTAAAAATAAAACTCAATAATCTATTATTGCCGTGAATAAAATGTACGAGAATAATAATACTAATGTAATACGAATAATACGAGAATAAAATGTCAATATGGCAACATGAAACACTTATTGATGCCTGCTCGTCTATAAACCGGCAATTTTTGCTCCACTGAAACACCCTGTAAGCAAAATACGCCTAATATATATAAAAGTAATTAAAAATGCACGTCGTAATTTACAGTTATTAATGTTAACTTTATCGCTATAACGTTTTTAACAGTTATTGCGATAGTTATTACAACCAACCATGCCATGTGCAATGACTTACAACCATGTTCGACGACCAACTTTTGTCTCATTTCTTTTTTTTTTTGTTCTGCCACAAAAACTTCCATTATAGTAGAATGCTCGCTGGCGGTTAATTAAAAATTACCCAATGACTAACCAAATGGCAGACCGACCGAGCGACACATCGACAAATTGACCAGCCAACTGTCGACGTGACACAGGCGCCTGATTAATGTTAAATGAGCGGTATACTAACGGTATATGCGTGATAAGGCGCACATGAAAGCATACAGGCGCTGAGTGAGGGCAATTACAAGCATGACAAGCAGGTAGCTTGCGGGGGGGGGAGGGGGAAATGGAGGTAGTTAAGCTTATAATGACGTGAAAGTGATAATGGCGGGTGAGGTGTGACGTTGCGCCAGCGATGCTGGTGTACAATTGTTTGTTTGGCATCAATTAAATTATGGCGCGCAATTTACAAGGATCAAATTGTTATTGCCATATATGTATGTATGTATGTGCATGTGTGTGTCTATGTGTGGCTGTGTGTGTGTAATATTGGCATATTCCCTCAGATATGTATGTATAATCTTATATCTCTGCATTTAAATGAGTGCGCGTGTGGTTGTTGTTGTTGTTGGGCAAGCCGGTCATTCTTGCCGCAGGCAAATGCATATAAATTAATAAAATTGATTTAAAACAATTTGACCAGGACCGCAAAACCGCAAAAACAACTATAAATAAACGCAAATGATAATTGTCGAGCAAATGCAAACAAAAACAAACAGCGCATTGCATTGCAAACAGCGCAAACTGTGCGCATGTGTGTGTGAAATAATATATGAAATAAAACCAAATCGTGGGAAATAGTCGTTTAGAGTGCGGTTGTTAATATTTAAACAGGCAAAATGGAGGAAAAATGTTTGTGGTTGCGAAATTTTGAAAAGTTAAACTAACAACAATAAATATGATAACGGGATTTGGGAGTAGTATAGACGGTTTCTTGAGCAAAATAAGCACACAAGCATATATTGAGTTGTACGCAACAGGAGAGTAGAAATCTCCAAGTGTTAGCAAATTTTTTAAGTATGTCAACTTGAAGGTCTAATAAATGAAATCCTCCTGAAATGAAAATGAAATGAAATGAAATGACCTCCTTAATCATTTAAGCTCCCGTGGAGTTAAGTTAACCAGATTATGGGATTTCGAAATCCGAACTTTTGGTTCCAAAGTGCTTGGAGTTTGCTCCGCCGAGTTGGATTAGACTTCGACAGAAAACTTTTCGGATGAGGGTCTTTTATTGGAGCTTACTTTGCCGAGCTTAGACTTCGCGAGAGCAGTTTTTGGATGAAGTTCTTCTTTCAGATGAGTTTGCTGCTCGATTAACCAGCCTTTCGGTTCCAATTTTGGGGTTTCCGTTGGCTTCAATATTAAATTGAAATATTCTTTTTGAGGAACACATATCGTTTCTAGTATCTAGGTGAGCTTAGTTTCTCTATTTGAGGCATCTGTGTAGCCGAGGATGTTCACATCTCCGTAGTGAAATCGCGGAGCCCGTTCGTAGTATTACAACGCTTTAACGAACTCCATAAGTTTGAAAATTAAGAATTTATTAGACAATTCAATTACCACCAGCATCAGTCATTTCATAGGCTGAATTTAAATAACATCAAAAGTGGATATGACCAAACCCCTTGCCTTTCTACGTGCAAATGGTTGCTGGGTTAATATCAACGTACAATCCTTTACTCATCGCCAACGAAAGGTCAACAGAAGCTGTTCGAAAACCCAACATCTGTGGCTAGCATAAAATAAATCCGACATTTTTATTCCACTGGGTCATTAAAGGCCCATATATACACCCAGCTAGTAAAGCTTTTTGTCACATCAAAAGCTGACGCTAACATGTGTACGTACAGCGTTGCACAGGCCAGTGCGTTGACCGCAAAGCTCAGTGCGAAAGGGATAAATGGTGAGGCATAAATTTGCAAGTGCCAAACTATAAAGGATAAAACTATGCGGCTGTAAAGTTATGGCTGGCATGGGAATGCAGGTGCATGTGTTTGTGACCGTCAGCGTGGCTGTTTTTGCGGCGCTGCGGTTAGTAGGCAATAAAATTTGATTGATGACACGCTGTTTTTCTTTTTTTTACTTTAATTGAAATTTTTTTTACACTATATGGAAAAAAGAGAAAATGTATTTGGCGCTTTTAACCAGATTAAAAGTTGCGACAAAGCGAATACTTGAAATAATTTTATAAAAACTAAAAAAATTTTTATATAACATAATTTCTTATACTACAAAAATATATTGTGAAATTCTCCCACGTAAAATTCTGCACTTGGCCTCTTGCTGATTTTCTCTTTCCATTTGCAATAAAATTAAATATTTTCCGTTCCATTTTTATAGCATTATTACACTCATTGAATTTCCAATAAATTGCTTATCAAAGCATTGCATAAATTTTATGTCCCACATTTCCTTCCTTTCGCACTTTCGCGGATGCACAAACAGAAGCTTGCTGGTAATAAAATAACTGTGATGGCGCTTAGAATGTAGGTGGGGCATAACGCGTAATAAAATTTATACAACCGTTGAAAAAACGCAAAAAAAGGAGATTGTGAATGAAATTTGTGAAAAAAATTTAAATCTATCTAAAAATAAAAAACAAAAAAAAATAAAATGGATTTATTAAAATTTTTAAAAAGAAGACAAAAAATAATAAAACCAAATTTATAAAATATATAAAACAAGTAAGGCAGGGCTAAGTTCGGGTGTAACCGAACATTTTCTACTCGCGCAATGTGCAGGAGTCGAAGACGGCGGAATGCTTTCAAGTGCTGACAAAACTTTATATTAAAAAATGTTGCATGAGAATTCATTCATTGTCATTCGATGCAATTCTGAATGGCTTGCAATCATATTTGGCATCATATTAACTTTCACTTTAGCTCATATACTCATAAACTCAATCTAACTAAGACAGAGATTAATGCTGTTGGGAGATACATCGATTTCACTAATTTTTACCACCAAACTACAGTATATTAAAGATTATGCGTTATTTTAATTTCGCTAAGACATCTTACATATTAACCGTTATACACGAATTTTTGAAATTCTCATATTAGTTATATGGGGCTTAGGGGAAGTACTATCCCGATCTTATAAATTTTTGCGCCAGGATACATTATCACCAGAAAAAGACGTTATCTGAATTTTATTGAGATATCTCGAAGATTGACCAAAATATACAGCATAAAGTCAACCGGAAGTCGGAAATTCTTTATTTTAAGTATTTGGAAGCTAAGGGAAGTATTGAGCCGATTTTACCCATTTTCGACACAAGGCACATTATTATGAATTTCACTAATATACCTAACAGAGTGGCATATTTTCGGTAAAAACTCAACCATTGGCATCGCTGTCCACATATACGATATATGGGGGATTGAAAAGACAATAATGTACTGTAAAATTTAAAGACAGTGAAAGAATCAGATTTCCAAGACGTTTCGAAGACAACGACCACTTTGTTTATATTTAGTGCGATCCACCACCACTCTCGAGATCAGTGACCTCATTGTTCACTTTTAGCAAGGTCCACCACCTTTCCCGATGTGAATGACCCCATTGTTTACATTTAGCGAGGTAGACCACTTTTGTTTACGTTTTTGTGACTACAATAAACTAAATTCAGAATTAAAAAGAAGTAAAGAAGGAATACGGATTTATTAACGTTCTTAAAAGTAAATAGCAAAAAAAAAGACAAATTCAGATAAAATCCAATAAAAATAGAAAATGAACAAAACTTCCAATAAAATAAAACTAAAAACATAGCAATTAAAAAAATTTTTTTAATTATCAATTTATTAAAATTAAAATTTAAAAAAAAATTTCTTAAATTAAAAATATAAAAAACAAAAGTATAATGATGATAAGGGCAAATATATTGGAAAAAGTGAGGGAAATTATTTTATAGATATATACTTACAATATTTTCTTTATCAAGAACATAAAATAATTAACGTAAAAAATTGACATAAAAAAAGTTAAATAACATAAAAAAGCATAAAATATAGAAAATTTTTATTGATTTTGAGTGTTTTATTTTTGTTTATATAATTCTTACATATATAATAATATTTTTCATTTTTTTTTATGTTTTGTGTTTTTTTGTGCAAAAAAGTATATAAGTATATAAGTAAAAGAATATATATTTTTTTTATATAAGCAAAATTAAAACACTCGAAATCAATAAATTTTTTTTGTCAAAGAAATTATTAAAACTTAGATTTAAATTTTTCAAATAACGAAAACTTTTCAAAAATCAAATGCATAACATTTTTATTTATATAAATTTATGTTATTTTTTTTATATTTTTCATATCGGAGAAATTCCCCACAATACCAAACTAGAAGAAAAAGTGTGAAGGTTTTTTTTTACAGATTAAAATAATAGAATAAAATAGTAGGAACATTTTAATATAGACGTAAGAAATAGAAAATTAGAAAATTTCTAAAAACAACAATTAATATCCAAAAAATTTAATAAATTATCAAGATTTCTATTTTAACGAAAAATAAAATCTAAAAATTTTTATTTTTATAGAAAATTAAATTAGTAATTATAAATTAGATCGAACTTAAAAAAAAATGCTCACAAAATTTTCAAAAAAAAAATAAAAAGTTCTGTAGACTAAACTCTACAGAAGCAGCTAATTATTTATGAGATCATCGAAAATAAATCAAACTATTTTCTTTTGTGCTTTTGCCTCATCTACTGCCAGTTTCAGTGCGCAAAGTGCAGAAAGCAGAAAAACTTCGAAATTGCAGCTAACGACTTATTCGCGCAAAGCGGAAATGGACAACTTCGCGCCAACGCTGTGCGGTATGAAACACTGCATGCAAACAAATAAGAGAGTAAGGCAATACTTAATTGTTGGGTGGCAATAAGCGCAGCATAAATATAGTAAAAATCGGAAGTTAGTAGAATGTTTTTTGCTTTTAATTAAATTTCCGCTGCTTGCAGTTCAATCGTCTTAGCAACGTTTAATTAAAAAGTTGCATGGCATTCGCGCTTTTGCTGCTTCGCCTTTTGAGCACCACAACGACAGGCATTCCGAAAGGAGCAATGCGACTAACAATCGATGATGTGGAAAGGTGTATTGAATTGTAGCAATGATCAGAAACGGAAATAAAGTGAACTAAAAGAAGAAGAAAAAAATTTACGACCAAGAATTTTAGCAGAGAAATAGCCTTCGGATACTATACTTTTTGCAGCTACTGTTAGCTGAGTTGCAACATAAAGCATTTGAAATAGATGAAATAGGCTTTGACAGAACTAGTTAACATTTTTGAGTGCTATAAGAAGGAAATCAATAAAAATTAAAAACGGTTTAAAATTATAAATAGAAATTCTGGCAACACTCAATTTTCGAAACTCAGATTTTTTTGAAATATACATAAGTAAATAGAAAATATTTTTTTAAGCTAAAAATATATATGTGCAATACTCCAAAGGTCTTCGAAAATTACTGGAACTTACTGGAGTTAATTTCCAGTTCGATCGCCAGAACCCAGAGGGCTTAGAAACTGTCTAACATTTTGTAAACCATGTATGTGGAACTTCAATAAAATAAAATTTCGAATTTAAGAAGTTTCAATCATAAATATTGGCAGTGCTACTCTCTCTATCTCTCCATTTCTGCTGATTTTTCTCTATCATTCCCTATTTTTTACTACTCTCTACCTATCTTTTTTCTCTCTCCATCAGCTACCACATTAAGCGAAAATATTGTAAATTTAGACTCTCTTCTTCACTCTGTATCTAAAAAAGGCATATATTTATTGAAATAGAATCTATGAGCTTCAACAACAGTATCTATATTAGTCTCATTTTATTTATATACTTATATCTTTTACTTTTCCGCTCTCAAGCCATTAATAAATGACATCTTTATTTTTTCTCTTTACAGAGCTTGGGCATACTCGCCTCCATACCCGCCGGTCTACTCATATTATCGCTCTTCGGTCTGCTATTATATCTGTTAACGCGTTGCTGTGATCGTAAGCCGCGTAAACCGAGCGCACAGCGTTGCCAGAGTTGTACATTAGTCGTAATTACGTTGATGACATGTGCGGCTATTGGTTTGGGTAAGTAAAATAAGCAAAAAGAAAAACTATTGAAAATTAAAAATAATACTTTCGAAAATTCAGTCAGCGCCAAAAAACAACGAGCAGTAAACCGTATGGAGTAATATCTTCTAGTCTGGCAGCTTTACATAGCAATTTTTACAGTTAAAACTTTGAAATGAATATGAAATTTGTTATACATATTATACAAAAATATTTTATTAGACATTTAAATAATTAAAATCAAGACTGTGCTGCTAGATGTGACATATAGAGGGCGCTGTTATACAATGGCGTATAACTTATATTGGTGATGTTGTTAACCTTACAACAAGTAAAGTTTTTAACATAAATTTTAACAACTTAATAATTACCACATATTTTGTTCATTAGATTTTTTGTTTGTTAGCAATTCTCAACCGGTTTAAAAAATTATTATTTTGGACATTATATTTGTGGCGTGCCAAGAAATGGAAAATTGTAGAAACTAAAACAGTTTGTGGTGTATCAAGAAATAGAAAATAGTAAAAAATATTAAAACATATACTATGAAATCTGGATCTACAACTACGTACGTATTCTTTATTCACACGAAGGGCAATTATTTTTTACCCGTTTCGATTTTATTATATTTCCCCTCGATTACTTGAATATTTTTTATACCACATGAACCCTAAAAAATATGTCATGTGAAAGATAAGATTTCCATTGGATAATTGCCAGCGTAAATATTTGGTAGATGGCGCATTTCAGCAACAACAAAAACAATTTCCACGAAAACATTGTAAATAAAGGTATAAAAACAATTTAGTGGACAAAGTACAAACCGAATGTGACCGAGAAGACAATTGAGAAGTAAACGTGGGGGAAAAAGAAAGGCAAGAACACAGTAGAGAGAAAAAAATTAAATTAAAAACTAAATTTGAAAGCTAAAAATAGAAGGAGCGCACAAAAGTATGCACCACAAATGGTAGAGGCACGAGGTTAGGCATAAACAAAACTGCGTTAGCAATGCGCAACAGCAAAGTATGGATCTTATGCTGCGCTACCTACACAATCCAGCTCTCCAGAGAAAAAGTGAAAATAAAAAAGTAACACACATAAATCCAAACAGTCACTCGTGCTCTTACTATATAGAGGTTAACGACTGTTTCGCTGTCATTGTTAGTTGTCGTTGCGGTGTTTTGCTTTTCTTTGCTACCTTTTTCTCTTTCACCTTTTACTTTCTCGCTTCAAGTACCTCAGTTTACCTCAGTTTCTTTTTTTCTGTGGCGCTTTGTAGTTTGACAATTTTATCGCCACTCCCACATCTTATTTGTGTGTGTGTGTGTGCGTGTGTGCGAAGTCATTATTTTCTTGCGTTTTCCCAGGCATTTTTATCAGATAAATGAAAAGTGGAGTTTTTTTGTAGCATACTTCAGGGCACACAGCCAAATAGTGCTCTCATATTGGTAAGATTTACTGTTGTTGTTGCTGCTCCTGTGTGACTCTGTGAATAACTCCATGCTGTATACATGTGCTTTAAGTTGGCGTAAAAACTTGGCATACTTTTAGGCGCTGCAATTAATGTAACTTTATTAATTTGAGAATTTAACGCTGCATTGATATATTGTATTTAAATATCTTTGAAAGAATTAAGTTAGCTTGTTTAATCGGGCATGGATTTTTATAATTACCTACATTTAGGCGCATTTGTTATTTTTAGAATTTTTTGTAATACCCACCTAACCAAAGCTGTTACCAGAAGAGTAACTTTTAATACACTCTAAAAATTTCAAATTTCCTATCTCACAAACCTAACGATAGACCTAAAAAGTAACCGTTACATATACATATGTTGCATGTATATGTTTCGCTGTAATGTATTGTAATTACTCTTGCGGTTTTCTTTGACTTTTGTCATAGCAAATGCATTTAATTGACGATAATTAATAGCGGAAATTTTATTTGCAATTAAACTTTTGACATTTGTTGCGCCGATATGCATAATTGGTGTGCAATTATTATTGCAACAACAACAATGATGGTAATGAGTAGTAGCATTTGCAAGCAAAGCGGCGTTTAGCGTTCAATTGGAGAAGATTCAATATAAAATGGAGAAAAGGTAGGAGTAGAAAAAAAAAAATTAAAAAAATTTTAATGACAGTAAAAGCCTTGCATCAAAAAAGAAAAATAAATATTAAAAATATCTTAAAACGCAATTAAAATAAAAAAAAAATCTCTAATTTAATTTAAAAAAAAATCAAATAACTTTAAATTAAAAAAAAAAATTAAATTAAATTAATTTTATCTTAAAGGTTTTTAAATTATGTAAAAAATAAAATAAAATTATGTAAAATAAAAAATAAAATTTCTAATTTAATTTAAAAAAAAATCGAGAGCTTTAAATTAAAAAAAGAAATTAAATTAAATTAATTTTATCTTAAAGGTTTTAAATTATGTAAAAAAAATTATGTTAAAGAAAATTTATATTAAGAAATTAAAAAGAAAACCGTAATTTAAGTTAAAAAATAGAAAAATTAAAAAACATTGAACTCAAAATTATCGAAAAATTCAACAAGTGAAATACAAAAAAACAATTATTTATATTTAATTTATTTAATTTAATGATTAAAGAAATTTTGCAATTTAAAAAAATAATAATAATTCCAGAAATTCAAAACTTTAGTTAGAAGTAAATTAATGTATTAAAGCAAAATTTTAAATTTTAGTAACAACATTTCAATAAAAAATTGCACTATTTTATTTCGCCTTTACTTTTAACCAGAATTTTGCAATTTTTCAGATTTCCACAATATCATATATTTTAAATTAAAAAATATAAAATATGAGAACAGTGAATTAACAATGAGAAAAAATTTTAAATTTAAAATAAAAAAATTAAAAAAATTAGAAAATTTAAAAATTTATTTTTTGTAGATAAAACTCATTAGAATTAAAAATGAATATATACTGAAATTTGAAGAATAAAGTTGTAAATTTAAATATTACAAATTGAAGATTCTTTAAGATTTAAACAAAAAAAAATTTTTTTCAAATAAAAAAATTGTAAAAATTAATTTTAAAAATCTAGCAAAATAAATTCAGAGAATTAAAAAATGATAATAATACAGCCCTTATAGAAATAGAAATTAACTGAAAAATAAAGCCTTAAAATGAAATAAACAAGCAACTGCCTTTCAATTCTTTATTAAACTGCATTCCTGCCAACTCTTTACTATTTCCTCGAAGGCTACTCTCACTTCACATTTCTTTCTAGATTTCTTCCTGCGTCGCTTTATTAACTTTGCTTGCTTGCGCTACTTTTCTTTCAATGCTACTTTCAAATTCTCTACCAAGAAATTTCCAATATACACGCACATATAGACACGCACAGATATAGCCATTTGTAGATATACGATTTTTAATACCTATTCTTCCTACCCTTCTCCCATCACTTCTGCTGATCTGTCGCTCAACTCACTTTTGAGTGTAAATTAATTAAAAGCTTTTATTGTGCTTGTCAAACTACACTAGCAGCAGTACTAGTGGCAGCAGCTGTTTGTTATTGTTGTTGCTTTTCGTAAAAACTTATGTTGGCTGCGGCTGATGCGTTTGCAGCAAGTGAAGAAGCATTATGGAAATTTGTGGGAGGAGTGTAGCAGGATTACTGTTGCCGAGGCAAGCAGTTAAATGCTCACATACACATATGCATATGTAGTTAAGTACTTCGAAGATACCATAGATAAGCTATGCTAGTTATAACTTGGACTTGTAGAGTATTAAGTGCTTATGTATCTATTTATTTTCACTTCTATATCTTCTCTAGTTTTTTTTGTTTTTTTTTGTGAAAATCAAGGATTGTGAAGTTTTACTCGATTACTTGATTAACGTGCTTGTGGTGCCACTGTTTTTGCCTGCTTTTCTTCACATGCAATAAACTATTCCAGCTGTGCTATAAATAAATAGTATGCCTGAAGAGACTTTTCCGGTAAATAAGTGGGGAAACACAGCTGAAATTAATTGTGAGAGTTGACAAGTTGAAAATGAAAAGAAAAATGAAAAAATTAAAGATGAAGGAGAGAAAGTGAAATTAACTTAAAACCACTAGAGTGTAAACCTAGAAAACCTGTATATTAAAATCAAGAATTATTTTTAATAACCTAGTGTATACTTTTAATCGAAACAGTGCACAATTTTTAAGAAGAAATAGTTTGCTGGAAATTAGGTTTATGGGCTAACAATTAAACAACGAAATATTTGCTTGAATACTTTCAGGCGCTATATCGCTAACTTTATTTTAAGAATAATACTAATAATTCATAATTTGCAGAATTAATAAATTCCCTGTTTAGTGTAAGATCTTTAATTTCACAGAAAATTTGCATACTTTTAGTCGATCTGAAATATGTTGAAAATAGTACAGAATAGAATTTTGTGTAGCATACTAACAATTCATAATAATAATTGCAAATTTGCAAAATTGAGCAATTTCGCGCATAATATAAGATTTTTTACGTTATAAAAAATTGCATATTTTTAGGCGTTATAAAAATTTTATTTTATCACATTATATTCACAACCTATTCTGCAAGCTAAGTTTAGTAAGCAAAATTAACAACCTCATAAGTGGTTGTAAACACTTGAATGTGTTTTATACGCCGCAAATTGCACATTTTGCATCGCTCTTCCATCACCACGAAACTGTTACGCCAACTAATATTTAATGAAAACTCTAAATGCTTGCCATTAAATTGTGCATAACGCACAACAAAACGTTTCGCGCAATGCATGCAACTGCATACTTTTATGCATTCGCTATTTATACAATACTTGCAAAATATGTTTGCATACTTTAAGGGGTTTGCGCTTGAAACGCAATCAACTCGTTTGACACCCATAAACTAACAACTACTCGTGTCTAAAAGTTATGATTTATAATATTTTTAAGTTAAAATATGGTTATACTCGTCGTACACAAGCGCTACTGCGCATAAAAATATGCAACATAAATTTGAAATAAACATGCATGCGCAAGTGTGTGTGTGTGTGTGTGTCCACCAGGCACAATCTCTGACACGAGCCGTATACTATTACATATTTCATGCCCTAACACAAGCAAATAGAATTTTTGTATAATTTTATAGCAAACTCTATCGTATATGTGTCTGTTAGCGCGCACAAATGTATGCTAACCACCCACTGCCTGCATTAAAAACATTGTACAGCATTTTACACACACATACATATATATTAAATGCTTGTTATGTGTAAGTAGGAGTCGTTATGCCATTGTATTTTCTCATGAATTGCATTATGTTGCATATCTGCAGGCGGCATACGTTATGCCATATACTATATATGGTACACACATTACTTTTGAAAAGTTATGTTGTATGTTGCAAAACTTTGCTGGCTTCACTGCAAACGCTCGTTGCTCACATCGAAGTTCACTCGAAATTTTATTGATAATTAAAACTAAGTGTATAGAAATTACGAACTTCATAAAGCCACAAAAAGTATACTAAAGTTTATGTTGAAGTCGACAAGCAAATGAAGAATGTTGAAGGCAGTGAAAATGCTGTAAAATTCTCATTTAACTTAAGCGAAAATTGCATTTTCTGACTAATACAATTAATAGTTATGTCCAGATGCAACTTTTAAGCATACCTTTAGGCATGCATAGTGCATACAAAGGACGCTTAAATTAAATCCATACAGAAGCAAGTTCTGTAGGCAACATACCAGTTTAGTAAATAGTTTAAAGTTGTAAATCAGTGCCTTTCTAATGCATCTGTGTCTTACTGGCTATATAAATATTTGCTTTACACCTAAAAGCAGATTTCGTTTCATGCATATTTGTGATAAATGCATGCTGATATTGCGTACGCATCACTTGACCTACATTTTGCGTGCAGAGCTGGGGTGTGCTGGCTCATTTATGAACATATGTGAATTTTTGGTTTGCACACCGGCATGCCTATAACTATGCAAGCGTAATGCTGAGGTAAGCCTAGATATGCATCTGAAAGGCCTGTATTTGCTGAAAGCACTCGACAAATTATGCGCAAACTGCATTTGTTTAAGTGTAAATTATGTAGTCATGCATATATGTAATTAACGGAATTTTTGCCAGTATATACGTTGCATACATTTAGGCGCATACTCAGGAATAATTTAATAACCCAAATTGTCGTAAGAAATCTTAGAATTTCTTACTTTCTGTGTAACTTTGAGTGAAATATTCTAGAAGTGTATATAAGGTATGTATTGGAATGGATTTTAGGAAGTTATATTATGAAACATACTGCCTACTTTTGGATGCAAATTAAAGAGAATAAAGAAATGAAAGTATGACAACTAAATTGACTTCTTTAATACTAACTTTAATAAACATATTTCATACGTTTTTTTAATGATTAATGTTTAACGCCTGAAATTATGCAACAGACTTTGAGCAAAAAAATTTAAAGTATTTTGTTTGTAAAAGTAACTAAAAAAAAGCTAAGCTGCTTAGCACAGTTCGCCATGATTTGAATCAAAGTATGCTTTACAGTACTTTTGTATGCAAAACTACATTATTTCATTAATTGTGGTGATAATTTTCTTATATGCAGCATAGTTTTAGGCGTTCAAAAATAAGAATATTGAACGTACTCTTAACTCAACGCTTTACAGCGACTGTTCATGCAAATGTTCTTTGCGCTCACTTCAAGCTGCTAAATATGGCACCAAATCTCATTTGCAGCTAAAAGTATGCTATGAAATATTTGCCTTCAGCAATTGAAACCCCTTTGCTGCAATACAAACTCAGAACATTGAACGTGGAAATGCATAAGCTATGCATTGAATCGCCTAATCTACTTCATTCACGTAATGGCGCCTAAAAATATGTTATTTTTCACCATTTTTGCAAATTCATGCACTCACTTTTATTGCCAACTACGGTTCTAATGCAATTTGGTCTCAACTCATTTTTTAATGTTTTCTTTTGCTCTCTCTTTCCTCTGCAGGCCTCTACGGTAACGATGATTTCCACAACGGCCTGCTGCAGGCTTTTAGTTCCGGCAAACAAGTCGAAGGACTCGTGCTCAATTTAAAAAGACAGGTAAGTGTAGTGAAGTCTATTGACATATAAGACATGAAAACAACGCGAAAATTGCACTGCTGCTGGCAGCTTATCCCAACATACTACAATCAACTGATGCGCCAGTAATTCTGTCATTTAATACGTAATTTCATATTAACCCAATTTACTTTGTGGCCACAAAATGTGAAAGTAATGTAAAGAAGATGTCCTACTACAGATGTGGGATAAGAAAATCCATGTAAATGGGTGTGTGTGCGTCTGCATAAAAAATATCATAAAAGCAGGAAAATAAAGTCGAGCATGAATTTGAGTACAGCAAGTAAAGCCAATGGCGTTCATTGCCTTAAGAAAATACAATCTATAACCGGTAGGTGGCGCTGTGTGCGGCATATGACTACCATAATCTTATTTATCGGTCATCGCATAAAACATCGTAAAGGGCTGAAGTAATGTGTGCCATGCTTCAGTGTTGTACTTTTATATTAAAAAATATTTACACGTATATATTGTAGTGTACTTTTAGGCGTACTGCGTATGGAAATTAAATTTCCAACTACTTAGTGTTTAAATTTCGGCACATTGGACGCTCCTCGCTCTTCTTTTAAATCAATTTACTGCTGTTGAGTTTATACAAAATACCACAGCATACTTATGGGCCCTTTCTACAAAAAGAAAATACTGCATGTTGTCTTAAACTCACATATGTATGCAGCTTTTTTGTATGCGTGTATATGTGCGCTTCATGCCTTCACTGAGTTCATCCATTTTGTTGCTGTTTCCGACAAAAAAGATATGCCTGTTTAACTCCTTTCGCAGTCATATATATATTATATTATATTTATATCGAAAAGTGGTTATATATTGATCACACATACTTATATATGTATATTTATTTATTTAACTTTATGCACTCAACTTGCAACACCAACAAAATGCATGCGGCTCAGTGAGTAAGCCATTGAGTTCCATTTATCAAGAGCAGCCATGGCGTATGAGCAACATTTTTACTTGGTGCTTACTTTAAGTGAATAGCGTATAGCCATACAACAAAACAAGCATATAGTATGCCGTTACCTTATTTATTACACATATATTTATTAAGAAGGTAGGAGTTATTGTTGGGTTTCTTTTATAAAGGTATCGTTAAGCAAAATAAAAGCAAAAAAAATGGAAAACATTTAAATTAAGTATTTTTGGCAAGAAAAAAACCAAAAAAGATTTTTATATTAAACAAGAAAGTGAAAAATAACAAGAGCAAAATAATACAAAAATTTTAATTTTGTGACAAAAAAAAAATTAAAATAAATATTTTGCGAAGAAGTGGTTAAAAAATATTAAAATTGTATGTGTATATAGAAATAAAAAATAAATTTAACAAAAATTTTATTTTGCTGACATATGTATATAATTTTAATTTAATAGAGTATTTTGAAAATCTTGCCACAAAATCAAAGAAAACTAAATAACAAGCTATAAAAACTATGAGTTTATTTTTTCGACAAGCACCTTTTTTTTTTTTGAAAAATATGAAATACTTCGATGAGCATATTTTCTCCGGTGGCTCAGAAAATTACTTCAGCGGAGGTATATTAGGCTACTTAGTGATTATAAATATTTTTAAGCTTATAGAGTTATCGATCACAGCTAACGTCATTTAGTTACAAGAGCTCGTGTTGAAGGATCGCTTCGAATACTGCAAATTTCAATACAGTCCACAACTAATTTGTTGGGTTCGGGGAGTTATGCTGTTATTTTGAGTAGAAATTTGTGTGTATATTTGTGCAGAATATAATATTTTCGGGTTAAAGGGGTATTTAGATTTGTTTAGAAAGTTTAGAAATCGATAGAAGAACTGCTCTTTTATATGAGGTATGAGGTATGTATGACATTTCGATTTAAGCACCGATAAATACTCTACAGAGGCATGTAGAAAACATACAATGGGAACTTGATTGACTACACTGACATTTGGTTCTTCTCGGTTCTTACTCGGTTCTTTGAAACTGTAAAAAAAATTTTGGGGTATGATATAACGCACATTTCAAGGAACCTGCTATTTCGTGACGATTTAAACAAGGGGAATGTCTTTTCAATGAGTAAATGTTATAGCAACATTTAAGAGGTGGTTGATGTTAGTCGAGGACCCTATAGAGGAGGTTAGAATGAGATAAAAATTGGCTTATTAGGAATCACGTAATCGATAAGGCTCACTGCCGAACTAAAAAGTATATTTTTATGTTATTTAGATTTGAGTACCTGAAGAAATTTAGCAGACTCTCCACTACCAAACCTCTTGGTGGTTTAAAATGATTTAACTGACGATTATAATACCTTTGGGCTGGAGTTTAAATCACGCAAACAAGATAGTAATACCCTGGAGCGTTCTTTTCACCTCCTAGTTGCGCATCATTCGAAACCCAGCACGCAATCAGCCGGAAAGCCATGAGAAATGATCACTTTCCGCTACACAAGCACTACGCAAACGGCGATTTGAGACAACCGCGCCCCGCGCAACATCACTGCACCGCTCACCCAACTTGTCTTTTGCGGCAGCCGAGGCGTTGCCAGCCATCACACGTCACGAGCAACGGGATATATTTCGCAAGTAGCGCCAACGCCAAACCACTTTCTCTGCATTGAACGCACTAATGGCATATGTGGCGCACACAAATAAAAAACCAAAAAAAACAAAAAATAATAATGAAAAGCAAATGTATACGCGCGCTTTAAGTGCGATTGCAGTGTAAAGCTATAGAGCAGAAGAAAGTAATTGAAAGAAGCGCGATTGAAACTCTAAAAGCGAAAAGAAGCTGTGCGGCGCGCGACGTGTGGTGCAATAAAGGGCGAAGCAGTATAGAGTGCAGCATTAAAAAATGCATTAACACAGCGCGTTTGCAAGGCGCTAAAATAAGTCACAACAACAACAACAACAACAAGAATAAATTGCAGAAAGAAAGCCCCGCGCCGTGACGAACTAGTTGAAGCAGCGGCTGAGAGACGCACAGGGCGTCTGCCGAAGTTGCGAGGTCTTAATGATATATTATCATGCATGTGTGTGTGTGTGTGTGTGTGTGTGTGTGTTTATGTTTATGTTTATGCTTATGTGTTGACGAATAGTGGCAACCAAAGCACTGCATCTACTTTGTGCGTTTCTATTTCACTTTTGTCAGCGATTCGTGTGTGTGTGTGTGTTCTTTTTCACACATTTTCTTCTACTTACAAGCGCTGGCTATTAAAATAGCATAAGACCTGCAGAGAAAGTAGCTGATTCCCGTGAAAGCAGGCGCGTTCTGCCCAACACTTTGATGCTTTACACGCGCGCTTTGAATGTAAAACAGTAAATGTGACTTTATTTATGTTTTTTCCGCGTGGCTTTTTGTATGGCGATAGGCAGGTGCCACATATGCATGCAAAACAAAATGGAAAAACGTATACAATAACAGGTAACCACTAGTTACAAGCGCATACATATATTTAATACACGCATACGCCATACAAAAGCCACGCGTAAACCCGTGCAGCATATTAAAAAACAACAAAAACAACCTTTCCTCACATGCATATGCATACCTTTTGAATTGCATGTGCCAATGACCCAAAGCAAGGTGCAGCGCCTAAATGTATGCAACGGGAAAATAATTTAAACATATATATGAAGAGGTATATGTGTATTTGTGTATATGCGCTCAACGTAAATGTGAAAATTAAGAGCGCTGGAAATAATATATAATCTGCCGGCAATTGTTCGCGCGAAAAAAAATTTTAAGAATGGCTTGAACAATTTCGCAGCATTATTGACAACTGCCTCGCACTTACAGCGCAGTTGTAAAAATCCATAAAAAAAAAAATTAAATATCAGAAACTGGCACGCCGAACATGCCAAAACTGTAATTGCAATCGAAATGTAGAACGCAATCAGCAGCAACTGCTAGCTAGCTGCGAGGCGTGTGAGGGACAAAGGGAAAAAGAAAACTTGAAAGCGAGAAATATGAGCAGCTAACGTCTGAAGGAATTAAAAAATAACGGGCAAGAAAAATTGGTTGATTAAAGGGCCTTGAAAAGCCCTTAAAAAAAAAAGAAATATAAAATATTATTTTTTTACCAAAATTTTATTTAAAAGAAATAGAACTTAATTCTGGTACTGAGTTTCCTTCGTCAGTGTTTAGCAAAAGGTTGATTTCAAAAAAATTTAACTAACAGCAAAAAAGTATAAACTCAATTTTTTTTTCCAAAAAAAAATTTCTAAGGCTTAATATTTTAAAATTAAACATTCAAAATTTAACTATAAGCAAAAAACGTATAAATATCAAAAAAAAAATTATGAAATTTAAATTTTAACCAATATTTAATAATATTTAATTTTAAATTTAATAACATTTAATTTTATATATAATATGTTTTAAGTTTTAGTTTTAATAATATTTGATTAGTTATTTGATTTGAGGCATATTCTTTTCAACTATATTTCCAAAAAAAAAATTTTTACATGAAATAAATTTTTTAGCGATTTTTAAATTTCTATAGTTAAATCTTTTTCAAAAATTAAATTTAAAAAATTTTTAATATTTTTTAATTTTTAGTTTTAATAATATTTGATTTTATTACTTATTTGATTTTAATAGATATGCTTCTTTCGTTGTTTTCAACTTGATTAATTTACTTAACCCTAAATGTAGGCCAGATTTATATTTGTGCACTGAAACGTTGCCTACATTTAGGTGTTGAGTTAATATTTTAACAAAGTTGCACACCCAGAAATGACGTATCTAATAAAACTGGAGAATATCGAAGGAGTTGCCAGCAATTTAAACAATAATAAATAAAATAAAATTGTTTTGCTTGTTTTAAAAAGTTATTGTCAGATTACTTAAATAATTCTCAAATAATTGAAAAATTAAATATGCGAACTAAACTTAAAGCTCTAGCAATAAAGTAGGGAAAATTAAAAAAAAGTTATTAGAAATTGCAACATTTATCAAATAAAGGTAAACAAAAAGTTTTACCTGGGTTTATATACTTTTCCGGTTACTTAATGGAATAAATAAATCAAGACAAAAGAGATTATAGGGACTTTATTAGAGTCCCCAAATTCGTACATCCGATATTCAATTAAAAATGCAACCCTGTATGCAACCTATTGCTGGTGCCTGCAGGTTCTTTTTATATGTATGTGCTCACATACACCACTAACGCACAAAATACGAAACAGCAGCTCACTCAGGCTTCATATTTGTTGTTTACCAAAGCAATTCTTAGCACTCGACTGATTTGGCATATGCATACATTTAGGCGCAACCGCATGCAACATATGCCTGCATTTGGACCAACGTATGTAATGTATATGTGTGTGTGTCAAAAGTGTCTATATATGTTTGAGTGTCTGGCGTGTAGCATGCGTTGACAATTCTTGTTGCTAGCACATGCTTGTTTTCAAAGTACTTTTTGTTGTTGTTGTTGGTTTTTTTTGTTTTGCTTTTGTTTTTTGGTTTTTTGTTTTTATTTTTTAATTTTGCATTTTCGCTGTTACTTTCCGCACAGCGCTGCACACTACACACTACACTGCCCTGCTGCATAACTTTCCTTTCGCTCTTCTTTTCCTGCAGCTGCTCGCATTGTTGTTGGCATACTTTTAGGCGTTGGCGCGCAAGCAGTGCACTTAGCACACGTGTGTGGCTGCCATTTGTGCTTGTGTGCGTATTTGTGTACGGCGCCGGTGTGCTTTGTACACGGCGGCAGCCAGTTGCACGCTTCCATCTCACTTCTCTGACGTTTTGCAATTCTCTTTTGCATACTTTTGTTTTCGTCATTTTATTTTATTTCGTTTTGATTTTTTATTTTGCATGTTACTGCTGCCTAACCGCAGGCGCTATGCAGCGCTAGATTTTGTGCCGTCCTTCTGATCGTTAGTGTGAAAATGTGACACATATTTTAAAACACATACCAGCGGCGTCGCAGCATCTCCACACCTCTTTATCCAAAAGAATTTATGTGCCACGGTGCTTTAAAAAGCTTTAAATTGTTAGTAATGTGCGCGGAATTTAGATTTTTTTTAGAAACTCTCGCAAATCTTTACAAATTTAAGCGTATTCAACTGCAGCGCGACTATCAAATTCCGTTGAAACGCTACTCCGCTTGGTAGTTTTTAAAAATTCAACCGTTAATAGCTTGCAATTAACTAGGATTAATGATGTAAAGCTTGGAAATTGCGCGCTAGCTGCTTGGCTGCGGAACCAGCTAATCAGCTAGTGAGGCTGTTAAGAACTCCTCAGTTCCACTTCTTAAATTTCACTGCTCATTTTATGCTTCCTCTAAACCCACTTTGCTTCACTACTTTCCTTTTCATTGTTATTAGTGTGACTTTTTCCCCGAATTTTGTAATTAGTTTGGCGTATAAGCTTTGCTGCTGGCATTGTCATTACCTGCTTGCGCGATTTTGACTTTCTTGTTGTTGCGCTCCTCAAAGTATGCTTAGCTTAATTAGCTTTCCGCTTTTATTATAATTTTTTGTATAGCTCTCTCCAACTCCCATTTAAGTGCAAGAAAATTTACTTACGAAAATTAGCCGTTAGCTGCGCGAAAAGCGATTTCACAAAATTGTCTCGGGGAAGTGCTTATACTGTCGGCAACTAAATAAAGCGACAAAAAGTATGCAACAAAATGTAGAGCTGGGTCGAGTTGGGTTTGCTGCCACGCAGCAGCAGATATTTAAAAAGAAATAAGTAGTTCACTCAGTCTTTTTTGTCTGTCTGTATGTATAAAAAAAAAGCTTACGAGCTCGTTAAAAGTTCTAAATTTGAAGTCGACATAAGTTTCATTCGATTGCAACAACTCGATACCTTCCAAACTTCTATCTGAGACTGATGCGCTCGTTTTCTGTAGGTGCTTCAGTAGGCAGAGCTGTGAGTGCAATCACCAGCCAACGGCAGGGTAGTGCCTGCTTTAGTCAATTGTTTAAAAAACTTTCAACCCGGTTAACCGGAACGGTACGGAATTTGGAGTATTCGTCATACTAACCGAATTAGCCAAACTAGTCTGCGAATAGTTGCAGGTCGGTGCAAAGCTCTCCTAGCAACTTAGAAAATCACTGTAGACATAAAAGCTTCGGCCCCTGGTTATGTTTCCCCAAAAGCTCATTTCATAAATGGTTACTATTAAACACGGACTAGTTATATACTTCGAGAAAGTAATATATTTGGAAATTCTGTGCGATACTATGCTTTAAATAATATGTTTTCAACTGTATAGTTAACAGCGCCATCTAGCGGAGGTTTTTTTTTTTTTGAAATTAATAATTTTTTGTATGCAATACCTAACTTTTACTTCAAAAGTAACCCTCTTTGAAGTTGGTTTTAAACCACTTGTTCGGTAAGATCTTCAGAAGGCACTTATACCAAGTGCATAGTAGAAGGTTTCTTAATGCGCCCTCTTTTATAGTTAGACAGATAGATATAGTTAGATAGATTTTATATAGATAGTTTTTTATAACATATGTGAAATAGGCGCCGAGAATACATTTTAGCGTCAAATTATTCTGCTGCGTGTATTGGTATGCGTCTCGGCTAAGTTATAGGTACGAAACTTGACTGCGGCAATGTATGTCGAATGGTGGAAAAAAACTTATTGCTCTCTCAAAAATTTTAAAAGGAACCTGTTCATACTTGAAGTTAGATGCTGCTTTAGAGAGTCAGTATTTTAGAACACATTATCGATTTTTAATAATTAGTCGATTTATCGATAATTCTTCCCCGAATGATTGTTTGCTAATTTTGTATGCAGAGTTGTGCAAATGGAGCAATAACAAATTTAAACAAAGTTTTCAGATTTCTAGATACCCTGCTATGATTTCTGTAATTTGGAAAAAGGAAAATAACCAAATGTGATTAAACAATGTGATTCCCAAAAAACTTTAATCGCATTATCTCAAATACAAAATCCCGCAGTCTGCACTGGAAAGTCTAACTCAGTTTTTCTGCTCCAAAGCTTATGCCATGAAAAATGTGCACTTCGCAAATCCACCAATAAAATAGAGTGCATCAAACTTTTATAAACTCCAGATAAAATCCTTTAATGCAGAAATATGGGGGAAAAAAAAACCTCAACATAAAAAAGTAAAGGACACCGGCGATATTAAGCGTCTGCTGTCAAAGTAGCCTGAAAAACTACAATTACTTTTCTCGCTACTTAATCGATTACAGGTCAATAGACCGCACATAGCTACACGTCACTCCAACTTTTGCCAAGTCTACACACGAAAGTGCGACCGAGCGCATAGGCGAAGCGGAAATCAACGGAAGAGCGCTGTAATCCACGAAAGCGGCAATTAAAGCGCGCATACATGAAAGTAGTTGGCAAATACAATGAACTAGGAAATGGAAAAATGCGCGCACTAACACACAGCGAGCGCTAAGTCACACTCACAAGGTGCTGTCTTGTGCTTTTTCAGCAACTTCGTACACACACATAGCGACGACAGTTGAAAATATTTGTCGAAAGCTGTAAATGAAAAATTAGGCGCGCAAAAAAAGGTCGTGCGAAGAGCAGCAAAGACAAGCAGCCATAACAAAGCGCAGGCCGATTGGCCATTGAAAGCACAACAGGGCGTATGAGCAATCCCAGAGCGTTAGCCGTTTGCACACTACGTTTCGAGCGAATTTTATCGGCATGTACATATGTTTGTTATTGTTGGTGTTTGCTTTTCTTGAAGTGACGCAGCGGCGAGGGCGGTGAAGCAAATAAATTTATTTAGTCAATCAGCAGCAGCGGCAACAGCGGCAGCGGCGCATACAAGGGAGTGAGCAGGCTCTGTGTTGGAGGTATATATATGCTCATATGTGTGTTTGTTAGCATGTGTGGCAATAAAAACTAATTTTGTTTGTGTATGTGTTTATGTGTGTGGGTGTGTGGGTGTGCCGCTACGATTTATTTGAGTTTGCTGATGGAAAAAGTTTCCAACAAACTGAAAAAATCGCTCATGCAAAAAAAAAAAATACAAAAGAAATCACAAAAAAATAAAAAAAAAAAAAAAATTTTAAAAGTTGAAGAAAATATTTTTTTTTAATTTTTAAAATTTAAAAAATATGAAAACTTAGAAAAAGAGGGGATAAGCTAGCTTAGAATACAATTTAATATTTGATTAAATAATTTAAAAATAAAAAAATAAAAATTCAAAAAAAGTAGTGATAAGCTTAGAAGAATTTCAAAAAATTATATACACCGCGCTGTTAAACAAATTGATTAGATTTGTACAACTTTCAGACCTGTGTGAATAGACACAAAACATGTGCACATTTGTTGTTACTATAAGTATGCATAGACAGACACACACACACATATACGGCACTTTGCATGCCACAAAAGTTGGCCATAGACGTGCAACAATTTTATTTGAGCACTTTTCTTTAATTTTATACGAATTTTTAACTTTTTTTTTTATTTGAGTTTTCATGCACATATGTACATACATGTTTGGCGTAGTGCGAAGTGCGATATTTTGTGTAACAAATTTTTGCTTGTTTTCATATTTGTACTTTTTTTTAACGCCTTTAGTATGGAAATTGGTTTATGTTAGCCGATTTGTTAATATTTTTGAACAACATTTTAACATTTCAACAATTTTTGCACACAGCATTTTCGAAAATTTCAATTTTGCTATTTGTTTCTTGTCATTGCTTTTTAGCAAAAATTTCACATAACATACAGAATTTCATTTTCGGATTTGCATAAATTTCATTTTGCACTTTGGTGTTTAAATTTCGGGATTTGTAAAATTTTGGTGCATAAATACAACAAAAATAAAGTTTTCCTAAGTTGCATATAAACAAATATAAAATTTTCGAAATTAAATAAAATTTACACTAAAATAAATAAATATACTATATATGCTTTATTTTGAGAAAAAATTAAATTTTTTTACCCAAATTTATCTCAAATTTTAAAAATTTAAATTTTTCTATAAATATGTTTTTTATAAAAAAATACAATTTGTTGAAGCAACTTCTATTTTTTTTATCGCAAAAAGAGGAAATTAATTTGTTATTCAACGAATTTTTATATTTTCGTTATTTTAATTGATAATATTTTTTCCAGATGATATTATTAATTAG
Source organism: Bactrocera minax (assembly GCA_021498325.1). Classification (NCBI taxonomy): domain Eukaryota; kingdom Metazoa; phylum Arthropoda; class Insecta; order Diptera; family Tephritidae; genus Bactrocera; species Bactrocera minax. Next base: position 1,035,429 of record JAKEEE010000079.1, on the reverse strand, counting down.
AAAATATGACCAAAATTAAAAAAAAATGTTTTTTAAGTCCAAAAATTTTAACTAAATATTTCAACTTTCGAAATTTGATTCACTTTTCACTTCAAAATTCACTTTCATTTCACTTTTCGATATATCTAATAGGTGTCTGTAATACATAGATAAATGTAGTCACAAAATGAAATTGAAATGAAATGTAAATGATAAAATAAAATTTTTAAAAATTGTTAAAGTTGGTAATAAAATCCACCAAGAAATTTTTAACCAGATTCACCTTTTTTAAAGATATCCTAAATTTTGTTCTGAAAATTTTTGAAACACAAAATATTAAGGTTTTTGCACCGAAATTTTATATTTAAAAAAAATGAGAAAACAATATTTTATGAAAATCGTATTTGTTGTAAATAATTTTATTTAAATTTAATATTTTTTTTATTTTTTTTTTAAATTTGTTTAATTTTATTTTGATTTTTTGTAATGTTTAAATATTTATTAATTTCTAAAATGTAGTATTTATTATGAAGCATTGTTTTAATGCATAATTTATTTGTAAAATTAAAAAAAAAATTGAAAAATTATTTGAAACCCATACTGAATTCACGTCAAATTCTCTAGCTTATGTTATTAAAAGCTTTTATTGGATTATAAGAATTCGGCAATGATATCAAATAAATAGAATCTGACATCTGAGCGCACTGCATGCATTTAAATTGCATATATGCTAATTTTACGTGCATATTTTCGAATTAATCCAGCACTTATATTGCATTTGCATTGCGTCAAATGCAAAAACCGATAAATTTCAACAACTCAGTGGAATTTATTTTTTTTTTCTGTTTCTGGTTTTAAATGTTTTAGAAAAATTTGCACCAAATTGCTGCTAAAAATAATTGAGCTCACAACTGTTACAAAAATATTTTTTTAATTTTTTAATTTTTATTTTTTTCAATCTCGAAAAAGCTTTTATGTGTTTGAAAAAAAATTTTTTGCAAAAAAAAATAAAATAAAAATAAAAAAAAAATTTTAACAAAAAATTAAAATAAGTTTTTTTTAATTTTACATTTCTTTTTACTGAATCATTTTTATTGGCGGTAGTCATGCGGGAATGCGTTCATATGTCAGTTGCCGTTAGTAAATTCAATATGCACAGAGTTCGTAGACCTTTGCCTCGAGCCAAAGGACGCAGGTGGTGCGTCACTTGAAGCTTTTAGAGGCATTTATTATACACGCTTATTCATATGTAATTGCAGGTTTTCACATATATTTGCCTTTCTTCTTACACATACGTGAGAATATATAACACATATATGCCAAAGACCCTCATTTTTATTTAAGAACTCGCCCCTTTGCTGTGGGCAACAATTAATTATCAGCCAAAAGCAATGCTGCAAGGCAATTTTGCACAATTTCGCTCCACATACATAAATGCATAGAAAAACCAGCTGTCTTTAATAAAAGTGTCGAAAAGTGCACAACGGGTTAGAATGGCGCACTTACAACACACCATAGCATATAAGCATATGTATAACGGCCTTATATAACACACATACATATGCATGTATATATGTAAAACAAAAGTGCTTTAACCTTCTTTGCCACAAATGCCCCGGGCATGTTATCTAACGCTTGATGCTATCACTTATAAACGAACAATGTTTAGCTGTAGCATACCTACAGGCGCGTTATACTAAATATGTACAATATATGTATGTATAAGCGTATATTTTTGTTCATTAATGTCGTGCATGATGCTGACCATCAAGAAAACCCCCCAAAAAAAAAACATGTAAAAACCACAACAACAACAACAACAATAACCACAAATAAAGCGTGTAAACTCGCATAACTTACGCTTCGAGGGCAGCGAAATAATGGCGTGAGCGGCAAGTGTTGCTGTGATATATCACATGTACTTAACCGCACACACTCACACCATCAGAAATGCATATATATATGTGCGCACAGCTTTAACTACTTGCCACGCTGCGTTATTTTACGCATTTTCACACACACACACGCACACACACACACACGCAAACACTCGCAAGAAAGCGCCGTATTTTCTGTTTGTATGCATGTGTGTGTATAACAAATAAGCCACAGTAGTGTTTCACTTTTATGCTGCTTACTTTTCTGTGCTGTAAAAGTATTAATTTAAATTATTTGCATACTTTATGGCGCACCAGCTATACAACCTTTAGAAACGCAGAGGCACAGAAATAGCGACAAATTCATACTCGTGCTTGCCGAGCAAGCATGTGAAAGATGTTTATTGCCAAATAATTCGGTTGAAACCCCCCGCTCTCTTCGCACGCAACCCTTTCTGGCAGCATTCGCCGACCGGCAACGCTTTTCTATTGTTGTTTATTAGTTTGCGGCCACACACATACACATGCACTCACGTAGGAACGGGGTAGGGAACGGGAAACGTAATTTATTTGAAAACGCTCCCACACTTACTGCACAAAGCGCTGGGTGTGACTGTGCGCGCACACACACACACACACACACACGCATACATATATTCACATGTAATATTTATGTTGTTAATTTCTGTTTAATTTTCTACTTTTGTCGTTGGCTTTCGTGCGCACTATTTTGCTGGGTTTAATTTTGTCTTTATTGTTTTCATTGTTAATGCTTTCATCATGTCACTTTGTTTTTGTTTTTATTTGTGCTTTTGTTTCGGTTACATCTAAACTTTTAATGAGCGAAAATTAACTTCCACTCATAAATATTTCATTAATTGTTGTTGTTGTTTTTGTTTTGCCAAGCATGTGTGTTATATGTGTGTGTGTGTGTGTGTGTTTATTATTATGCGGCTGTTTTAATTTATTAAATAAATATTTCAGAACAATTTTGTGGTTGCAAAGTTTTGAAGGTTACAATAACAATAAAAAAAGCTATCAAATTAATTAAAAAAATATGAGAAAAAATTCTTCACCAACTTTGCATGCTTCTGCTCCGACTTCCTGTGGGATTCAGCAAGCTTTAGTGAGGCTGAAAATCTCGACATCTATCACGCCATATGGCAAGGTTTTGCATTTATTTGCTCAGACTGCGAGCAGAATCTTCAAAATAGACTATTTTTCAACTTTTAGAGAGCGCTTGTTTTCGTTGAATTTTTTTATTTTTATTTATTTTTTATTTTTTTTAATTTTTTTTTGATCTTCTGCTATCTCAATATCATTCGAAAAGTAACGCAGTACGAACAAAAACTCGCCTCATGCGATCTATTCAAAACTTAGTCAAATAGTTCTGGTCTCGGCTTCTTCACTTTCTCTTTCATTTACTTTTAGCTCTTCTGCCGCTCTCTTGCTTGGTTTCTCCCTCGTTCTCGACATAACTCTCTAATTAGAGCGCTCAAGTATTCCCATATCTCCGAACATCTTTTTCGGTTAGGGGTTCAAAAGACGCCCCTCTTCGGAGCTTAGAACAAAAGCTCATATACTTAAACATGAACTTATCGGTTAAACAATTTCCATAAAATTTCAACAAAGCAACTCCGTCTAGTATCAACGAACTATCTTTGCTCGCACTATCACCACTTAAGAAAATATCGGTAAAAATTGTTTTGAAATTCATCTCCACTTGAAGTTGGCTGCAGTTGAAGCTTGGGGTCCACATTATGCATACGGAAGCAGCTGGCTTAATATCAGTTTACAATTTAACTAAAGAACTAACTCAACATAGAGAATCATAGAAACTCATTTACTAATCGATGGTGCTACTCAGAGAGCCACCGAAGTCGAGGTTGCTGGTAATCACTTGCTCTCTGCTCTTTTTATACTCTCGTTTTTGACATAGACTTATTTTAGCTTGGATCTCTCTGAATAAGTAGAGCATGCGTAAAACGTAAAGTCACTACCTGAACAAAAAAGGGCTTGACTTACAGCTTTTTGACTGGGAGTCTAAGCGAACGAAAGCTACTGAAAAGTTGGTTTCCATCGGATCGAACTATATGACAACTGCTGCTTTATACTTCCTAACGCTGTTACTCTTCATTTTTATCTGCCTGCCTGGAAAGCACTATCTCTGAACTAAATCATTGGGTCAATCTTTAAATCATTAAACATTTAAACGATGATATTTGGGAGTTTTAATTTTATCTGTGCGGAATGTTCGATAAAAAATCGTTTAACTAGTATTAGATCCTGCATTGTCCAGATTTTACTTACCATAACTTGCCTTCTTGTAACCCTGCAGTTAATGGGCTTGACTGGGTCGAACTAATTGATGGAAGAGCTCTTCGTAGCTCAGGCTGACAGCTCTGGCTACAACTAAGGACTATGGGTCAAAAGGTTATACACTTTATTGTACTTTTTCAATAAGTATTTCAGTCTGTGAGCGCCTTTTTGGTCTACAAGCTTGGATTGAGCCTTATCAAGTTTTCGCAATAATATTTTTCCATCTAAGAACCTCTCAGAGGCGCTAAAAATAAAACCGCTCTAGCTCTGTTTCAATTATAGTCTTTGAAAACAAAATTACGAGGTGGCAGCTCTATGTAACTGTGTAGTTTACTGTACGCTACAACCCTGATTTCTGTAGAGTTGCCCAATCATCTGACTTTCACAACACGTGACTTTTTAAGGACGCGCGCAATAAGCGCTGCAAAAACTTCGCAGAAATATTGTAAATTTTTTCTCTTCATTTTCGAATAAAGCAAACATTTTCAGCAACTAAGTTATATAACTTTTTCACTTTGTCGCGCGCAAAAAAGAGCTCATTTAGATTTTCGCTTTTTATCCCTTAATTCTTTTCTCTTTTTTTTTTCAAATAAATGAAATTCCACTTGTTTCTAATATACTTTCAGGCTAATCCTATTAGACTTAACCCAGTTTTGTGAGCAAGCGCCTTTATGGAGGTCATATTGAGCAGCGTATTTTACAATAAATAAACAACAACACAAACAAACAAGCCGACGCTGTCAAGCGCAATATTAGCTGGCGGGGCGCAATTGCGGCGTGGGAGCGTGGGTTTAGAAAAACTCAAAAACACATTCAAATAAAATCTATACACAGCAACAACAACAACAACAACAACAACAATAAACAAACAGCAAATCCACTTTATTTAGCGTGATTTTTATTTTTTTTTGTGTGTTTATCCGCCCTTTCGCAGTCAGCAATAATCCACTTTTATATGCCATGCACCCTTCCATACCAACACACACGCACACACACATGCACATCGGGGTGCAATAGTACGCCTGTGTCCTTGTTCACTTGCTTTCCGCCAACTCCAACCGGCCTGAACCTGTGCCGCCTGCTTTGCTGCGCTCTGGGCGTTGCAACAGCTGCCAAGTTGTTGGCAAGCCGGCAGTAAAAAGCTGTTTGCGGTTTATTTGCTAAGGCAGCAACAACAGCAACAGCAGTTGCATAAGCAGTTTGAGATGGTTGGCGCTAAAGAGCGCTGGAATATCGCTGCAATAATAATAAGCTGACCCAAAAACGAAACGAAATCCGCCAGCAGCCAAGTATGCTTGTAAAACTATCTCTCTCGCATGTGTGTGTGTGTGTGCGTGTGCTGTGACATCACTCATCTCATTGCAGCTGCTCGGCTGCTTGCACGGGTTCATTCCTTGGCGCTTGGGGCGCTGCCGTTCTTTGGCCTGTTGCCCTACTCCAATTCAGCGCTCAATCCTACGCGCATCTTTCTACCTCTTCCGGCCTCACTGCACTGTGAAATTCCACTTCTCCCACTTTCGATATCCCCAATCCGCCAGTCCGTTGTTAGTCAGTGGGTGAGTCGCGCGTGCCTCATGGTGCCCCGCATCGGCATTGCGCCGATATCGGTGTCATTCTGAGCTCGAGCTGCTCGAGCTGTGTCGATTTGGCCGAGTTGTCAGGCCGTTTTCCACTTTCATTTCCATTTTCATGCGGTTCATGCCAGTTTATTAATGTTGACACAAGTGAAATCCATGTTGATGTTGTTGCAGCTGATGTTGTGCCTGTTGACTTTATCTCTATGGCTTTGTTGTAATAATAGTAATTCGAGTTGTTACCATCCTTTGCTCCTTTGTTGCTGTCATATGTGCATAGACGTGTAGAACTGTGCATCCTTGTACATAAACGGTAATCATCCTTTGCTCTTCACATCGTTTGTACGTCGGTCGTTTGTTGCGTCTTCTGGTTGCCCCATTCAATTCAATGCACGGTAATTGAACGAAATATATTTGTAACGGGGGATTTGTTCTACAAGCGATTTAATGCTCGTATTTTAGCTTTAATATATATACATGTATATACATAAATAAGTAAAGTGTCGATATGTACTGGAAGCCAAACCGCAGCCAAATAACCTGGTGCATTTAGTTGTAGAAAGATATGCATTAATAAACCTCCGGCGCTACCTGATTCTTCACAGTTCCTGGTACGCAATTGCTCAGATTTCTATTTGGACACTGTACCTTTCACTTTTGTCCAATTGAATGCCATGGAATTAAATGCTGCAGCTGCTCAGAAGATTTCATATACTAAGCCCAATCGAACGCTGGCTCTTCTTAACTTTCTACAAGGAACCATGTATCTTCAAGTCTTCCAAAATTGTATCGATGGGATTGAATACCACTTGCGATCCAAACTGCTGTGTAACTTCGAAGTATCTTGCAATGTCCTCTTGATCGATGCAATTAAATATAGATTAGTCCATTAGGAAAACGGCCAGAGTAGATCTTATCACATATTTAACAGTTGCAGAAACAATTGTGTAAGGATTAGTACTATTGTAAGCGGAATACGATGCGTTTGGAAGACGTTGAGACCATATCATACTCAGTTACACAACCAGTTAGTTCCAAAGTCGTCCAAAGTTTTTGGGTATACCATTTATAATTTTTACCTTAAAATTCGCGGCATTAACTTAAATTGAAGACGGAATGATCACTTACCCCGCTTGGAAAACGAATATACAGCTAATAAAAGATAACAGTAAATGAAAGCAGCCACAATCAATTCTCGGTATCTCGGTTATCGACAGTCGTTTAAACGCATGGATATGGGGTTGTTTAAACCATAATGCATCCTCAGCTTGCAAAATCTTTAAGACACTTGATTCTGCAACTCACTTAAATGTATGAACTATATTCCCATGTGTGAAAAAAATTTTTCGGTGGCGTTCTGTATTTTCGGTCGACGCGACTAAGCCAGCTTAGAAGCTAAATGAAACCTTTTCGTTCTTCAGAAGTTTATATTTCCTTAATCATCACTGCCCACACTTCCAGCTATGTAATGATTATAAGTTTATCCTTGAAGAAATGCTACACTGCTGCTGAGGTCTCTCTTCTTTCCAATCCTCGTCGAAGTTCTTAGTATTCCAAGTTTTCATAACTCGTTTCATTTCGGCAGAAGCAAGATAGAAACTCGTTATTCTGTATCCGCAGTCAAGATCAAGCTTTAAGAAAGTTAATTTTCGATCGAATTTGAAGACATCACATTAAGAGCATGATTTCAGAGGAGGTAATCGGTGGTTTGTGAGTTCATAAACAAATCAAACGATTTTTTTTTTCCAACAGAGATCGACCTGGGTAGTGCATAATAAAATCTCTAAACGTATTTCTAGAAATAAAATGCTAAACCTTTCGTATGCTGAAGGGTTCTCGAGACATGTAGGAACTACACTTTTTAAGTTATATCAAAAACGCATACCAAAAAAGTGGTGTGAAACTTGACTAAATAGTTTTTAAGGCTTTGAAGCATTCTACAATTGTGCCTTATAGTGTTCCTTTGCGGTCCGAAATATTTACAAACCTCATTTTTTGGTCTTCCTGCTAATATTCTCTCCAGTACCTCGAAATTAATGCTCTAATACAACTTTCAGAAATTAATTTCATTATTTGTACAATTTTCTCAATAACAAAAGAAATTCTTCGACTGATAAGAACTTTATTAACTACCATTTTATCAACTTTATATTTGAAAAGCTAATTCCCGTCACTCTCTCTCTCTCCCTTACTCATATGAAACTCTACTCACACGTGTATTAATATCATCCTCGACAGTATTATCACTTCATTTCAACACATCCTTTTCCAAATAAGTAGCCATACAAACACACACATACGCTCACAAGGAAACCGACCAACAATGATTTCATAATTTATCAAAGCACTCATTTCGCTTGAGCTCGTCTTAAAGTTTCCGGCCAGTTAGACAAGTTAATATGTATGAACTGAGGCAAGACGTTCGTTCGGTTACCTGCGGTCGGTCTGTGAGCTAAACCTCACAGCTGTTACTTTTTGTTGTCTTACAAAGCAAAGAAGAAAAAGAAAAAGTGAAAAATGAAAAAGGTCAGCGCTGGTCATCAGTAGCACACTGCCAGCTATTACCCACTCGATATATTTATATATATATATATATGTCTCTGGTAGAAGCTTTTCAAACCGAAGTTATGTTTCTTGCTTTCTTCTCGAGTTAGTTGTTATTGTACACAGGTGAGGCGTAAGCGAGTGTGCGCACACATTGTGAGACACTTTTGGACTTGGTTTTGGCAACATTCTTGTGAAAGTTTTCCGCAAATGCCAGCAACATGAAAATTTATTGTTTTTCTCCAACAGTGTTTATCGTCTAAAACTTCAACTGTGGCAATTTGAGTTGCGCTACATCTTTTTCTCTCTCTCACCGTTACTCAGCCTCACTATCAGCGCCGCAATATATTTCACTTTGCTGTTGTTTAGTGTAAGATTTACTCAGTGGTAAGTTATACATATGCATATACATATATATATATATACATATATATACATATACATATATGAATGTACATATGTACACACATACAAACAAATAATAAGGAGCGCATTCGTGCGAACAGAATGTTGCTGCAACTGAGGAATCCTGCTATCAGCAAGGATATAGCGTTGGCACACCGCAAAGGTGTAAAGGATTTTAAAATGTGGGCTACAATTTTGAGTTTAGATGTTTAGGTGCGAGAAAGAGCATTTTCGCTTTAGTGATTTTGGTATTTTTAAGGTGAAGACACATTTAATCGCTGAATTAACAAGTTTACAAACTAAGCACTCAATTCAATGAAAGATTAATTAACAACATCTTATGGCATATTACAATGGTTTTATATTCAGTTATTGACAAATATATAAGTTTTTTCAGCATTATAATGCTGTTATAGGCATATAAAGTGGACAGTAAAAATATCCTTCCGAGGGAATTTTTTGTAAACTGCTGCAGAACTCTTTTATATATGCAGACAAGTTACTGAAGAATTTCTGCACATTTCCTGCGCAGAAATCAAAATTTCCTTTTGGGGAAATTTTTTTGTTAGCATTTTCAAATGAATTTTTGAATTTTCTGTATTATGCTAATTTTGGAAGTGGATATCTATGTAAAAATAAAAATTACCCTATAAAGGAAATTTCTAAATGAATATTAATTGTAAAGAGAAAGACATTAAAACCATTTTTCTAATCTGTTTCAGAGTTTAGTTTTCAGAGCTTGCTCAGTTAAAACTATGAAAATTTGCTTTCTAGCAACATAACTTGTAAGCGCCTCTTATCTAACTTTAATTCCAAGCGAAAATATTACTACAGCATTTCATAAAGTACGCATCATTTATTTCTTCATTCTATGCTAAGTAATAAAAATCTTACGATTCGTCTACAATTTGAACATCATACTTAACTGTGAACTACAATTTCAGACGGTTATTTCAACTGCTCTCATTACGACCGTTACATTGTTCACTTTCGGAAGTAATAATAATCATTCAAAAAGTTGACAGCAGCAATGTTGAACTAAGCGGAAATAACAGTTCGTCTGTTTGTTGCCTTTTTTGTAATTTCAACATTTAAGGTGCGCGAAAAAGAAGAATGAAAGAGTGAAAAAAGTTAAGGAAGAAAAGCGCAAATATTAAATATAAGTGTATTTGGGTACTAGTGTTTATGTAAGACAATAACAAAATCGCAAGCGAGTCTGTAAGTTGTCTGCTTCTTATTTTTGTTGTTGCAAAATATATTTTTATCTCTTGCACTGTTGTTGACATAATGTAAAGTGACATTTTGACATGAATTGAGTTGTTTGTCGTTATGATAAGCAGCATTAACAATGAATGTAGGGTATATATATGTACAAATGGGAAAAGTAGGAGTAAGAAAATAGAAATAAGGGCGATATGCACCAGCTGATGCGAAATTAAAGTGTAAGAAAATTAAGATAAACACTGCAAGCGATTGTGTTAGAGGGAGATTTCTCTGTGTGTTGTGAATAAAGGAGAGACAGCGTTTAGAAAATGTATACATGATTACTTTATATATTCCATTAGATAGTGCTTTACAGAGGGATTAAATATGGCATTTAATGACTTTTTGCGTTACTTTAAAGAAAGAAGTCTATGTAATTGGTAACGACATGATTAGTGCTTAAATAAATTTGTAAAACTGAATATAAATTATATAATATAATATAACATGTAATATAAGTAAAATATTATTATTCCCTAAAAAATACTGCATGTTTGTGGAACTTACTTTCATGTTTAATTTGTTATTTAGATTTAGCTTAGCATTTCTACGCTTAATTAAAAGTATAAAACCTTTTTTAAAAAATTTCCCTTAGAGGGAAATTTTACAAATTCAGAATTTTTTATTTTTTTTTTTTTGCTAAACGCGAACTATTGGTAATTTATATCCAGCAGTAAACAAAGTTTTGAAAAAATTACCCTAAGGGTAATTTTAATAATACAACTTTTTGTATGAAATTCGAAATCAAACTTGTATTTTGTAGTATGGCATTTACATACGCCTTTATTTCATTCAAAAGCGCACTCCTTGCTAAGGTTAAGTTCAATTTATTGCAAATAGAAGAAAACCCACACATCCCAATGTATTTATAACTTTGAAACGTAACTAGATATAGCATTTTCTATTCATACAAGCAGTGTATGTGTGCTCTGTGCACATATTTACTTCGCTAACAAAAGCACCACTTGTATCACAACACACTACTACTGCTATGTGAGCATGTAAGCAGGAAGCCATGCAGCATAGTCCCTTTTAATTAGCCCACACAACTTTATTAATTAGAGTAAATTTCATTCCTGGTTAATATTTGAGAAACTAATGAACATAATTAAAAATCCACTTCAGTCCGCGCAACTGCTGCCAGCACAACTCCACCGGCCTCGCTACACAGCCCCGCACTTAACTAAGCCGTAACCTATCACTACAACAGCATAGCTGCGCTGGCTACCTATAACTAATCGAACGAAGCTCTGCCAAGCGGAAGTCCCGACGAGGACGTGGAGTTGTATATAACCGTAAAGTGCAGCAAGCGCAAGGCGAAGGCGAAGGCATCCAATTAATAACATTGATTAAGCTGATTGAAAGCGGACATAAATACCAGGCTGATGGCAAGGAGGCAAGGAAAAGCCGAAGGCTAAAAGGAAAAGGAATTAGTTGGTTGTCATAGATGGATAGAAATCTCGGTGCTTCGTGCGCGCTATGCCTATTAGGCGGCAACGACAAAAACTTCGCGTTCCACAGCGACGCGACAGCAGAGTGGCACATTGAGTGTATAGATTGGCAATCGAAAAATTTCTAGTGAAGCGACAAACAGACAAACAGACAAACAAACGGAGAGACAGGTAGATACCGACAACTGGCTGCTAAGCCGTGCAGCCGCCACTAGTACCAACCACTGAGTTATTGGCAGCGTATTGAACTCATTTGAACTGCGTGTAGAGCGGAGATGTAGCAGTCTATGGGGAGTACTGTTTAACGATAATCGGTAGATTGGTGTGCTTTGACAGTCAGCGATTGGAAAGTCAAAGGCACATTCCTGTCTTCCACATCAAGCATGCATGTGGCTATGTGTAATAGTAGTGTTCCGTTAGACGCCGGTGCTGCAAAGTTTTACACAATACGTATGGCACATTGGGATTATTAAAAAAGTTTCTGCTCTTCAGTTATTACTTTTTATCTTTGATTGTTCGCAATGAAATGCGTAGCGTTAACATTTGCTGATAATAAAAGTTTTTAAAGGCATAAAATCGAAGGTTTGAGTGAGTTTTCTCTTGAATTTATTAAAACTAGATAAAAAAAAATGGGAATTAATTGAATTTTTTTAAGCAAAATTGGTAATAAATTAAGTGCACACGAGCTGCACTTTTATCACCTAAAATTGCACATATTTAATAAAAAAAAATACCTAAAGGGAAATTTTTTCTAAACACCAGTGTAGACAAATATCTTCTTTATTATTTGAAATTAAACAAAATTTAAATATAAAAATTACTCCACTATGATAAATATAAAACAAAAATGTACAGGCAGTTGCTTCAAAGGGCTAAATTTTCTTACATATTATTACTTAAATTCAAAAATTTTTAAATATTCATTAAATATCTGAAAAATCCCAACAGGGAAATTTTAAGACATATAAAAATATAACTATTTTTTTATTGAATATGTCATTCGATTTACTAATCACATTACAAAATTCCCACCAGTAATTCTGATATTTCAAAAGTAAGATGCAAAAGTATTATATTACAAAAGGGAGGGCAAAAGGATATTTTGAAGACACGTCTTTATAAATTATAAATGAATATGTATGCATATATACCTTAATAGCACTAGAAAAAAAAGTTGCTTTAATTTTCGGAAGGAATTTTATTTTAAAAAAGAGCCTTATATATTGAATACATCATTTAAATCGCTATCATGGAGAATACTCGGAAATCTCGAAAATTTATTTTTAAACTGAAATAGCTTGTCTAAAATTGTCAAGACAGAGCTTTTTCTCAAGGCACAATGTTTTCTCCATCTCTTGCATCAAGGCTAAAAAAACATAATACCAAAATTTGCCTGGGAGGGATAATTGTCTATACTCTTTTTTAACACCTCCATATTGACTACCTTAAAGTATTCAGATATTCATAACCAAAATAAACTTTTGAAAAAAAAAAACAAAGACCCCTGTAGGGAAATTTTCAACATCTATGCCATTTCATGTAATAAAACACATAACAAACATTAATATTAAATTTATTTATTTGTTGTGACCTCTTTCACCATTTACTCTTCACTTCTTTCTCTACATCTCTCTATAACTTGTTCCATATTTTCTAACTTTAATACGGTTTTTGCTAAATTTTTCCACCAAATGTCGCCTGTACATATGCAGCTCTAATATAACTGGTTTTTGCACCTAAAAGTATGCAACAAAAATGCGCAACTTTTTGTAATCTGGTTGAACACATAGTATTGCATCAACCCCTGTAGTATACAAGGATATATATTTGTTGCTGAGAGGTGTATTCGAATTTTTTTTGGAACTTCATTTGCCTCCATCGCCATAAATTCCCTTTAGCTGCATGCAGAATTTCAAATGCTTCAGCGCCAACGTTTGCCATTTCTACTTACTCGCTACATTCGTCGTTTCCCTTATCTTAATGTTCAAACTGCGCGTGTTGTTGCTGCAGAAAAATATTTGCAACTGATTTCACTAGTTTTCTGCTGCAGCATTTCGCTACCGTTTTGCTTATTTCTGTAGTCTAAGGTATGATTATATCCCTTGAAAAAGTGTTGAGGAGTCTTCTGAGGCAACTTGGTAGATTTCAATGCTTGTGTGCTTTTTCGGTAGCCCCAACTGGCATTGTGAACTGGCATTGTGTCATCCTTTACCCTTTCGCATTCCTTATGAAAATGAGCATTTGACGGTGGCAAAGAGAAAGAACAGTTCATACAAAATCAGACATATAGCGGCCCTCTCTTCCACACCCGTAAAATTAACAAAGCAGCTTATACTAACTGCTCGAAGCATAAAGAAAGCACCTTTTGAAGTTGACAGCCAACAATGTATAGTTGGAAAATGCTTCAGCAATACATCTGCATTTCTTACTACTTCCTTTGCCGAAATCAGCTTCGAAACTAGCAAAAGATTGCTAGGGCGAATTTTAGTAGAGCAAACGAAATACATATAGACTAGTGCCGGAAAAACAGCAGAGAGAAAATGCAAATTGTTTAAATTAGAGGGCAACTGAAGTTAGAGATTAAAAATAAATAAAACGCAGTAACTGAGAAAATGTGAGATAAAAATATTTATTTGTGCGGTGCCGGAAAATGACTGGTGTCTGAAATATAAAAATGGAAATAAAAATACGAAAGCAAATACAAGGTGAGCAGTTTACAGTGCATTAAATGACGCATTATAATTTACATAACTTTGTAAAATTCAAAAATTACCCTTTAGGGAAATTTTTTCAAGGAACGCATTTTCATTAAAGAAGTTATAACAAAAACGTTTTGGACTGTTATTGGCTATAATTGAATAATATAGCTTATACTTCTCCAAAGGGAAATTTTTAAAATGATTTTTTTGCGAATATTTCAACTCTTATGAGCATTTAGAAAAGTTGAATGTATATAAAAATAACATATTCACTCAATACCTAAAAAGATTATACAAAGAGTAGGAATATGCCCCATATTTTAATTTAGTAAACTAACCCCTAACATAATTTAAGCTAAAAGTACCTAGCAGCACTAGAAGTACTAAGCTGTAATTCAAACTCCACTTAAAAGTTTAATTTGTTAATTTAATACAAAGATTATTATTATACAACGTTTTATTCAACCCTTCAGGCCACATAACTTGAAATTCCACCCCCTTCACATTCACATTCGCTAATTCAAATTTACATGTCATTCGTCAATTCAATCATTAATTGATGTTAACATTAGTCACAGCCAATTTCAAAATTCCTTATTGGAGCGAAAATTATTATCATCAATGGCAAGCACAGAAAAATTGCAGTAAATAAAAAAAAGTATATGACTTTTAATTAAAATTCAAATATAGTCAACAGATAGGAAACGTCCCAATTACAAACAAATATGACAAGTACACACATACAGACAGATTAGAATAAATAGTAGTTTCTAGGAAATTTTAACTATGCAGACATACATTTTCACATACATTTGCAATTTTTTGCTTGAAATAAAGCCAACGTTTACATATATAATCATTTTCCTTTTTGAATATTTAAAGTGACTACTAACTCAATTAGCAAACAATCAGTAATTTAATCATTTTAAAAGCATATAACAAAATTAGATTAATGCAAATGACAAATATATGGAAAAATTGGCTACCAAATTGACGTAGAGTGCCGGCAAAGCACTAACGCTTAGAATTTTGATAAGATATATGTTAACAAATGTTTTAAGCAATATAAAAATAGTTTTTCAAAATTTCCCCAAAAAATCCCTTGAGGGAAATTTTTCAAAATATATTTTTAGCTTTAAGGAGGCTTTTAAAGGAGTTTTTGGAAAGAAAATCAATACTTTAAACCAATTTGGAAAGTAGTTTTCATAATAGTCTTGTATGAGCATTTGAAGTCTGTATTATTTACTCATTTATTTAAATCATTGCTCAGAATTTAAGTTCGCTAAAATAGCGGAATTAGCTATGAATTGCCACTACAAGTAAGTAGGCATTTACAAATCTCTGTATATACATACATACATATGTATGTTTGTGTGCATAGAGCTCTGTAATTACGCTACAAAATCATAGTTTTCTGGATTCCGCTGCCTCATAAACTACACCTGCACGCTAATGTATTTTAATTATTGGTAATGACAACCACTTAATTAACAGACACGACAACGGCGTTCATGGAAGTAGGTATGAACATATAACGATTATATATGCGACTATACACACATACAAACGCCTGTATTATATACACGGAAACTCCATAAGTTTGTACTAAACTTCTTTAAATTATATTATTATTTGAGCATGTTAGATTTTCATAAATTACAACAAGGCTCATTGCCCAGTTAGGTGTTTAGAATCGGTTACTATAGTTTTCGAAAATATCCCTAAGAGGGGAATTTTCTTAAATAAAATGAAAACATGCTTTTACCATGTTATAATGTATTTAGTGCAAATTTAGTTAATTTTTGCAAATTTCCCATTAAGGGAAATTTTTAACTACACTGTATAAACTATTTTAATAAGAGATTTTTGCATTACTAACTACTTTCAATGGAATACATGATTTCCAGAGAAATATTTATGTTTTATAATTTGTTCGTTCTGTTAAAATTAACTTTTTGAAATATTTGATTTCATTTAGAAGTTGAAATGCCTACAATCAAGTATTTAGAAATATGAAAAGTGCGTTTACGCCATATATAGTCGTGGAGTGGAATAAAATTTTAGTTGGAAAGGCATAGAAATAGGTTAACAGTTATATAAGCAGGTTGGCGTGTAAGAGGTTTACTTAGCCAGTCGTACGTGATTAAGTAAGTAGATAAGCAAGCTTTTCGTAACCCAAAGGACTGCATACAGGCAGGATTACTACGGCTTTTCCTTACACGCTACTAACGGAACTACATAACTACACGTGCATGTATACATATATACATATGTATGTGTGTATGTATGTACAATGAGTATATACTATATATGTATGACTTCGCGCTTATTCAGCTGCATGTATCTGCCTGCGTATGCTTGCGCCGGAGTAGTGTGTTAATATGAAATATGATTTTTACGATGCTGTCAGCTGTTGTTGTTGTTGTTGTTGCCACGGCTGTCATTACATTACAATGTATGTGTGCTTGTTATTTTTGTTGTTGCCACTGCTACCGCTCCAATTTACGCTTTCACACTTCCGCAATGATGTGTCAGCAACACGGCAGACACAGACAGGCTAACATACACCACGTAGCCAACGAATAAGCGGGAGAGATCGCTATGCCGCATTCTGCGTTGCGCCAAAACTTGTTAAGCCACACTCATACATATGAAGGATATGACTACTGGTGGCTACATGAGCTTGTTTACATAGCGCAAAAGGTTGCAGTGATGACAGTAAAGCTGGATTGGCACACAAAAAGGACACTGGCAACGCTACGAACAGGCACGGCATGGCGAATGAAAGGATATTTTAATCTTTAGTTAACATGACAAGTGACTCAGCTTACGACAAGTAAACGATTTTTTGTACGTGCCCCTATACCAATATGTTAACAAGGAAAAAGGCACAAGAGACCAACGTGCGGTAGCAATGGGAGTACGGTATACATTGGTGTAAGTGTGTGAGAATGCGCTTTTAATACAAATTTGTATGCAAAACTTTATGGAGCGGTAATCGAAAGGTACTCACACACACCCATACTTATATGTATATGTGTGCAGCTCGTCACTTTTAATTGCAACAAAATAAAAACGCCATTAAGCTGTAGTCAAACTATGCTCATACAGCGACTATGACACGCTCAAGCCGTCTATAGTTTAATGAAGTGTACCGAAATGAGGTGTTGATGGCCATGCACATACACACATACATAAAAACGTATAGGAAAGAGTGGGAATGTGTTCATCAACGTTGCCGTCAACTAAAAAGTGCTTAAATGAATTTGTATGTAGGAATGTATAAGTCCAGATTTGCTTGGGTATTTTGCAAGGATATGCAATTAGCGTGTGTATATATGTATATGTAAGAAGTAAATATATAAATGCACTAACATGTGAATTCTTGTGCTTGCGTTGCTTTTTCAGTTTGTCATTTTACCTGCCGTTGAAGCGTCGACGTTTGAAAGAAGCAGAATATGAAACTGATTAGAAATTTATGTATGACGGAAGTAGAAGTTATAGAAGTTTTCAATGGTATATGAAAAAATCTATTAATTAATAATTTGTTGAGAAATTGAAGAAGAGAATAGCTTAATTATACTATATATTTAATTTCTTTTAACTCCTGCTGGAGCGTAAGGCCTTCTATATAAACGTAAAATTTTTGCTTTCAACGTTAAAAATGAATATTTAAAAAGTACCGCACAAATTTAACATTTTCGGAAAAATATCCCTAAAATTTCCCCTTGGGTTTTTTTCTAAAATCAAAAAACTATGCAAAATTATTTCTAAAAAATTGGTTTTCTTGTTTTTTAAAGCTATATATGTCTCCTTTTTAAGTTATTTAACTTTTATTTTCTTTATAAGTACATTTCTAGCAATTTGTCGTTTAAGTGCGGAAAGTTCACTTTTTTATGCTATTCAAAATCGTGTAATTTGCATATTTTCGACATGAAGAGTAGCAGTTTGGAACAAATAACCTAAATTTTCAGGAAAATTTTTCCGTTAAAACTTTTAAATATGTGCACACACTTGGGAATTTCGTTTTTATAAAAAAAAAACACATTTTCAGTTTGAGTGCAAAGACCTTAGTTCCATGAAATAAGTCTTCAAATATTATTTACTCAAAAAAAAAAATATGGTCCTGTGTAGTATTGCCTTTCAAAAATTCTTTCCTTAAGGTATTTTTTTTTTTTATTTACATTTGAATTTTTAAAGGAGTATTTTTTATAATTTTGCGATAGATTTTAAATATTATATTTAGAGATTTTTAGAGTCGGGAATTTTTATAACTTCAGGGAAAATTTTTAAGTATGGTAATGATGATCTTATATTAGCTTTTAAAGTAGCATACTATTGTCTCTTAATTTGAGACGTGTCACTGCAAATTTCCCTATTGGGAAATTTTCTGCACTACGCCGTTAACAAAAGATTTGTCAGATTTAAAATTTGTTATCAATTTTACGCCACATTGTATAGATTCATTTAAGGAAAAGCGCACTCGTACACAAGTTTTGAGCGGAAAATATTAAAATTTCAAATAAATCCATCAGCTGTTATTACACTTACTTTGTATACTTTGGCAACTTCTTATCCGTTTTCTATTTATTCTCGAGTACCACCGCATGCCTTTTAAGATACGCAGTTGTTATAAAGTTTTACTCAAATATTGTCGTCTACTTGCGCACAACAAATATGCAGAGAGAGCACACACACACATACATACAATATTTCCGTCTATTTAATAAAGAAATGCATAGAACTTTACAAATATTCCACAGCACTCATATGCTGCCCTGGGACACTCCATATACGCTACGCTTGCCTGCATGGGAACACTGCATGCACACTTTCACATACACATACTAGCCGCACATGCGCTTATTTGTATATGTCCTTTGAGAAATTACTTATGAAAATAGTTTGTGCCACGTTGCTGTCAACTTGCCACAACCGCTAAGTTTTCTTTCAACTTTTCTCTGCTATACTCCTTTCGTGCGTTGATTTTCTAAAGATTTCGAGTACAGCATTGCTTTGCCATAACTGTTGAAGCTTGCGTGAGTATTTGGCAACTTAAGGGGTTGCCAATCTGAAAAGGAAGTGTACTGTATGAAACTGCGCATATGTATGTATGTGTATACATGTGCGCCAGTTTCGTAGTGCACAATATGTACGTCTAAATAACTCCTCTGTTAGTTGGATGATGATGTGGGAAATTTTCCAACTCGTCAAGTCGCATAAACATGGCAAATATTTAGCCTCTCGTATTTATCAAAAATCAAAATAAGCGTAAAATTTACCAAGCCTTTCCAAGGCGTGGAGAGTTGTGCTTAAGAAAACCGGGGTTTGAAAGAGACGTGACAAATTAAAGTTGAAAGCATTTCAAACTTTTTTATGTGGGAAATTTCAATGCAGTGTATGAGCAAATTGCCACATTTTGCGCGGTATTTTTCAGAAATTTCGTTAAAAATCTCTGAAATGTTTAATTGGTTCTAGCACACAATAATTTCCATAATATTTAAAATTTCCCAGAAGAATATTTTTCATAATCAGTTAAAATTATAATGCTTGTTTCTATACGTGCGCAACTACGCAAGTTATGCAATATTTAAAAATTTCCCTCCAAGGGAATTTTATTTAAAAAGAAAGGAATTTGAAAAGTAATGCAATTTTTGCTTTAGTTACACACATACGTAAGTATATGCAGATGTATGAAGATAATATATGAATTAAAGATTGGCCTTCCGTACGTTTATTTAACTGCAAATAATAGGTTCGAATAAAAAATATATTATACAGGCTTCAAAAAAGAGTTTGATGAACCGATTTTATGAAAATATATTTAGAAATAAGATATCACACAGAATTTTTAAAATTTCCCATTGAGGGAAATTTAGAACAAGCTTAAAAACTTGTGCCTGTCTTATTAGCATTTATTTCTGGGGGTTTAAATAAATATAATTGTAATATTAATAAATATCCCTCGAAGGGAAATTTTAAAATTGTACACAAATAGCTGCTCTGACCTTTTTATCTTTTTGTTAATAACATTCTATAACTTTCTATTTCCTTTCAGACTGAATTAATCAAATTTGATCTCGAGATAAAAATGTCCCAACACAAGCTCGAACAACAAATCGAAAAAGTACAATACAATCAAACAGCCGTTATGCTGCTAATCGACACGTGTCAATTGGTGCGCGAGAATACCTCCAGAGCCGTTACCAGTCTCGATAATATGGTTTTATATTTTATGAAAACGAAAGGCAGCGAAAATGATACATCATTAATGGGATTATTATATGTAAGTATAGAAAAATGCCATTTAATGAATTAGCAATTAGATTAAATCCAAAAAATACCGTTGCATATAAAACCCCAAACACACCTAAGCATTGCAATTCAAAAATCCAACCATTTTCTCTGCCTTCACTTTCAGCTTGGCGAATTATACGAATCAATCCGTTGGCCCGTTACACTCGGCTTCCTCACGCTACTACTTCTGCTCTGCACCATACTGGTGATTGGTGTGGCGCGTCGTTCGCGTTGTGCGCTCATCTTCTTCAGCGTATCCGGTTTATTTTGCATTATCATCTGTTGGCTGTTGGCGGGCATTTACCTGGCATCCTCGGTGGCGGCGGGCGATTTCTGTATGCGGCCGCATGAATTTATGTGCCGTCAAGTGGGCATGGTAAGTTGATAGCACCAAAAATACAAAAACCAAAACCAAATAAATAAAACAAAATAAAAGCGAAATAAAATAACGGCACAGAAATGGGTATTTATTATACACACAGTCGCGCAGTAGAAAAAGAACAGCAAGCTAAGCTTTGAAAAATGAGTTCCGTGAAAATATTTATAGCGCAACGGTAGCATAATACCATTTTGTGCCTGAAAGTATGCTAAAATTTTGATGAGCGCACAAACGGCGCCACTCCCGACTGTCATACTCTCCATGTGTATGTTTGTATTTGTCTGTCCGCATGGTTGGCCATTCAAGCCGTTGCATGTTTTCAGCATATATGCACATACATACACAGATTTGTGGGTGCCGGTGTTTTGAGTGAGTGTAGTTAGAGAGTTATGCATATCAAATGACCCTAATTGTATACTTCACTCTATTGCACGTCATTGTGTGCACAGTGATTTAGTGCGTTTGTTATTTGAAGATTTTGAAAAGGTTTTTTTTTTGAATTTTGAAAAGAAAAAAAATATGATTTTCGAAGGTTATTCAGAATTTGTTCAGAAAAAATGTCGAGCAAAGTTATTTGAGCTTCGAAATCAACGTGTAATATGTAAACAGAACTATTCAAGTCCAACATAAATTCTATAGATTTTGGGAGGGCTCAGCCATCTTCAGCTCCTTCAACGGGTATAAAGTTAGGAAAACCAAAATTTCAATGAAAATCTGAACTGTATGAAGTATACAATGTACATCAAATGGGGCCTTATAATCCACATAATTATACAAAATTTCACAATTACCCTTTGGGGGACATTTTTCTATGCACGTATTTTCTATAAAGAAGTTAATACAAATATGTTTTAGCCTGTTTTTAGCATTAATTGAATTATGTGACTAAAATTTCCCCAAAGGGTAATTTTCTACGTTAGCTGTAACCATAGTTCATAGACAAAATTATCACTTGTTTATCGAGAATATCATAGATGAACCACGATATACACTTGGAAGCTTAACTAGCGCATGTTTTACCACAAAAAAAAACTCTACCAGCTATCTAAGCTGGTTTTTTCATGGCATTAATGGCATTTTGTATAAACATACATACAAAATAAGGCAAACGAACTCAATTAAACGCTACCAATCCTATTTTTTCAACCTAAGCACCTCGATTTTGTGTTATTTCAAGACTGAGCGACGCCACAACTTAACTTTACTCTACTTAACATAACATAACCTAACAAATCACTAGTTTCACGAATTCCATCACACTTCGTTAGGCTGCCGCCCACCGTGCGCCAAGCTCTAACTCGCAAACTAGCGTGTTTTGCCGGTGTCGGCGTCGGAGCCTTCGTGAAGTACACCCCGATGAGCTATCAACAGCTTGCGACTTTAGCACCGACACAACGGCCACTTGTGTGTCACGAAAAAACGAACACATTTAACGGATGTTTATTTGTTTGTTTTATTTTTCATCTTTTTTCCGACGCTTTGCTATGGCATTGTTCTGTTGGTCGGTTCTATTTTTATTTAGATATTGTATATTTATTTTGCCATTGTTCTTGTTGTAGTTGCTGCATTTTTACTACATCGCTCAACAGCGTATTCCGTGGCATATTTAATGTGTGGCCTGACAAGTAGATTGCCACTACTTGCACGATTTAGATATAATGTATAAAAATAATAAATACTTGCATATGTGTGTCTGTGTGTGAGGCTTGGTGCTTTGACAACCGAGCCGGCTAGCGAAGGACTTGTACAAGCACATAGATGTACATATAATATATAAACATTTATTTTTGTGCAACTTTGTGCTGTTTGCATTTATTTTGCCGGCTTTCAAAGCCTCCTACCCCGCCCCAGCAATCAGCAACTGCTGCAGCGCCATTAAATAAATGTGGCTTTTATGAGGTCATTTGCTTGTGTTTGGCCTTTATAATAAAGAACTGCCTTGCCATTTGCGGTAGGCCGCGACGATACGATAGTTTTCAATATAAAAACTGAAGCAAAACCAAGCAGCAACAAGGAGTGAGCAACAGCATTTTGTTGGGGTAAAATGGCCTATATTTAGGCGCAATTTTCCTGCTGATATTTTTTTGCACTGTTGTTGTTATTGTAGCTTTTTTTAGCAGTTCAGCAACCCCTCAGCGTAAAAGTAAACACATTAAAGCACATAAAAATATGTCACAACGTTTTAAAGCGTAAATTAAATAACTTAGCACAATGCACTGCAAACTGGCGCCTAAGAGCAGACTATATTTTTACATAATGTTATTTAATCTTGCTGACTAGTGGACACTAAATGTTTATTAAAAGTATGTCGGTACAGTTTAATGTTTAGTTGAGTGACCTACCTCAATGTACACGGGATTAGAGCCTAAAAGTATACCTAATTTTTTTTTACTGTTAGTTAATGTGTGTATCTAGACTGCCTCAAACTACCAAAGGCATGTCGCAAGAGTTTAATGTGCTTGTAAGCAAGCTTATAATGATATACCAGGGGTTAGCGCCTAAAAGCAAACTTGTTTTTTCCATGATATCTTTGAATATATTTTTCTAATCCTCTATAACTGCACAAATATAGAGTTTAAAGTGTTGTTTAAACAAACTTGTTCAATAATAACAAGAACTACAAGTTGGCGCCTAGAAATATACTACTTTTGCTACGAAATTCCACACTAACGCTCCTTAGCTCTCAAAATATTAAGGCTTTGACTAAACACACCAGAACTTTCTTCTCTTCTTGTTTTTTAACTCTCCACAACACACTTTAATGTTGTTTAATGCCCATACTTCCAACCTCTTCAAAGTAATGCCCCACTTTCGTCGATGTAACCACTCATTTACGCAGTCATAAAATTTTACTACAAACAGATAAGTGTCCTCTATTGGCGCATGCACTAATCTACTCTAGAAAAAATGTTAATAATGGCAGCGCCAACAACATATACAAAGCAAACCAAAACAACAACAAAAAGAATAGTTTGAGCAAATTTTTACTTTCATTTCGTTGGTAGAAATGCAAAAGTAATATTTAAACCAAAAAATAAATAAAAAAAATAAAAAAATATTTAGAAGTTAGTTGGCACTGCATTAGTTTTATGAACTCCCGGAAAAGCGCTTGTTGCCAGTTGCCAGTTGACATACTTTGGAGCTTAAAAACTTTAAAATGGCAAAAGTGCTGGAAAAAATTTCACGACATACTAATTTTGAGAAAATAATAATTTAAAATCCAGTTAGTCTTTTGATGATTATTTGTTTAAAAAATAGATATCTTTGTGGATGTAGACTATATTTTGTATAGGATCTTCCCTTTATGGCTTTAAAAGCGTTGCCTATATTTAGGGTGACAAACGAAACGGAACTTCTGCCCATGGATGAAGTGTAGAAACAATTTAGAGCTCTTGACCGCACATGCCACCAGCCTGCCACGCCACTATACACTTTTAAAATCCCGCAATAATTCCTCAATAATAAATCGATTCATTTTGTTGTCAAGCAAATGCAATCAGTCGACACAGATAAAAACCATGTAAGCTCCTATGAAGAAAAAAACGGAAAAACAGAAAAATATGACAGATGAAATGCAAATAACGCGCACAAACCGTTAGTGTTAAGTCGGCCTGTAGGCGCTGAGAGATTATGCATGCCCTGCGCCTGCTCCAATTTTCAAAACTAACAAATCCAGCACAATGTCGACAGCAACAGCTACAACAATAAAAAGACAAATAACGAGTGCGAACGAGCATAGCGGAAGCTCAGGGTGCGAATACAATGCTGAATAAAAAAATTACAACGAAATGCCTGTTGGCGTTAATTAGAACAATGGCAGCGCTGGCAGTCGGGGCAGCTTGCTGTTGTTTTATTTTTTATTTTTTTCAGCCTTTTTTACTCAATGGCAAAATGTGTGTGTGTGTGTGTGTGTGTGTGTGAGCGCGCGGAATTTCTATTGATGAGCTCAAAAGGATAACAGCATTGGGTGCACGCGATGTGAGAAAATCACACAAGCACAGGCGCACATATGAAATGCATACAAAGGAGAATACTTGTGTGTGTAAGTCAATATACACACACTCGCGTTGACAAATCGCCCTACAAATCTGCTTATATGTCGCGGAAAACGCTGCATTTAGGGCGCACAACGACACGTAGTGTTGAAAAAAAATCATATAGTTAACTTTGCGCACATATATATATGCATACACACACACATACACACATATGTAGGCAAAGTGGTATTTTGTAATTTTTTTCGCGCAAGTTATGACTCTTTGCGCGAAAACGCGAGTTTCCCTTGACATCATTTCATGTGCACGCAACCTCTGTAGCAATGCATTGTACGCCTGGATGTAGGCAATAGATTCAAGTGTGCTTGGCGTCTATTGCACTTGTGCGTCCGTACGTGTATAAAAAGTGAAAAGCGACAAATTGAGCGCAGACAATTTTCTACAAAAGGAAAGCAAAATATATAGTAATTAAATATTTGAAAAAAAAAAATGTATATTTTTAAAAATTTAATAAATCATAAAAATTTTAAATATTTAAGAAATGCACCAAAAAAATTTAAACTAAAAGCCCCAAATAAAATTTATACTTGTACAAAAATTTACAAAAATATTTACTTTTTTAAAATTTAATATTTAAAAAAGTGCCAAAAAAGTAACGCCAAAAACTGTCTAAAATTAAAGAAAAATATTTTTTGCAAAAAATTTTACAAAACTGTAATCACAAATAGATATTTTGTTATTCAAAATTACACTGCCGCTATAAGGGTTAAAAGAGATAAGAATTAATTGCATAAATAATATATATAAATAATATAATTTAGTAAATTGATTGACTAATTACCTAAATTTTTAAATTATAAATAAAAATATAAATTGAAATTTGAAATTACTAAATCATAAATAAAAAGGTATTACAAAAACTTTAAAAAGATATGTTCAAAAATAATTTTAAAAAGTATTAAATTAAAAAAATTTAAATTAATTTAAAAAGTAAAGAAATAATAATAAAAAAAATTACAACATAAATTATAAATCAATTCAAAAAATGTAAATAATGAAAGTTAAAACTTTAAGTAAAAAAGATCTTTTAAAAAAGAATTAAAAAATTAATTTAAAGAAGTTTGAAAATAACAAAGTAATAACTCCAAAAACGAATGAATAAAAAATTAAATATTTAAAGAGTTTATAAAGAAGAAAATAAGAAATTTAAGACAAACAAACTAATTTGCAACAAAACCATTATTAAATTAAAATACATAAAATAATTAAAAGAAAAGAAAAACTTAAAAAAGTGAAAAAATGGCTATTCAAAAAATTTTAAATAATCAAATAAAATGTTAAAATAAGAAAAATTAATTTGAAAAAAGGCAAACAAAAGTACAAATTGCAAAAGTGAAAAAAATAATAAAGAAAGATATAATTTAAACAATAAAAAATTTAAAAGGAATTAAAAAATACAAATTATAACAAAATAATTGAAAAAGTATGTATTTAAAATAATTATAAAAAAATTTAAATGAAAGAAATAAATTTTAAAAATTTCAAAAATTTTAAATAATAAAAAAATTTAATTAAAAGTACTGAGAACGTGCATATTCCGCTTATTGCCTGATAATATACACTTAAACCTATATATCAAGACTTAAACAACACAGCCTTCATACGCAACACTCATACGCCATGTAGTACAACAAAATTATTGGTCCTATATCCACCCCCTACAAACACAAACACAAAATGAAATGTTTATGTGCCATTACAGTTAAATTGGATTGAGCTAATCTGGCAAAATATACGAATGCGCAATTGAATTAGAAAAAAGTAAAATAAATAAAATAAAAACAATAATAAAAATACCGCTGCATTTCGCTTTTGCACAAAATAATGGCAGAATTCAATGTTGTCTATGCTATTGTGTAGCGATAAAGCGTTTTATTACAACTATTACAGCATTGCATAAAG
This sequence comes from Bactrocera minax, assembly GCA_021498325.1. Classification (NCBI taxonomy): domain Eukaryota; kingdom Metazoa; phylum Arthropoda; class Insecta; order Diptera; family Tephritidae; genus Bactrocera; species Bactrocera minax. Next base: position 1,008,685 of record JAKEEE010000079.1, on the reverse strand, counting down.
CTAACTGTGTTTATCAACACACACACACACACACACACACACGCGCGAAGATGTGCAAACATTCAAATAAATTGCAAAAAATAAGAAAAACAAATATTTATAAACATATTTCCGACACTATATACAAGCGTCCCACACCTTTTGTCTTGCGCTAAGTGCTGCATTTGTGCCAAATGAGAGTGTGTTAGTAGTGTGTGCGCAAGCTAAGCGCTTTTCAGCGTTGTATTTGCTTGGAAGTGTGAAAACAAACAAAAACACATATGTGTTTGAGTGTGCTGTAGCACATATATAAGCAAATAAATATCAATGTTTGCGCATAAATGTACCTATATTAGCGCACACATACATGCACATGTGCATGTGTTCTACGTAGGTGTGCATGTAGTTGCGCTCTCGAAAAGGATTGCGCACACTATTCGCGTGCAAATGCCATTTTATATGCATAATAATTTTTTATTTGTTTTCGCCTTATATCTCGCATGTATGTGTGTGTGTAACTATATTTCGCTGGCTGGCGTTGGCGTGGCAGCCAATTGCCAATTGCGCCAATTCGGATTTGGTTGTGCGCATTCAGTTTCGCATATAATTCAATTTCGTGTGCAATGCGCTCTGATAAACCCAATTGGAACAGGCAAATCTGCAGAAAGTACACATACACACATATATATGTATATATGTAAATATGTACACATGCATGTATACATGCGATACGCGCATTTTAGCCCGGCCGCTGCCAATTCAAGTGCACTTTTAGGCGCTAATTTTCATGTGTTTGTATATATTTTCCAAACTGTTTACTTGGCGAAAGGTTAACAAAAATGTGAGAATGTTTTCTTTTTTTAGAATTTTAATGTAAATAGTTCGCTTTTAGGCGCAAATATGTGAGAAAAGCAATTTGCTGGCTAATATCTAAAAAATTTTGGTTGTTATTTAAATAAAATTTAATGTTGAGTTTGATGGACATTTTCGAAATTTTCCGCTTCTGTGTGAGGATCCTTAAATCTAGTGATGATATTCAGAATTCAAAGGTTTCAGGATTTCAGTTATTTTTTTAAATATTGTTTTAAAAAGGAAAATACAAATACTTAATATAATATATACCAATTTAAAATTGCTTAGTCAATACAACGCTCTTAGTTTTTTCTTAAATTTTGCAGAGCAACAATAAATTATTGCCTACATTAACACCAACAACTCAAACTTCTTCAATGGAACTATAAATATAAAAATATTTAACCGATTTTTATACTTTGCCAGTAGTTTTGAACTTCAACTTTTTTCGTATATATTTACAAATAAAGTTATGAAATAATAGAAATAACCTTTATTATATTATCTCAGTATTGATTGTGTTCCTAAATGTAGGCAACGTTTTTTTTCAACTTTTTACACAGCGTGGTTCATGTGGAATAGGTCGCCACAAAGGTTCAGCAGCAAATGAATCTTGCAGTAATTATAAGTGACATTCATTCACTGACAGCGTGATTTCGATATACAATATATTGGGTTCCTAAATGTAGGCAACGTTTTTGAATACTTTTTACATTTCGAAGGTACGCATAAAATAGATAGGCAGAAAGGTTCAAGAGCAAATTTGTCTTATCATTTGCCATAAAAATTAATAAAAAGATCATAAATTTAGGCTACGAAATAAAAATATATATATGCAAATAACTTTTCTATTAATTGTTGATAAATTTGGGTCTTCTTTGAAGGTTTTTCAAAACGAATCCTTTCATTTCATTTCCGAAAGTTATAAAAATTGTTTTTGATGAAAGCTTAAGTATGAGAAGGCTTTAAAGCTTCATAAATTTTTCTTAAAATAATCAAGGAATATTTAGAAGTTAACTATTTAATAGAAAGTCTATAAAATTTTGCTGGCATGCATTTAGTGCTTCCAACTGCTAAATATGATTTTATATAAATGAATGAAAACTATATTTCCTTTGGTCTTTGGTGAAGAATTGAAACGAAAAATTAAATTCGTAAAATTTAATTGTTGCACAAAGCAAGCCAGTTAGATATTTTAGCAGAATGTAGTTTTTGCGCCTAAAAGCATGCAACGTATGCAAGACTCTCAAGCCGCACTGCCATACTGACGTTGCTGGCTGCTTGCCAACCTTGAACTAGCATGGCCACAGTTATTTTTTGTGTTTTTGCATGTGTGCATAAAAATAATACATTTTTTTTTTTTTGGAAATTTCTGAAAAATTTTTTCAACAAGCGCTTTAAACATTTTTTTTATATAATTTTTCGTAAAGCATTCGTTGATGCAGCCACAACTGCTCAACAAACAAAGTAGAGATATCCGGTTGGTAGTCTGCCACACACACTCATACATATACGCACAGACGTTTATTTGTTTATATGCATGCAGCAAGGCTGCAAACGATTTTATGCAGACAACCGACAAACTTTATAGTGTGAAGTTGGCGGCAATGATGCATTTTACCAACTTGTGAAAATTCGCACAACTTTGCCAAGACAATTGAAAACGCGGGAAGTGTCTCGGTAATGGCCAGCAACCAAGAAGAGCGGAAAATAATAACTTTCTCAAAATGCCGAAACTCAGTTTTTTCCTTTTATTGTTGTTTTTGTGGCAAACAATAAGAAATTTGCACATTAATTTTAATCCTTTGTGGTTCTTAGAAGCTTCGGCGGCAAATACCGCTTAGCCGGCGCACTGCACACATGACAGGCATGGCAGGGCAGAGAAAAGGGTGAGTTAGAAAAACGAGTACTAACTGCGGTGCCAAGGAGTGTCCTGCGAGCTGCCAAAAGCAGAATGTAAATTAAGTGACTTTAGTGGAAAATGGGCGTGTACAATAACAATTATAATTCGCAGTTTCATTTAAGTAAAAATATGCGCAAAGTTGAACCTTGCAATTTTTAGCTTCAAACGCGCAGATTTTCAGTGCCTCGAAAGTGTTAGCAGTTTAGGAAGTCTGCATTTATAAACCTGACTTGGAAAAGCAAAAGAGTTATCGATAATCTTTGGAGGTTCTCCACAATTTCGACAATATGTTGTCTCAAGAATCCCGACAAAGGTCGAGCTATTACAAAACAAAATTATGACCATGAATAACCGTTTAACGTCTGCTTGTTATTGTTGTTGTAATAACGTAAAACATTCCCCAAAATAGTTGTGAAAAATGCAGTTGTGATTACAGTGCTTTGTTGGACATAAATCCACGACCGTTAAGCTTAGATTTGCACGACTATCTTGGGAGCGGAACTCCTTCCTGTTGAAGATCGTCGGACTTGCGGATCTGTAACTCTGATGTATAGTGCATGAAGTGGAGTGAAATTGTGGAAGCGGAATCTATGTATTCCACGGAGCCTTGTATTTTACCTACCTACCTCATTCCTTTTCAGGATAGTCTGAATGTCACGGCAGCACGGAAAAAATTTTGCAAAGACCACTGAAGTGACCAAGAAAAATTATAACAAGGACAGTGTGGCATGACGCGCCTGCCTGTTCGACTAAGCCCACAACTTCAGTGGCCGATAACAAAAAAGAAATGGGTAGAAGTTATCGGATACTCATTGAAAACCCAGGCCTAGTTATATATCTCGACGACGTCATACATGACTAATCTGACATCAGTGAGCTGAACCGGACCGAACTTTTCTCTTTAGAGACCAAATATTCCGAAAAACAATGGGGTTCTTACCTCTGGACAGACTTACCAATATTGATAGACCAAAGAACCTAATTTCCCTTTTAGAGACCAAATCTTCCGAAAACTAATGAGGTTCATACCTCTGGACCGACATACCAATATTGATAGACCAAAGAACCTACTTTCCCTTTTAGAGACCAAATATTCCGAAAAGCAATGAGGTTCTTACCTCTGGACAGACATACCAATATCGATAGACCAAAGGGCCTACTTTCCCTTTTAGAGACCAAACCTTCCGAAAAGCAATGAGGTTCTTACCTCTGGACCGACATACCAATATTGATAGAACAAAGAACCTACTTTCTCTTTTAGAGACCAAATCTTCCGAAAAACAGTGAGGTTCTTACCTTCGGACAGACGAACCAATATTGATAGACCAAAGAACCTACTTTCCCTTTTAGAGACTAAACCTTTCGAAAAACAATGAAGCTCTTGCCTCTGGACCGATGACCCAATATTAATAGACCAAAGAACCGAATTCGAACCGAACCGAATTGGGCTTTCAATAATCAACGTTCAAATTAGTCGATCAAAAAGAAAACCCTATTTCCTTGTACCTTTCGATCACCAGCAAGCTTCTGGCAGCCGTACTCACTCTTCCACAACCCTACGCGACAGCACAATATCTCATCTTACGCCGCGCGTACGCAGTTAAAGGCCGAATGGTGTCTTCACTTGACAGCGCCGCAAACGCAACCGTTTAATTTGCCACTTTTGATTAACTTCATCAGCGCGAAAACGTGCTGTTGTTGATTGCAGACGTCCACAGATAAGCGAACTGTATGGCGAATGTACGCACACAAGGCGGCGGGAGCAGACTGGGAAGGAAATTGAGAAATGCAAGCAAACCCAGCAATTGCAAGATGCAAGATTCAGGACGCCGCACACATCGTTGCGGGAGCGAGCGGTGAGATGCAATGAAATTTATAATTCGTTGCAACTACCTTCGTACATTATGGCGCGCCAGCGTACGTTAGACTGTTTATCGCTTCAGTTGAGACACCCACTACCCACTCCACTCTTTTCTTTTATCTCCTCTCCCACTCTACAACTTCCTTGCGTGGTTTAAGCATTCATTCTAACTGGTCCGTGCTGTCTTGCTCTTACAACAACTCGCACCAACAGCAACCGATTGTCTTGCCGTCTATTTGGCTTCGCTTATTTCCTTCTGTTCTTTCGTCTTTCGTTCTCTAAATTGTGCGACGTGCGGCATTCGCCTGCGGTTGACATTTTCATAGCAACAAATTTGCACATGAGTATATTCTACGAAAAAATGCATCACTGCGTAGGAAAAATAGAATCTTCGTGGCGTGAATTTCCAGCTGTGCCAGGCTTTCGACGCCACCCATGTTAGCATTGGTGATAATGCTAAGTGTTGGCAATGTGCCATTGTGTATATGGCGTGTAACAATACGAGTTTAAAGCATATTTTTCAGCGCAATTCATTGAATTGGCAGGAAGTTGGGAGCATTAAATTTTAAGATGCTGTTTGTTGCCACATAATATTCCAAAAATAGGAAAAACAAAATGCTTGTGCAAATTCGAGTATCAAGAATTTAAATTTTTTAATTTTGCGCACAAATGTAGGCAACATTTGTTCATAAAGAAGCCTAAACTTGCAGGAATTTTAACTTAGTGAATTTGTATACGTTCTTTCGGTTTATACTTTATAAAATTTTACAAAACTGATATAAAAAATAAGAAAAATTCATTTAAAAAAAAATTTCCAAAAACCCACGTATTAAAATGGGGGGAAAATATTATTAAAAATTTAGTACTTTTTTCCAAAAAAAAGTTTTTTTGTTTTCGACAATAATACAGTTAACTTTCGCTATTCTCGCTATATTCGCCGTTCGCATATCAATGCGCCAAAATGTAGGCAAAATTTTTGAACTATTATGGGTTTATAGAAATTGAAGTCGACAGAAGCTAAAAGAAAATTGCCGGGAAAAACATATTTTTCGTAAATTTACGCCAAATCTAACAAAAAATATTTAAAAAAAAAAATTGATTTTTTATTACGAAACACATTTTTCTTAATCCCGTTCTGATTTATTTATTAAAGCTTATTTATTAAAGAGAAAGAAAAGAACTTAAAGAACCCATTTAAATTTCTGATATTATTTTAGAAGAGTTTTAATTTGAGTTCAATTTGGATTTTTCAGCACTTTTAATTTTTTAAACTTACTTTCCATATTTATTAATTTTATTTATTCGTTTTTTACTTGCTTTTTAGCACCACACTTCTACTTAACAACTTCTAATATTCTTTCACTTTTCAATTATCTCATTGCAGCGCAGCCCATATGTGTATTTCCTCAATTGCGGCACATTACGTAATCGCTTCATATTGCGTTTGAATGAGTCACGTGATTTGGTCGAACGTGCGCGTGACTCTATTTATCTAATACAGCGGTAAGTAAAATAATAGATTGTTATTTTACTGAAATTCAACAAAAAAAAAAAAAAACCGTTATAAAATACGTTTCAACACGCTCTCTACTGCCTCTCCCACTTTCTTCTCTTTCCTAAATCACTTCAGCATGAGCCAAGAGACGTATCCCCGCATCGATGTGCACAAAACGCTCGAAGCCATGGAGAATGACCTCGAGGAGACAAAACGTAATCTAACTGTACTCTCGGCGACGCTCGATCGTCGTGCCATCGATCGGCATTATGCCGATGCCTTGCATGGGCTCTGCAGTGGCGGTCTGCTCGGCTTGAGTCTCATGATGGTCGCCGGCCTTTTGACTTCGTTTCTGCTCACCATTTTGGTGTATGCCGATTCGCATGCTTGGATCTACTTGAGCAAACGGTAAGTAGGAGAAAGTGCTAAAACTTATATATATTTAGTGATAAAATATTGAGCACGCTTGTGTAAATAATTTTTGTTTTCAACTTGCGTGTTCCAAACCCTATTAACTCTTCTTAACATTTTTTACAACTATTTTCAATGTTAACTCGTTTTGAACGCTTTACGAGAACAATTTTGAAATATTTTTGCTTCCATTTTCGCTCTTTCTCTTCACACACCGTTTGCAATAACTTTATTGCCGTTTTTTTACGAACTCTCTCTCTCTCCCTCTCTCTATCTATCTCTTTGTTAATCTCTCCCCTTGAATTGTGTCTCTTTTTGTGTGTTTATTGTTTTTCACGCTCTCTCTCGCTCGCTTTAGACCCAGCTCACTGGATATTGATAAGTCTGAAACCACGCCGCTTTTCCCATCGAACGCACCGAGCGCAAGCATTTCACCCACCGCACCACTACATACGGGCACCATGAATCGCACACTACCGCACCATCAGCAATCGGCATCGCATGGCATCGGCGCTGGCAGTGGCGTTGGCGGCATTGGCGGCAGCGGCACGCTGGGCACGCATCGCAATGGCACCGTTGGAATGAGAACAGGGTTCGTCGCTACATCATCACCTACAACAACTACAACCACACTACAATACAACAATCATCCACATAGAACTAACGCTAGCGCTGGCATTGGTGGTGGTGTTGGCAACACTGGCACCGCCATCAACTTGGTCGGCTCGGCCGCCGGCATATTGAGCGGCCGCCTGACTGTTGGTGGCAGTGCCGGTGGCAAGGCATCACCATCGCCACCGCCGGGTTATGATGTTGTGGTGCATGGCACAAGGCATGGTTTTTATTGATTTTTTTTTTTTTTCATTTTCATTTTCATTTTATTTGGCTTTTTGTCCACTTAACTAGCGCTTGATTTCATTATTTCCATTACCACTCTAATGGCATTTATACTTATCAAATCGGAGCATTTACTTCATATTTTTTTCGACATTTAAAGTTTTTAATATTTTTAAAAATTACATATGTCTTTCGTAAACAATTCATTTATATTTGCACAGTGTGTAATTAAATTTTGCGATTTTTTCAATTTTTTCTAATTTATCAACCACACAAATCATATTTATTTAATACAAATCCTCCCACAGGGATTTGAGTTTAAGCTGTCGAATATTTTATTTGGAAGGAATTATTATAACTTTTTTACGTTAAACTGTCTAAAAATATGAGAAATTATCAATTTTGGATCTTTAAAACATTTTGTTTTTATATTTTTTTTTTTAAATTAATTAAACCAAACGAAATTTCAGCAAAATTTAATTAAACAAATTTCTTACAAATCAAAAAGTTTAAAAATTATTATAATTAAAAATATATAGAATTTTCATTTAAGTTTTAACTTAATCTTATGCAAATTTCATTTAATAATTAAAAAAAAATATTTTAATAAAGAGTTTAATTAAATTTTATACAAAAGTTTTTTGTTATTGTATGGGTATTTCTTTTAAATAGAAGTTACTAAAACGTATGTATTTTTACGAATATGTTTTATGGTTATTATGTGCGGATGTATTTTACATTTTTAAAATTATAAATTAAATTTTTGGATACAATTTATTTTTTTAACTTTGTTAGATATGTGTAAATTAATAATTATATTAATATATTATAAGGGTTGAAATGACGTTTAGAATTTTATTTGTTAAAATTTATGTTTAATTTTTGCATTATTAAAGATAAAATTATTATTGTTTTTTAATTTGAAAAACTTTTGCTATTTTATTAATAGAAATTTAATTTATTGCACATAAAATTTTTTTTTTTAATAATTATAGTAGGAATTTAAAAAAATCCATTAATTATATCTAAAATTTTTCATACTTATATCTACGTTATTAATTTATTTTAAAGTTTGAAAATTATAGTTAAATATTTTTTTGATATCTAAATTTTAACTACTTTTACTAACTTATTGTTAGAAATTTAATGGAATTGAAATAAAGAAGTTTTTTAATATATATAACAAAAAGTAAAATAAAAATTCCATCAATTATTTCTAAAATTTTGTATACTTATGTATATTTACGTTATTATTAATTTATTTTAAATTTGAAAGTTATAGTTTAACTTTTTTTTTAATAGTTCCACATTTCTATAAATTTTTGTAATTTTTCTAAATGGCTAATTTTCAATATTTCATTATTAGAAATTTAATTTAATTTGCGTAAACTAATTTTCGTAAATTTTAATAATTTTTTATACTAAATTTTATATATTTGTATAGAAATTTAATTTAAAAATTATGTTTTTCTTTAGTTACAGTAATCGAATCATGATTTGAATTTGTAAGAACTTATTTATTATGTGGTAATTTTTTAATAACTTTATTTATTTAATATTTACATTTTCTTAATTTTTCAAATCAATATCAATAATGTCAATATTTATTGTTATTAGAATTTTTCTGATTTAATTTTAAAATTTTAGTATGTTAATTACATTTTTTTAATTATTTCAAAATTTTTTTTAATTTCAATCTATATAAAAAATTACTTTTCAATTGCTGTATAAGAATATATTTTACAAAAATTTTTATTGCTTAATTATTACAATATTTACTGCTACTAATTTCATTATATTAATTTTTATTATTTTAACATTATAAAATTAAGAAATGGAAGCATGTTATGAAACTTACGCTCAATATTTCAAATTGGATTAGGTTTGTTCATTAATTTATTATTTTATTGAAACAATTTATTTTTTTCATTTACATATGTATTTATATATGCAAGCAAAGCAAGCACAGTTACACAAATATTTATTTTCACGCAACATTTCACGATATTTTCCGCATAATTAGCATAATTTTGCATTAAACATATTAATAATTTCCATATTAATGCAATTTCGCTAATTTTTTGTTTTGCAACCACAAATAATATTTGCTTACAATATATTTACAAACTTGCAGGAAAACTTGTGTATATATGTATATTAAATGTGTATATATTAGTTTTTATGTGCTATTAACAGCTGTCCGTACAAATTTCGATAAATTAAATTTGCATAGAATTTTGTGGAGGCCACCTGCCTACTGGAGGCCTACTGCGTAATACCTAAGCACAGGGAGAAGGGAAGCACATGCAATATGCAATACACATACATATACACACATATAAGTGGGAAAGATTTTGCATAAGCGCACGTAGCTTAAAGTGTATTAAGAGCTGTTAATTTTTTTATGAACATAATGCCACCTTTTTTTGAATCAAATAAATCCAATTTAATTGAAAACTTAAATAAAAAAGCACACAGCTAACATTAGCGCTTAACGACGCTTCAGTGTACAACGATTAATTTTCAAAACCCTCATTGTGCTTAAACACGCTCTGCTGGGCGTATACGTAACCTCTTAGCAGTCATAAGCGGCAAAAAATTTAAATTGGTGTAAAAAAGTGTGTTGTACTTTTGATTAAATTAATTAAATTACAGAATTAAACGTATGACACCAAAAAAAATACTTTTTATAACGAAAACTATTTTTAATGAGGGTTGCCTTTTAATTTTTTTTTCATATTGCATAAGATAAGCTTGATGTGGCTTGCTAAAAAGTGGAATAATTTAGTAAAATTGTAATGCTAAAAATGCATATAAAATTTTTTTTTATTACTGAACTTTTTGTAAAATTTAATTCGAAATAATTTAAAATTAAAAAAGGAATTATTTACATTAACATTTTTTTTTTAATTTCACATTTTTTTTTAATTTAAAATTACTTAAAAGTTTCTTAATTTTAATTTATTAAAAAAACAAAGAAAAATTTGAATATAATTTTTAAAAATCCCAATTAAAAAGATTTTAATAATTTCATTTTTTTTTTATTTTAAATTTTAACATATATTTTAATTTTTGATTTTCTTGGCTTACTTTTTTTTTAACTTGCCAGAACAAATATAAAAGTAAAAAAATTAAAATTCGAAAAAATTTGCAATATCAGGTATTTTACTATTTACAAAAAAAAAAAAATATTTTTATGAAAAAGAGTAAAACATAAAAATGAAAGAAGAATATGAAATTATTTATTTTTCGCTAGAATATTTTTGTAGCTTCAAGTAAGGAACTGCAGATAAATTTTTATAAAAACAAAAAAATGTTTTCTCTGCCCTCTTTAATGCTTTAGAAGTATGAAAACAAGCGTGAAACAAGTTCAGAGAAAAATTAATCATTTATATTGAAGCATATATATATGAAGCACAAACAGTTTATATACAAACAGGAGACACACACTATTGTTGTTGCAACTTAAAGTTTACACTTGTAAAAATATTATCATTTCATAAGCAGATTAACAAAACATCTGTGTGAGGGCAGCGAATAGGTGCATGCAGCATATGCAAAACACACACACATACATATGTAAACAAGGTTTTCACCCGTATGTACAATTGCATAATTTTATGCACGCACATATACATATGTACATACACATATTTGCTTTTATGTAGGCAAATCTCCGCTCACTTTGACTTAAGCAAACCACAGCTCGGCGCATAATTGGCCAGCTGCAGTCAGGTGTAAGATTTTGGCAGCTGCCATATTGCCTACTCCAAACTTTGTGCTGGCCAAAGCCAATCTAGGTGGCTTAACTCGCAAAGACTGCTAATTAAGTCTACGCAATTATAATATCAGTAGGAAATTAGTAATTAATTAATATTCAATGAAAGTGGAGGGTAATGGAGTGGAGGAATCTAACATCAGTCGTTGAAATAGCAACAGAAAAATATTCAAGGTTTTAAATTTCGTGTATAACGGGAGTTCGTGTAGAGTGTGTAATACGAGAGTGAAAAAATAACATTAACAAATTTCAAAAATTCATGGTTTTCCCGAGATTTTCCGAGGTTAGATTAATAAAACTACTCAGTGATTAATCTTATATACAATTTTTAGTTATCCTGGGCACATGGATAATGCGGGTAAACTTTTTTAACTATACATTACTGTTATAGCTACTCAATCAATAACAACTCAAAGTCATATGCAATTTATTTGACTTTTAAAAAATATAAGATATAAGCAGATAAAATTATTAAACAAACAGACATAGCTAAAACAAAGTATTCTGTATCAGTTTTTCGAAATTAATGACACAACTTGCATCAAAGGCTTCTCCGAATAAGTAATTAGAAATTTTTTTCTTATTAATTAAAATTTTGAACAATTTTCAGTCTAAGCCGCGTTATCCGAAATATGCGGATAAGAAATTTTTTTAATTACCTTTCAACACTTAGTTATATATTTGACTCATATTTGTTGCGAGTGCCTTTTAAATTTAACCGCGTTATCCGATGATCAGATAACTCAATATTTTAATTTTATTTTATGCTAACATAATTATTTTCTTTTTTAATTTTGGCATTTAAAAAGTATTTAAATGATATTTAAGCAGTTATTATAATAATCAGTTGTGCACCATCGCTATATCCGGTTCAAGGCAACTAATCTAAGCACCAATATTATTTGTTAAATTTTCTTAAAAACCATGAAATCACAAATCCATTTGCATACATACGTAAATACTCCCATCTTTAATTATATATATATATGCTTAAGCTCTCATAAATAACACAGACATTATGTATATAAATATATGATCGATATTGTACTAATTATTCTCATATGAAAACCTTTTCACAAAGCTAACACTATTACGCAACTCTACATCTCCTCTATTGCTTTCACCTCTTCCTCTCTAACTCTTGCTCTTCCTCCGCATTTCCTACAGATCGGGTCACCACACACTCGGCCGCCTACCGTCGCACCATCAGCAGAACTCATCGGGCTACCTGAGTGGTCCCAATAATGGCAAATACGCTACACTCAGCAAACAATGTAAGACTCTCGAATCTAGCGATTTTTACTGAGAATCGCTTGCCTGCAACACAAATGCAGGCATCAGCAACACCAACAACGCCAACATTCTCGGCAGCAACAACATCAGTAATCACATCAAGCATCAACAGCAGACGAACTCATTGAAGAATATCTTCACTTCGGCTACGTTACCACGCTCGGCCGGCTCCTCCATACGCTCCGTACTCTCCGCACAAGCTGTACATCGTTCCACCGGTAATGGTTTGGATCGTGACGATGATCGTGATCCGCGTGATGTCACTAATAACAGTTTCAATCGTTTCGATCCGAAGTATATTAGTATTGGACCGAAGGCGGTGCGCGGCAATAACAATTTGAATATTGTCGCTGCCGCCACAGCGAATAAGTGTGCCACGCTGCGGCATGTTGGCCGCTACGGTGGCTCGTTGAAGGGCGCTAGCCCTTCACCGAATCTGCGCAGCGCCAAGACACCCTCCATTGCGACCGTTTCGAAGGATTACTGCCAGCAACCGGACTGCATACCACAAACCTATACGACCGAGGTAATTGTGCCACATCAAACGCAGCAACAACAACCGCCACCACCGCCGGCACCTTTGCCGCCGCCAAAGCCGCGCACAACCAACACATTCACCGAGATACCGGGCACTACTGGCGTGGGCAGCTCCTATGCCAAAGAGCAGCAGCAAATGTTGATGCAGCAGCAACAGCTACAACAATTCCAGCAACAACAACAGCAGCAACAGCACCAACTGCAGCTGCATCAGCATCAGCAGCAGCAACAACAACAACAACAGCAATTAGCCGCATTACAAGCAGCACAACAACAGCAGCAGCAGCAACAGACACAACTACAATTGCAGCAACAGCAACCGACGTTGCACCAGCAACTACACCAACACCACCCGCCCACGACACACATACTCCCACCCACGGCGGTCTATAGCATTGAGACGTCAGGCTATCAGCCACAGGCTCAGCAGCAGCCTACGCTGCAACCACAGCATATGCAGCAACACATGGTGGTTGCACAGCAACAACAGCAACAACCGCCAACAGCCACACCACGTGAACCACCACGACCACCGCCACAGCGTTCACTGAATCCGGCTTCAATAGTCAACCAACCGCTGCCGGAGATACCACAACAGGCGCAACAATCGAAAATCTCACCACAACCGCTATGCGCAGCCAATCTCAATCAGTATCGCTCATTACAACGACCACAAGCACAGAAAATGCAACTGCCCGCCAGCGCCATGCCGACGCAGCAGCAGCAACCACCCTTGTTGCCGCCAAAAAAGAAAGCTTCACGCGAGATTAGTACTTCGACGACAGGCGGCACTTTAAACGCCAATCACTTACAGACTTTGCCACCAAAATCGGCCAGTTTGCGGCAGCAACAAAACGCCACCAACGCTTACAGTTACGAGCGCGAACGTGAACGTGAACGTGAACGCGCCGAACGCCACGATCGTCCCAGACGCGCCGAAACGCTCGATAATGCGCGAACTGTTAGCGGCGGCGGCGGCGGCGGCAGCAGCATGGCTTTCATTGAGCAACAATTCAGTAGCGGTGGCATGAAGAAGCAGCACTCTTATGACTCTTATACGCTGCAGCAACAGCAGGCCCAGCGGCACGCGGCTGCAACCACGCCCAACAATAACTACCATGGTGCAATCAGCGGCAAACACCAACATCAGCAGCAACAACAACAGCAGCAACAGCAGCAATACTTAATTGAGGCGCAACAGCAGCAGCTGTACTATCGCTCGCTCAAGCGCGGCGGCTCACATGCCAACAACGATCTCTACTCGGTCACAGAATTGTAGGAGTGTGCCTGCTGCGGTGGCGGCGTGGATGTTGTGCGGCGTACGACAACGTGTGCCACAACAGTTGCGCCACCAGCCGCAGCAGCCGCAGCCGCAGCCGCACCACCACCTATACCATTGCCGCCGAAGAAGCATCGTTCCTCAGCGAGCGTGGGCACCGCAACGATGACGACGCGCGACAGTCAGACCACTGCCAAAGTCACGACGACTGCAGCGACGACAATGACTTGCGACGAACACGAATATGATGAATACTGTCCCGAGCCATATGATGCACACCATCATCATCATCATGGCTCTGCACAGACACAGACACAGGCGCAGACACAATGTGAACGCGAGAGAGAGCGTGCTGTTGAACGCGATCGTGAGCGCGAGCGCGAGCGTGATGCGCATCATCGCCATAGCTCTTCGCGCGCCGGCGCCGCGGCTTCAGCGCTGAAACACCAACGTGCCGCTACCTTCGATGTGGCCGATGCGCGCGACTACGAACTGCAACGACTGGGCAATCGACGCTCACAACAGCAACAACAACTGCAGCAGCAGTTGCAACAAGCAGCTGGAGGTGGTGGTAGCGGTAACAAACACCGAGGCGGCGAACATCGTGGTGAGCGTACACACGATCGTGAGCGCTCGCGTAGTGATCACCGCATTTCCACCTACGCCTGTGACGACACAGCGCTTTGCAGCAGCAGCACTGGTGGCCATCAAAATCATCTCGCCAACGGTGGCATCACACAGTCGAGCAGGCAACAGCGGCGCGAAAAAACGTTCAAAGTATGATTTTTAGAGACGTCATAAAAATTTTCCCCTCCCTCTACGGAAGCGTACGGTAAACATGCGACAGCAGCGGCGGCTTACAGTTGGTAAATTGTTGCGACAGTGAATCAGCGTCAGGCAGTCCGGCGGCCAATCAACGGCAGTGTTGAGCAACCGCAATGTGAGCGTGTACTTGTGCGTCAAGTGGAGGGCAGTGCGGCAGCAGCGCGGCGGATTTATAATAATAATTGTGTGCAACACACAAAAATTCCCCACAACACCAAACAATGAAACAACAGAAAAAGAAAAGAAATATAAGAAAATTATCACGTCGCTGCACGCGCGTGATTTTGTTGTTGTGTTGCCTCTTTTAGCAAACGATTAGCGACAAATCGGCATCCACCAAATCCTTAGCCCCTAAATAAGTGTACGAGTATATGTATTATAATAAATTTTCATCACTAGTGTTGTTGTTGTGTAGTTTAGCTTAGAAATGTGCTTTTGAAAGCAACGCAAATGCGACGCTGCAGTACATTTGTATGTATGTACTTGTTTAAAAAGTTGTTAACGTTCAGAAGTGTGCGCAAATTTTGTGTCAAATAGTTTTAGAAAGCAAACAAAAACAAATCAACAAAAAATACCAAAAACGGACGAAGCGCGTTATTTAAAATTAATCGTTTGCCGGCGAAAGCGTGTATTACAAAATTTAAGTATTTGAAAAATTAATATTAATGTTATTAATAATTTATTAATTTTTCTAGCAACAAAACGTTGTGTTATTGTTATAAGGAATGTTATTTTAAGAAACTTTACAAAATATTTCCGTCGTTCTAACCACAAATTAAACTATCTAACTTATTATTGTCATTTAAATATGCAGTTATATTAAATATTTTAATCAAATTCTGCAAAGCGCAATTATGAAACGATTTTCCATAACAACGGTCAGTACCCCCCAATGGTCAGTAAATATTTCACCCCAAAAAATGTATACCACTTCTGATATTTTGCAATATTGAGCTAAAAATAAGTTGAGACACATGCATTAAAAATATAAAAATATAAATTCACTATATGCCAAATAGCATTGACAAACAACTTTATATGCAGTGCTGCCAATAGACTATTAATTTGTGAATATTATATTGTTAAAACAAACCTTGAGCTATTTCTTAAAGTCTTTTGCAATTGAATTTTTTAATTTTATCTCTAATGTTTTGAATTGCAAATTAGTTAATATTTTTCTTTTAATCATTTAAAATAAATGTTTGAAATTATTATTTTTTTTTCATAATTTTTCAAAAATTTTAGTACATAATTTTTTTATTATTTAAAATCATTTTTATTTTTTCATAATTTTTAGTCTATCATTATTTGTATTATTTAATATAAATATTTCTAATAATTTTTATTATTTCACAATTTTAAATACATATTTGTTATGAATATTTACATATAATTTTATACTTTTTTAATTAGAAAATTAAGAAATGCAAGCACGCTTTCGTCGCCAAACTGTGACGCACGAAAATTATACACGTACAGTATATGCTAATACACATGCACAACATACGACACCATTTCCTTTAAGACTTTCAACATTAGCTCATTAATTAAATAATGCAGGTTCTTTCTGAGCGCATTCAAATAATTAAGTTCATCCATAATATGTTGTTGCATTGAAGGGTAATGAATTTCCTAATATATTACCGTTATGTTTGCAATAAGTTGTTGAGTGTTGCCCATTGTATGCATTTGTAATTTATTAGTTATAATTTGCATTTTTAGTTGAAATATACTTATAAAATAATTTTACTATAAATAAACAAAAAAAATTTATGTCAAATATTTATTTAAGTTACGCTGTAAGTAATTAAAATGTGTAACGAATAATTATAAGAATTAGTAAACATTTTAACCAAATATACGTTCACACTGTGCTTATGAATTTAATAAATAAATATTTTTGCACACGAATAAAGTCGCTGCGCAGTAGTACTACTACCATTCAAGTGTGGCGCAGAAAATATTTATGATTACTGAAATAATGTAATGGCAATTTTGTGACAGCAAAAATGTTTAATGCGAAAACTTAATTTTAATTGACTTTAACTGTCAGAAATATGTAATAACTTTTTT
The DNA here is from genome assembly GCA_021498325.1 of Bactrocera minax. Classification (NCBI taxonomy): domain Eukaryota; kingdom Metazoa; phylum Arthropoda; class Insecta; order Diptera; family Tephritidae; genus Bactrocera; species Bactrocera minax. The sequence continues at coordinate 991,562 of JAKEEE010000079.1, read as the reverse complement.
TTAATAATTAAAATTATATTTTTTCCAATTCCTAAAACTTAAAAATTTCGAAAAAAACATTGATAACGCTGTCATGTACACGAAAACTTCCTAACACGCCACAAATACATGAAATGTATTTTTTTTTATTTAACCACATTTTATTTTAAATTATTATTATGAATTCCGAAGTGTGTAAGCGGAATAAAATTTTTGTGACGTCAATAAATAAGAAAAAACAAAATCGAGAAAAACGAGAAAAACTAGAAAAACGAACTAAACATGTAAAAATGAACGCTAGCAAAGTTGAGCGAAATGAAATTAATAATTATAAAATAAATACACTGTAAATTTATGAAATAGACACAAATAAAATAGAAATCCAAACAAAAATACCAAATAATTTTTAAATAACTGTTAAACTATTACTTAAAAAGCAGTTGCGAGTAACGGGTTTCTTACATAATAAACGAACAACTGTAAAGCGTTGCCAGTGTGTAAGTGTACAAGTATATTAGCACACACAATAAGCTCGCATTGCAATAGAATTACATTAAATACGACATTTAATGAGTAGTGAATTTTTTTAAACTCAAAAATCCGTATTCAGGTCTATAATTGCATTTAAAAATATATATATTACAAAGATATACTATAGTTAAAACATAAAACATATGAAAGTAGTTATGGCTATTTAGACTAACAAGCAAAATAAACACAATTTTTAACAATACACGCCGTTTAAAAGTCCCATTTTCATATAAATAATGCAAAATTTTTTTCTAACATTAAGCGCCTAAGTTCTAAAGTAAAGTGTACATATAAATATTTATACATTTTTTTTATTAATTAATGTATTCTAACCGAATCTGAACACAAATTTGAATAAACCCAACAAACTGATAATAATTCAAAGTTATTATTATTTTCTATTGTGCGCATGCGCACAAACAAAGTATGTATGTATGTATTAAAACACTTTTTTGTTAATTCTATTAAGTTTTTATATATCTGAGGGGACGATAAATATTAAAACAAGCTGTATAATAAAAAAATTAAGAAAACGTGGCTAAAACTTATATAGAACTGTTTCAAAAATCAAACTACTATTAAAAACAATGCAACTCACACAATAAACAATGTAAATATATAAAACGCACAGCAAACTGCAACAAATACTCAACTATTGGCGCGTGCGCAATTTCATGCCAGACTTTCAACATGCCCAAATTTACCACACAGTCCCTTTGACACCAAAAAAAATAAATAAATAAATAAAAATCAAAACCGTTTCAAAATAACTTTGCGTACAAAGTTTTCTAACTCTCTGCAAAACTTACTAGCACATAGTTTACCTGATGCATGCCACATGTCAACTAGAGTTGTAATGCAGTAGGCTTTCAACACTCCCCACACTAAAATTCACCAAACATGCTTACCTGCATAATTCTTTGCAAAATGTAAAAAAATTGCGCCAATAAATTTATTATGAGTATCATTTGCTCACTTTCTTAATTAACATAGTTCTTTCTCACGCACTCTTACGCACCCACTGTCTAAATGTACAAGCTGTCTGCAAACCTAAATGAATTACATGCAGTTGAGAAAATGTCACACGAAAAGAGGCGAAATTATAATCAAAGCAAAGAAAAATGTTGAAGAGTAAAATTGTAGACTTATTAACTTGTAGACTCTGAGCAAATACTTTAAATAGAAAAACATTGAACGAAAACAAAGTTTAAATATACAAAGCATGGAAACATTTAGCCTAAGTAAGAGCCAATTTAGAGCAAACGAATTTTTCGAAATTATCCAAGTAAATTATTGAATTTAAAAAAATTCTCTGCTGTGCAGATGCAAATAAATTAAGTGTAGGACGAAAGAATATTTAAAAACACAAACATACGGAAACATATGCACACAGGTTTACCAAAACAAAAAAAAAACAGTTAGCAACTTAGTCAACACAGCAAATAATAGAAAAAAATTTTCAAATAGTATTAACATATACATTCCAGCAACTAAGCCTAGAAATTGCTTAAACAAAGGAAATAGTAAACCACTAAAAAAAAATTTTTTTTTTCAGAATAAATTAGCAACCAAGCAGCGCAACGAAAATCCAGCATTCAATTTACAATTTTTTAACTTTTTAACATAAACAACAAACATTGCCCTGTTTGAAATTAATGTTTAATGCTATTTTTTTTATATAAATTTTCCTGTTAATATTTCTTCAACTTCACTGAACATTCACTTAAAAAAGGCAGCAAATATGCACACGGGCTAACCAAGTGTTATCGATAACAGTATCGATAAGTTTTACTTCATAGCGGAAATGCTTGGTGCAAGCATGAATGCATTTATTCAAATTCGTTGAGAACTATTTCAATTATTATTATTAAAAAATAATTGTAGCCATCCATACATATAAATTGTAGTACTAATGATTTATTTAATGTATAAAGCGAAATCGTTGCTATAATGCATGAGATACTCGAAGCTGAGCTGTAAATAGGTAGATTAGCGTAGCGTATTAGAAGAGATTAAATAGAATTTACAGGAGTATGTAAAAATTAAAGAAATTAATTAAAAATAAACTGCAGTAAATATTTTATAGATTGAAGTGCAATTTACGTGCAGTCCTTTTTTTTCGTTCAATGTATAAATTGTAGTTGCATATGTGTGCTTGTTGAAAACTCGTTCAAAACAGAATTTTTCCATGTTTATAGTAATTATGTTCAACCAACAATTTTCTGTTCTATGCACATGTCTAAAGAGTTTAATAATAACATGCGTTATTTTCAAGCATTGTTCCAAAGTTATAGATCCTTACCAGCATAAAAATATACGTATTGCATTTGTTTGAAACCACCTGCAGAATTTCAAGAGCTGCATAAACAATGAACACAAAAATTTCACTTTTTCTATGCAAATGTCTTTATAATCAAGTGCTCATCTAAGATTATTATTATAGGTTATGGCGGCAATTGAAACAAAAATAAATAAATAAATAAATAAAAACACTTTAGCAATTAATGATTCGCCGTTTTGTGAGTCTGTAATTTGTTTTCATTAAAAGTGTTAAAAGTTCAACAACTTTCATTAAAAAAAAACAAAATCCAAGCTATACAAATATACACATTAACATACATACACACACATGTAGTGGAATTATTAGTTCATAGTATTCTATAATATATATATAATATATATTCTATAATATTTCGCAATAATATTATAATTAAATATATGCATATATTACGAGTGTACTAATGAAAAAAGAACTTGTTTGCATACTCGATAAATAAATTTAAAAAAAAATGCATTATGCATTAAGCTAGTTATTAAATATGTATGTACGTTAATGCATACGACAAGCAACGTCATTTTTAGTAATAATTAAATAGTTATCGAAAATTGTCAACCAACCATTATGCAACATTGAAATGAAACCAAAATCAAATAACGTTAAACAAATTGAATTAAATGAAATTACTTTAAGTAGAAACTGTAATAGTCATACGTAAGTGAAAGTACTTTGAAATACTAAAATAAATAATTTAAAATAATAATTTGATAAACAGTAAAAATCAATAGATTGTTTGAGAAATCATTAGTTTCTAAGTTAGCAAACAATTGCAATTCATAGATAACGTAGTAGCATATTAAGTAAATTATTAAATTTCGAATGAATGAAAAAAATTACAAATTCGTAAAAAGTTAAAACTAAAACCAAAACAAATTGTAAACAATTAATATTGTAATCAATCAAAAAATAAATATTAAAAAATAAAAAATAATGAAAATAAACACCGACAATGTTGAATGCTTTGCAGATTAGTGACGAAAGAAGTGTAATAAATGAAAATCAATTCAAATATAAATAAATGGACATTTTCCAAAAATACACAAATATAAATCTAAAATACAAAAAAAAACTGCTACTTCTTATTTCAAGGCAAGCTTAAACAGGTAATACATATTTTCTTAGTTTAACTGGTTGTTTCAACACAAATATACAAAAAATCGACTTTTACACTGCGGCATTTATTCGAAGACGATTCACGTTTGAACTTTCAAGCTCACAGTAAATGTTTATTTGAGAATTAAAAAACGCATATATTTTAATGTAATATAATAATAAAAAAAAATTAAGCGTGCAACATTGGTGAATTAAAGTTCAGTTAGCATTTATAGCTATCATCTTTGGGTGCTTAACATTGTGCTTTAGAATTAAATAATAAAATGTGACGTGTGATAGTACACAATAACCGTACTAATTTAAATCTAAATTATTTGCCTAGTTCATAGGCTTCGTGATTTTTGTGAAATACAGTTTTCATCAAGTGTTGACCCATTTCGCGTGTCGATCGTCGCAAGCTGTTGCGCAATGTGTGTTTTCGCTCAGATTCTGGAAACGTTGAAATCTCTGCTGTAAGTTTCATTGTCCGTTCACTGGTGTCGATTATGGATATTTCCGCTTTTGCAGTTGCTGGCGCTTCCTGAGCAGTGCGTGAAGGTTTGATTGTTGTTTTGCGTCTTAAACTATTTCGTATAATTTTATATGCACTAGCATGTTGCTTTTCTTTTCCACCTATTTCATTGTTCAGCATTTCTTCCTCATCGGTATTATTCTTAATCAAATTATCATGCTTGCTTGGATTCATCAATTTTCGTAGAGATTTACGTATTAAATGACGTACACTCAGTGATTTCTTTTGATCGGTTGAGTCGTTTGAACCGGTGGAGTGCAAAGACTCTTTACTACCAGCGACATGTGTTGCTGCAGCCCGTTGGTATGCGCGCACAAATGGTGGTGGCGCTTTGAAGTCAATTTGGTCCTCATCCGAGTCAGAGGCATATGCAACATCTTCGTTCTTTAATTCCTCAACTACGCATGTTTCTCTTTCGACTTGCCCATTTTGTAATTTACCAGTCATTTTAATATGAGCTTCAATTGTACACTTATGCAAAGTATTCGCTTGTTCCATATCTTCTTCATTCCAATCATTTTCTTCATCTTCTTCGGCTATTTCGGCCAATCTTTGGTTGAATGTGATTTTTTGTTCGATGTTCGCATTTAAAGACAACTCTGACGTTTTCATACATGACCCTATTGCCTTGCGCATTTTTGCCTCATTGATACTGTTCTCTAGCTCGAGCTGATAACGATCTAATTCCTTACCTATATCCATACTACTATCCTCACTTGCGGAATCCAATGAACGTTTTGGCAACTGTAAGACTGGAGAAAACACAAGTTTATCCGCAAGCAGCTTGCTAGGCGTTAGCTCTTTTAAAGCTATATTGGTGAAATCTATGCGACAACCCACAGTAGGCTTAAATGGCAAAGATATTTTTAAATCAGTTGGAACTACTTGACCATCTGCCGAGCTAGTGTTTTCAACGCCAACAGCAGTAGTACTTGTTTCATTGCTTTGGCAACGCTGGATCTCAAATGGGTTTCTAGTTGCAGATACATCCTGAGTACGTAGATTTAAGGCTGCATTTACAAAGCAATTAGCTTGAGCAACATTCGTTTGTTTTGTGGGCACATCACGTAAGACCTGAATCACAAGATTAAATTGTTACTTCAATATTTCTAGATGAAATTGAATTGAATGAAAAGTCTTACTTCGTATGGATTAAATTGTCTTTCAGGTAGCTCTAAATTCAATGCTGCATTTTCAAAGCAAGCTTCGGTTATTTCAGACTCTCGTTTTTTCTTCTTAGGTGGCTTGCGTTGAACTTCGTATGGATTTTGTGAAAGTGCATCACCATCGATTTTAGCAGAATCTATCCCTTCAACTGGAAGTTTAATTATATCTGCAATTGATTTTACTTCCAAGCAGGGATCTTGTACAATATTCGTTATTGGATTTGGTGTACGCCTGCGTACCACTACTTTTTTCGGTGTAGAACTGAAAGCCGAATTTGTAAAGCAAGAATTGGTATCGGTAGTAAAGTCTGCATTGGGTTCCAAACATCCTTCAGATTTTCGTTTGCGTTTTAGAGTACGAAATACATAGTCATCTCCTCTCTGCACCGTGGACTGCGGCATTTTCACCAAATTCTATTATTTATAATTATGTATCAGCATCTATGAACGATATTAAACATTCACTTAAAACATTTCGTAGTCCGAGGAAATTATTTATTCATTTTTAAAACGGCCATTTTGAATTTCATTCAGCTGCCGCCAATTCATTTTTTCAACCGTACACTCAGTAACAAATTTTTGTGCGTACTATCAGTATTTTGAAAAAATACAGCACCCCTTTCAAACAGCTGATTTTTGTTATTTCATAACCTTACCGCATTTCAGCTGTTTATTGGACTTTCGTGAAATTTTTTCTGTTTTAAGTATAAAATAATGGATTCAAATAAATTTTTACAACCCGCTACTATAATAGCACAAACAGTTCGAGCTTATGGCAAACACAATAAGAAATTCTTATTTAAAGATGGAAAGAAATACGGCCAAATTATTTACTATCCAATGTAAGTATACATTCTCATAAATGTGTATGCATATGTAATAAGCTATTTGGTTAATTTGAAAGGAATCCTGAACATGAAGACCCACCTGTCGAACCAGCAAAACTTTTCCGTGTTCAACGTGTGAAACCCGTTAAGGGTAACCCTTTTTGGGAGAAAAATATTTTAAAGGAACTTGGGCTCGATGGGAAGCAGAGTGATTTCAACGTAGTAAAAAATATACCAGAGGTAAATGCTCTGTTGTGGAAGATAAAGCATTTGATTAAAGTCACCCCCATCACATTTCCGTATGGTGAACCAACAGCGAATGATCTTAAACACACCGTACTCAAGGAGAATGGAGAATGTATTGTAACTAAGGAAATAGGTCCTGTTGTTGAACGTTTAGAAGCAGCTGAAGCATTTGAATCAGAACCCAAACGTTTAAATACAGATTTATTAAAACGTGATGCTCGAATGAAATGGCTGAACCCATGGTAAGGAGAAAAAAATTGTATTTTTTTCCATTACTTTAATAAAAACAATCAATGAATCAAACTCCTAAAGCTTAGATTTTTCAATCCAAATTTCTGTAGCGACTTTCTTCTCTATGGTTTTACAGCCCGATATGGCAAAAAGTCCATGTCCACGATCATACGTAATCACCTCTTGTAGCATATTCCTAAAAACAGAAAAAATGTTAAAAACAATATTATATATTTCTGTTATTAAAAGCATACTCTATCACTTGCTCTTGGGGGGCTCGTCCCCATTTATTGAATTCTGCTGATATGCACTGGCGAACATGGTGCTTTTCAAGTGGCAAAAATGGAATGTAATGATCGATTACATGTTGCTCTATTAACCCAGCTTTTTTTAAGCCACCATCTAAGTTGTAGGACGCTTTTTCTAATATTTGTTCGAAAGAGCTTAGCTTTAAATTTTCACGTATTTCACCGTTCTTTAACATTTTTGCGAGTTGCTCAGATATTTGTACACCAGCTAAATTTGAAAGAAAAATGACTATAGCTTTAGAGCCATCTAACTTGTTAGGAAGGGCGTTATAGTCCACCAAAGATGCTAGTGATTCAAATACACCTGAAGGCATTTTGTCCACTTCATCAAAAATAAATAATGAACGGGGACAATCTGTAATGCCCTCCACCACATCACGATAAATACGTTCCTGTTTAATGAGAAGATTAATCTTTTTCTGAATTATTGCCAAGTACTGTCGCTAACTTACATTATAGCTTTCGACATTTTTTTTCACTGAAAAATCCAGTCTTCCCATATATTTATGTACAAAACGACTTTTTGATCCATTTTCATACAATGCCTCTGCAATCATATCAGCAACAAAATTTTTACCAGTTCCCGGTGTGCCATGAAAACTCATTACCAGTGGTTTTCGTGACGAACTTTGAGGATTGAAATGCGCTTCTAACGCTGATATCAATTGTTCCTTAACAATGTGTTGCCCATACAACCGTTCCAGTATCATCTCTCTGAGTGCTTAAATATCAGAAAATTTATGCAAATTAATGCACAAGATGGATTCATTAACTTACTATCAATATTGCCCGGTATACTCTTCTTATTGCAACACTCTGTTAACCGGCAATAGGTTTGTTCTTTGAAAAAACTAAATCCACCTAATGCACCAAGACCAACACCGGCTCCAATTGATAAAGACACCGGGTCAATGAAGCAGAGAACATCTTTAAAACTTATAGCCAAAAAGTATAATGATATATACAATACTTGAGAAAAATGCATTATTCTATATCTGAAGAAAATAATTTTTAACTTTATACTTTTAATGAATATTAGCATAAGAAGTGTGCAATGAGCAATCTTTCTTGATTAAAAACTAATTCACCACCTTGTGTCAAAAGTTCATCAAATGTCTTGTACAAGTCTACCTCTATGCGTCTACCTCTACATTGTGGATCAATGCCAATATATATAATGCATATAATGAATTTTGCAATTTAATGAAGTTAATTTTTAAACCTAGTCTGTAAACATTTTATAAAATATAAATGGCAAATAGGTTGAAACTTTAAGAAATATTAGTACCTTTCATTTGTGAATGCAACATTGCTTCTATTTGAATTATTCACCACTTTGTTGACGATACAAATGCACCCGATACTCTATGTTGGCGTAGTGATGTTTATTGTATTGGCATACAAGTAATCAAAGAATCATATGGTTTTCAATGTTTTCACACAGCTGTGATCACTTGATCTAATTTGGGGCTTTTCGGGCACAGAGCTTTAAATAAAAGGATTGTAAAATAAGAACTTTTCTTGTGAAAGTGTATTTGAGTGGAAAATATTAAAAGATTAAATAATATTAAATATTAAAATTAATTAATAATTTAATATAAAATTTTCTGGCATATTTAAGAAGCAAAAGTTAATTGTTATATGAATTGTTTTTCCTCACCACCTCTGAGGTTGCAATGTAGTTGTGTTGCCGATCTTTTATGTATTAAATGTAATGTGTGTAATGTATGTATAAATGTGTATGAATGTATAGTTATTTAATATATGTAAAATAAACCGATGGTTAAAATATTTATAATACAAGTAGCGGCAAAAATATACGACAGCGTTTTTATTCAGAAATCTGCTTTTGTCCTCGTCCACATATACCTCGATTTGAATATTTTGAAATGAAGTAGAAGAAGTAGATAGAGTTATTCTCACATCAAATCCCCCGCCTCTACATATGTGTCCGAAAAAATTCTCTAGTCTATTTTGAGTAAATTTTCTTGTCATTAAATGTATGAATCCCTTATGTGACCAGAAGCACCACAAACGTCTTAAAGTACTTATATTGAGAAGCCAACCTTTTAATCAAACTTTTTCTTCAAAATTCCTTACTGCTCCAAAAACGCTACTATTAAAAATGTTGAACAATTTATCAAAAAAGAGGACGAACTCGGCTGTGTTAAGAAAAGATGGAGACTTAGAGGTATTAAGTTTCTCGGAACTATGAAGAGCAAACATAACACTTGCAACAGAGTGACTAAAAACTTGAGAAGCTAATTGTACGCTCATTTTTTGGAAGGGTTTAGGGCAATGTGCGCCAAGGTTCGCCAAGGGTGCAACTAATGTCGTTTGAAGTACCGTTTTCATATCAAAGCATCTATAAATGTGTTTGATAAAATTGGAAACATTTACTTATGTTTTGATACGTTAAATAAAAATTCGATCGACGCTAAGTAAATTTTATCTATATGAATTCTAATAATTGAAAAATATTTGAAAATTTATCAAAAACGAACTTAAAGTAATAAATTTTACGGCAAGGCACGGCAACACTCCATAGCAGATTTGTGCCTTTTTTGAGGCATTTGAGCGCTTTAGTAGTAGAATATTTTTAGGTAAACCTAATAAAGTGCCTAATGTTTTGCCGTTTTTCTTCCTCATTCTATATCATTGTTATTGTAATTTCTTGCATTCTAAAAGCATTCGACTGCGTATGAATGAGTGAAAAATCTAAGATTTCTTACTTGTAGGTTTGTACAATGTTATACTTTTAATAAACATAATTTTTATTACACAGTTCAATATCTAAATAAAATAAAAAGCCCGGTATCTTTTATTATGGCGCTTCAACTAAATACGGAGCCGCAGTATGGTGACAATATCATAAAAATATTGAAAGATAACAACGGCGGTGACTCGGAAGTCACCAAGAGCACTATTACTAAAATCTTGTCCCAAATTAAACGCTTCCAGGAGAGCATACGCAAGAATATCGAAGACAACTACGCTGACTTCATGCCCAATCAAACGACCGTCGACGCATTCCTCGATGAAGGTGAGCAATTAGTGCGCGAATCTGAGTATTTGTTACAGACTGTTAGCAGTGAGGCAAGCGATGCGCTACGTCAAGCCAATTCGGAACTGACAGCATGTATTGATGAATTCCATGAAATGTCATTAGGTTTACGCGTTTCCTATCGTATACTTATGGTGGATGACCTCTTTCAATGCATTAAAGAGGCAAATTCCCACAAAGAGTATCTAGTTGTGCTCGATCACCTGGGCAAGTTGAAAAGTTTAATATCCTGTGATAGTGGCACTGATGTAGATCGTGTATTCCAAAAATGCGATTGCTACGACACAATAAAAGTGAAATATCACATACAAGCAAATATTTTACGACAAAATCTACAACAGCGATTCGAGGAACTTGTAGACTTCAATGAAAAACCATTCTCCCATTCAAAATGTGTTACGCTACAAGTATCAACAGATGTAAATCAGTTGCAAGACACAGTAATGGCACTATTTCAGGTGTGTGTATGCAGCATATATAAAACTTACATTGCGCTTTTGTACCAACCACTGTTACATATTTTTAAACTTTTATTTCAGGCACGTTATAATCCCATCAAAATGTGCGATTTTTTACTCGAAAACTGTTTCGAGCCAATTATTTTGAAGCCGGTTTCATTAGAATATAGTGAAGAGAACCCTGATCATGTTCAACTAACACTTTCTTATTCACTCAAAGAAATGAGCAAAAGCTTACGACCCTCTTACAATCAAGTATTCGAAAATATCAAGTTGGTTTTGCATTGTTTGGCCAACATAAACGTTTCAGTATCCAATGATCAACAAGTATTCTCCATTATTGGTGATCACATAAAGCAACGCTTATTGAGCTTGCTTGTGGATAAATGCCTTATGCATGCTATACCTAAAAATATGAGTGAATATGAAGAGTCCACGCTCGTAGAGGACGTAATACAATTTGAACACTTTTTAGCCGATGTGTTTTTAATCAATGCCGAAACTGATCGCACATTAAGTGATTTCGCTGAAAAATTCGAAGTATATTTTCGAGAAGAATTTAATAATAAACTATTGGAAAGTGCAATTGATATAATGCGTAAAGACTTGCAAGATATGGCTTTGATTGCTGAGAAGAACTCAGCAGAGGAAGTATCTAAGAATCCATTTCTTTTTCCCTGTTGCATGGTATCGAAAAGCACACTGGTACGTATAGTAATATAATAACTATTTATTTTACTTATTTTTATACGCTGCAGGAACTAATTAAGCTAATGGAACGTATACTACGCCAATCACATGAAACAAAGGCCGAGAGTTTAATAAACGTAATCGGTGTGATACTTAATTCGTATTTGAATGAAGTGCCCAATATACATGAAAAGTTGTTAGAGAGCATACCACAACAGTCGGCTTTGTTTTACAATAATTGTCAATTTCTGGCACATTGGGTTACCACAAATTCGGACAAAGACATACCCACATACCCGGCGCTGGTGAAGACGCTACACATGACTGGCAGCAAATACCTGAATGCGCAAATACACTATCAACAGAAAATCATAATGGGCATACTCAAGGAATTTGGTAATTTCACATAGATAAAATTTTTGTTGTTTTGTTGTTTTGTTTTCAACACTTCATTTAAATAAATTATAAATTATTGTACGCATGCATTCCTTCAGATATTACGGATGCGCATACAGTTGGCACAGCACCGCTGAAATTACTGCGTCAATGCTTGCGACAATTGGATTTGCTGAAAAATGTTTGGTTGAGCGTGCTACCTGACGCCATATACAATAAGACATTTTGCGATATTTTAAATGATTTTTGTAATGAAATCATACGGCGTATTCTTGCAATGGAGGATATATCCGCCACGGTGGCGAATGAGTTGAGTGAATTGATCGGTGTCATATTGGAAAAGGTGCCATCATTATTTAAGGTAAAGCGCAGAAGTGAATTTTTTGTTTTTTTTTATATACTTATACAACGCTTCTACTACTCACAGTCCAAATATGAAGTCATACATATTAAGTCGTGGATGAAACTTGAACAATTGAAATTGATACTAAACGCATCGCTGCAAGAAATCACCGAACAGTGGTGCGAAGGTGCGGGCATACTAACTGCCAATTATAAAACCGAAGAAATTAAACATCTTATACGTGCACTTTTCCAAAACACAGACCGACGCGCTAAGGCCTTAACTAAAATTGTTTAAATTGTTCTTTCCCCCACCGTACGCAATATGGTATATTTTTTCTATATTATATTTGCTACAAAATACTTGAAATAAACTACATTAAGATGATATAATGCACTTTATGTTATGCACTTTCAGCTATGGCCTGCGCTAGCATTGGCTGTAATTGCTCACGCAGGAGGCTATGATCACGGCCATGCGTTATTTGCAATATTTTTTGTGCCTCCTTTAAATTGTTTATTGCCGCAGTTAATTGACTTTTATACAATTGAATTTTTCCCATTTTCAAATGTAGCATACCCAATAGTGGATGCCAGTCGCCATAATACTTTCTATGAATGTAACAATAATTATGCAATGCGGAATGATTTTAAGAAACACTTAATTTTTTCGTACCTAAAACCTGGCACAAGCTCCTTGCCAAACTCCAAAGCTTCTGCCCACTTAGAAACGTCGATAGCGGCTTCAAAGGCCGCGTCTAATGTCTTTAAATGCCAAACATTTAGTGGATGCAGAAAGCCTTTTTGCTTGGCGAGGCACAATTTGCACACATCAAGATCTAAAAAAAAAAATTAAAAGTTTATTTTTCTATACAACATTCAATAGCAGCAGCTCACAGGCAACATCCTTCATATTCTCCAAGTGTGTTTTCGTGATTGTCATAGCCTCGTTGTAGGCATTACGGTGTCTCGGACTGACGCCAGCGTCACAGCGCGTGCAATTATTGAGATTTATATCTAAAAACTCTTTACAGTTCCTATTGGCGCAGGCGGCTGCAAGCATTTCATTCGTCTCCTGTGTATCTGTGCATTTCGCACATATACAGAAGAAATAGTAATTTGCTTGCAGTTCAGCGCGTCGTTGTGCCGGCGTGTTCAATAAATCTATATAGCTGATGAAGATCTGGAAAGAGTGTGCATGAATTGAGTGCATTTTGAAAAAGCAGTGCAATGTGATCAACCTTGGACCAATCCAAACATTCGATATCTTCGATTGCATGTATATGCAGTGTAGTACCTTCAAAGGTGGCAACCGCATTTGGTTTGCAACTGTGATCTGTCACCGAAACACCAAGATAAATTGCAGTGGCGATTGAATTCATCTCTGGATCGAGTATGCTGAAGCCATTTGTGATTAACTAAAATACAAAAACTATATGAATTATAAGCGTAAAATTTTAGCTTTCGAATTTTTCATTTTAACCAAACTGTAAGCAAGTTATCGTTCGTGCTCCACAAATCACACTGGGATTTGTTTAAACATTACAGTCGACATATTAAGCTTTATGATTGTCAAAAAAAAAATAAAAAATTTTAATAATGCAGAAACATGTAAATTAATTAGCGCCACAGCTGTGTTGTCGAAAAAATGTACCGCCACAATTTTTTTCATTTTGTTTGACAAGTGCATGACTCCGCATTTCTCGAATTCTTGGCAAATCGCCATCAAAGTGAATCTTTGTTGAGGCAAGCACTCAGCGTAACTACATGCATACATATATACATATATATATATATATGATATATACAAGATATCGATACGCGATTAAATGCAGCAGTAATGACGTATAAACGAGCGACGACAGCAATTGCTCATAGTAATTAAATTAAATATAAAGAAAAATCCCTGACGTATTTAAGCGCAATTAAGTACTATTTTCATTCATACCCTGCCATAGATACTTGTCAATTCCGTGAAATTTGGCACAATAACACTGTCACCCATCATTTCCTGCAGCACTCCATATAAAGACTCCAAATGCTCTAGACGTCGTGCATCATTCTTGATTTCGGCATAATCTGTCGTTTTGAGAAAGTAAAGTATTTATTGGCTTGGTATTTTTGCTTACAACAAATCACACAAACATACGTGACATCATATCACGAAAGCGTCGGGAACAGGTTTCTGTGTAATAACCACGCACTATATCGCCCCCTTTATCCAATTTTATGATTAGTTTACAAAGCATGCGGGCCGCGTCAGGCACAGTACGTGGATAAATGCGCTTTAGGAATGGACATTCGATTTTATGCAACATCCAACCTTGCATTTGACAGTCACGACTACAGTAGTAAACATATTGGCAATTGGCGCATTTTAGCACTTTGCATCTGTAAAAAAAATACTTTATGGGATCTTGTTACTCTCTCAATTGCACGTCATCACATACGATTGCAAGCAGTTGTCGCAACGCTCTTTACGATATCTGGCTTGCAACACAAACCCAAACGGTTTTTCGGTAAGCAAGCGATCGCCGCGTTTAATTGCTTTGCCATTTGGTGGATTTGACGTCATACTGCTGTTGCTGTTCGCCTGTTTATTGCACTTCCCAATGCGTTGATTATCGGAAGTAGCTTTCAAAGCGTTTGGCGCCGGCAGCGTTGCGCTGCGGAAAGCGACTAAGAGCTTGGCAAACTCTTGCGTGCGTAGAAAAGTTGGCATCGATTTTCACGTTCTTAGCAGTCAACGAGTCCTCGAACGACTGAAGATATATTAGATAGACACATTTCAAATTGCTCCAATCATTCACCGAATTTGTATATTTAAGAGATGTAGTTACTCACCTGATATGTCGAGAGACTCGGCTTATGTCAACGCCAATTAATTGCACTACTTAGCACCACAATTTCAGCACAGTATTGTGAAATATAGTGACTTATTTTGACAAATAAATAAATAAACGTAAGTAAAAAATTAATTCTTTATTAAGCCCCACTCAACTTATTTTCTATTTTGAAACTGTCTGATTGGCAATCATTCGTGCACTTTTTTGCTGGCACGTCCGCTTGGTATATGCCTCCTTCTGACGCATTAGCATGAGCTATTTTTAAGATGGTTTCTTTAATGTTCAAAAACAATATTCTAGATCAAAATTCAAAACAAAAATAAATGCTGCAAACGTTTATTTTTAATATCAATACTGTTGATTTACCGGGTCAGGTGAGAGGGGAAATGTTTTTGTTTATTTATGACAAACACAGGGTGTTTACGGTTATTAATTCAACTATTAGAAAAGAAATAATAATAATCAACTTGTTTTTGAAATTTTCCATAAAATTGAACTTGAGATTAGTGAAACTAGTAAATGAATTAGCACGAATTGAGAAGAGCAGTTTTTATCAAATTCTTAAAAAAAAAACAAATTTTTATATAAAAAGTTAAACAAATGTTAATTTGAAAGCTACTTTGTGTAAGCATAATAATATCGATTTATATTTTATCATTGACACACAAAAATCTTGCAAAATTGTTTAATCTGTTTAAAATAACATTTGCAGATATTCACATTTGTCAATTCCGGAAATGTTTTTGCGTGTGTGCGCTGCATTATGCGAAAACATATCTGTATTTGTTCTTCATTGGAAGTTATTTGTGTTGAGAAATTACAGTTGCTGATTTTATGGTGTAATATTGAACGGTATTTGGTTTTCTTACGCTTATCTTGATCAAAGTAATTTATATTTTTGAAAATTGACAAATTTATACTTAATTTCCAATTTATTATTGTGCATTGTAAAAGGCCAAAATCAATAAACACCTTTAGAATAATATACCTTTGCCGACGTTGCCTACCACTTCTCTAACATATGTGGGGACAGTATTTTGGATAAATCAACAGTTTTCTATATAGTTTTAGCAGTTCAGCGTGTTAAGAGTAACGTGTTCGGACATGAGTGAATCACAACACCCGTCAGGATCAAGAAAGCCCGCTTCCACAAATACAAGCGACAGTAAGCTCGCTTCCGATCCGCCAATGCTCAATCTTGAAGAGGCGGAAGAAGACCGCAGGCATATGCAAAAAATTATAGCGGCTTTGCGTTATTATCAGTAAGTATATAAATATTTTCTCTATTAGTCTCTATTAGTTGCCTGTGATGATTTGGCTATGGTTGTACGCCTATTATGACAGGATGTAAATAATTGATTTTTTGAGGTTATACCCATGTGTAAACGCCGCTAATCATGTATAATAATAACAACAATACTCTTTGGGTCTTTGAACCAATGCCTTTGCATATACATATAAAAAATGTAATTGTTACAAATAAAAAAAGAATTTGTAATGCGTCTGGATTTCATTATATGAACGTATGTGTCAAGTGATAAGCAATAGTATGCATACATAGATACATAGATATGTTGATGTCCATAATGTTCATAAATGTCCACTAATAGTAATGTAAATATGCGGCAGGCAGGATGAAATACAATTAATTATAAGTTCTAGCCTAGCACACATCAGTAGTTGCGATATAAATAGACAAACTGATGCTTACTATACCGTTATTATTATTAATCAATGATAACTCAATAAACTAGTATATTACAAAATTTGTTTAACATGTTACAATCGATAACTATTATTATTTTTGTAGAAAATATTGCTATTCCCGCGTTAACAAGACTGAAAGCTACCTCAATAGTCTTCCCAAACGTCATCAGGACATGTTGGTTAAATATCGCAATCATTTGCGTGTGATAAGAGACTGCATTGATGAAAATCAAAAGGTTATTAAGAAAATGCTGCGTGAGAATGCAGGGTTTATGGATATGGGCGGATCCGAGTATTTTTCACAACAGGATAGCGATGGACTTACTGCAAAAATAAGGCATCAAGATATGGAGCATGTAAGAAATTGTTTTTAGATATGACATGTGTTGTGCATACCTATGTAAAAATTTTTGAGAATTTTAAGTGAGTCTTTTAAGTTTTATGTAGTTTAGCGATTTAAAATGGTCTATATATGATATAATAGTACCAAAGAAAAGCACATATTGCAATTAGAAAATTGCAATGCATAGAAGAACATGTATATATCAAATACTTACTTGCCACAGGCAACAGAGCAAGCTGATGTTGAACCTTTTAAAATTTTAAAGGCCCAATCGACATTAAAGTTAATTGCGCGCGATTGGAGTGCAGCCTGCGCAGAGGAACGTGAGCAGTCATATAAACCAATCATCGACGCGGTTGAGGAGTTCTTCAAGCCTGGCGAATTGTAAATATAACTTAAGATATATCACATTATTTTATACTGAACTCTTTTGCCGTTTCATTTCTAATTTTTGCAGTGCGCTCAATGAGGTAAAAATTCTTGTGCCTGGCGCCGGACTTGGTCGCCTAACATACGAGCTTGCCTGCCGTGGTTATGAATGTGAGGGCAATGAATTTTCATATTTTATGTTAATTGCCTCATATTTTGTTTTGAATCTGTAAGGATTTCAATAGATACTAATTTTTTATATTAATTCGTCTTAATATTTTCTTATTTAGTTGCACTGAGGAAAATAAATACACTCTCTATCCCTGGGTGCATCAATATGTAAATAATTTACGTATGGCGGACCAGGTAGCACCTATACGCTTTCCAGACATTTGTCCGGCGAAAAATCCACCAAAGGGCAATATAATGATAGCAGCGGGCGATTTCTTGGAGGTATATAAATTAATTACCTGTCATTATAATTTTTATAAACATCAAGCTCAGAATTTCAATAGTTCAGCACTGAGCAGTGCAAAAAAAAACTACATTTGCATGCTAATTTCAATAATGGCGTATTTTGTATGCACATATTCGTGTGTAATACTTGTATGAGTAGTTTATAATTAGTTTCACTGAATTGCTTTTACATTGTATATATGATTATAAGTTTATACATGCATAAGCATACAAATCATTCTAAAAAATTTTTTTTTTTTATCTCATAGGTCTACAAAACGCCAAACTGCTATGATTGTGTCGCGACATGCTTCTTTATTGACTGTGGCAATAATATTGTGGACTTCATTGAAGCTATTTTTAGGTATGAGTATTTTTTTCGTATTAAATTCGCCCTGTCAAGCGTCTTAACGCATTTAACATCCAACATAGTATATGTTTATATGTATAGATAAATACATGTTTACATTTAACAAGCACTTTTGCACACAAAAATTATGTTTTTTTTCATGATAGATCTATAATTTAATAAATTTTTATTTTTTTTTCAGAATTCTAAAACCCGGTGGTATTTGGGTAAATTTGGGTCCACTACTCTACCACTTCAGCGATATACAAGGTGAAAATAGTATCGAACCAACTTTCGAGAACTTGGAGTTAATCATAAAAATGGTTGGTTTTGAATTTCTACGATGCCAGACTGGTATGCGCACCAAGTATGCACAAAATCCACAGTCTATGCTAAAAAGTGAATATGAAAGTTTGTTTTGGGTTTGTCGAAAAGCAGAAAATGCAACTGACAATACCGACGATTTGTCGCATGATGTAGATGGATCCGATTGTGGCGGTAACAGTAGCACCACAAACAATCACTATGTAGATATATACGGTAATGGTTATAGAAATGCTTACCAGCATCAATAGTACTGTTAGGCATTGCGGTTAAGTAGCAGAGACGACAAATTGCTTGCAGTGTACTAGCTTATCTAATTTTTAGTCATTAGCAATTTTGCAATTATAGATTTTTTATTTTTTAAACATAGTTTTATATGTATATATAATTTTCGGCAAGTTATGCACTCTTGTAGGAGGAATAGACAAATGAAATTGAATTCTCGAACATGAAGTGTGTTTTTAAGTTGATTCAAATCGTACAAATGCATAGATATGACACTAACATTATAAACAATGTGTAGTTATTTAAGTAAAGTATTAACAATATGAAGTATTTCATTTTATTTTCAATTGCTAGTTAGCAGAATGACGCTGAAAAATTAATTACACTATTTTATGGAAAATGATAAAATAGAATTTTTACTTTACTATTGAAAATAGCGTATAGTTTCACGATTTTTCTCCTTATGCCATGCATATACCTATATATGATAAAGTTAAATGGAA
The DNA here is from genome assembly GCA_021498325.1 of Bactrocera minax. NCBI lineage: Eukaryota > Metazoa > Arthropoda > Insecta > Diptera > Tephritidae > Bactrocera > Bactrocera minax. The sequence continues at coordinate 972,240 of JAKEEE010000079.1, read as the reverse complement.
AACGTTTTATTTTTTAATTAATTTTGCATCCATCAATAGTAGTAACAAACGAGATAAGACGCCTGTATTGAAACCTTTATATAAAGTAAAAAAAAAAAAAAACATATTTATAACATTAAAAATAAATGGAACGATTGTTGAAAATATTTCAGCGCAAAAACAAATACTTGATTGTTTTTATTTACAAAGATGTTTTGTGAAATTGGGAACTTATTAAATCATAAGGTTAACATAACACACTGTTGAGTTAAACATCACGGCGTAACGGAGCTGTCACCTACTGACTTACTGTCATTTCCTCGAAAACAATTTAAAATTTCGGTTTTCTACATTTTTTTAAATTATGCGCTATTCATTACAATTGGAGTTGAGGAATTGCACAAATAATTGCGGCACTTTATCTAAAGTGCTTGTGGTGGCATGATGCAATTTGCTATAGTTAAGAAATTGTCTACGCAAACGATTGAGCTGTATAGCATTTACGCCCGCTGGCACTGCGACTTTTACCTGACTACCTTTGACCGGCACGGGACCTGTATTGCCAATTTTGCGCGCAGCCAACACGTCCGCTATTATTTGTTGCGTCAACTTATCCAGCTCAAAGAGGTAGTTCGTAGCGCTTAGTGGCGGCTAAGAGGTATTTCAATACGAAATTAGCAGTAAAAAAAAATAATGTTTTCAACTATTAGACATACATTTTGTGTGCTTTGATTCGGCGGTAATGGTTTTGATTCATACAGCGCACCATAGATGGCTTCAAATACAAGTGTATCGTCGGGAAACACTACAAAGAGTGGACTGTCCCAACGACAATTGCCATGTGGCTCTTCAAAACGCATACAGAGCGCATCGAATATTTCGCGCGTATAAGGTACATTAGAATTATCTGTTGTATTGCTCATACTGCTTGGCACCACATCGTCAGCTGTTCGTTGCTGATTGAACTCCCAGGCACGTGCCTCTTGTATGCCGCAGAAGAGTGTACATTGCGTAGTGCGTGCAGCTTTTGTCGCGCAGAACAACTCATAGCGGTAGCCTACAAACACACTAAGAAATAGAATATGTTTTTATAAGTACCATATTTGTATACCTTTAATGTAATTGCCCGCATCCACAATCACCACGTCATCTTTATTAAGCAATCGTAGCGTTTCTGACTTGATATCGCTACGAACTTGTTTCTCCTTTTGTGAATCTGCAAAGTATTCGTTTTTGGCAAAACCTGCATTGGCTATGGAAATATTCTCCGAGATGAAGTGTATCTTCTTCCCTCTATCGGAGAAGTATTTCTGCAGGTCTTTTGCACGAGTTGTTTTACCGCTGGACGGTAAACCGGATATGACTAACATAGGCATACTTAAGTGTATTTAAAAAAAATTGACTAACTTTATATTTATACACCAATAAATAGTTAATTTACTAAAATATAAAAGGAAAACCTCCACCACATTTTCTATTCGTGGTGAATTTGCTATTGTTTACATGCGTGTGGGAGGCAGCTGGACAGCTGATAATTAAAGCAAGGGGTAGTGTCCAATATTTTTTTTGTAAGACACAAATATTTACACAAATCTATAAGATATTAACTATATAAACGTTTAGTAAGTTAGTTGTTTTACATTACAACAAAATATTCCGTATATGTTGCATAGGCTGGGTTATACCGGAAACTTTTGTTGCTCATTATAGTGAAAATTTTTTTTTGGTATTCCCCATTGCGTTCATGCGGGCGACTCGAGTTTCCGGACAGTTTTCTACATTCCCTTCCCGACACACAGTGACGTTTACAGTTTTTTTTTTAATGAAAGACACCATAAATAATAAATTCTAGTATATAAGTAAAAAATTTGTATAGTCTTTGTTATTTAATAAATAAATTTTGTTTAATATTAACTATCTCATCGTATGCAGCACTGCGTTGCTACCACTGAAAATCCAAGTTGGAAGCTATTCGCCCCCAAAAAAGCTCCCACAAATAAGTTGACTACTGTTTCTACTGTGCCACAAACTACAAGTATGGGCAGCAAAAGTCTTCGCGTATGAACGCGGTCATATTTAGAATATTGGCCTTACTGTCATTCACTCGAACCCCAGTTAATATTGTCGTGCCTATGACACTGCCAATAAATTTGTTTATTTGACGTTAGATCTGAGCTGAGGTTTATTGAATGGGATACTGAATATTAGAAGCTCGAATATATAAACTATCTGTTCACAATGTCGGACGGGAAGCGCAGACGCTATCGCAGGATTAAGGTATGTTTGTATATAATATTTTGGCTAAAATTACATATATCTGCATTTGTCTTTTGATAGCAAACTGATGATAAACGTCCTATAATATTAGCCAAACGAAATGTGGAAGAAGATTCATCAGGACGTCGATGTGGTGATTCAGAAATGCAGCCAAAAATATTACTTAAACCACGCGCAGACATCAGAGATGATGTAGAGGTGGCAGAAACATCTGCAACTGCAAGTACAGCGCCACTAAAAACAATTATTGTCACACGTAGTGAAGTAGCGCAAAGTCCGAGCTTGAGTGCTGTAAGTCCAGTTATAACTAAAGAGCAGCTGCAATCTCAACAAGCAATTGTGTCCGTGAATGATGTAAATTCGGCAACTAATCTTCAGTTAATTGAGCCGCTGCCACAAATGACACGTCCTGCAACTGTTATATCTTCAACAGGTGTAATAAACGCTAGTACGCGTAAATTACTTATGAAAGGAAACACCGAGTTTTTAGTAGTCGGCGTCATAGGTACACAAGGAGTTGGCAAATCAACTATTATGAATATTTTAGCCAACGATGAAGTAAACTATGATTACTACACGAAATTGTTTGTGGAAGAGGATAGCTTCTTCCCCACCAAATTAAAGCCTCATAAGTGTTCGGCACGTTCACGCACCGAATCCACACATATGTTTATTACTCTTGACCGTTTGATATTGCTTGACAGCCCGCCAGTGATGTGCAACTCATATCGAAAGGACATGACCACCAACGAATTGGATGATTTACGTCAAATAATTAGTTTTCTAACACTTTGTCATTTATTGATTGTGGTGCAAGACGACTACTTTAATATGAATTTTATACGATTACTACAGTTTGCTGAAATTATGAAACCATCACATGATAATACACCATTCGTTAGCAATTACTTTCCTAATGTGCTGTTTGTAAAAAATCGAGCTAAACGACAGGATTTCGCACAAAGCCAAAAGGAGCGTATGGATCGTATGTTGCGCGCACTGTTTAAGGATTCACAATTGCGCATATATGTTGGACAAACGACCGAGCAGCAAAAGCAAAAGAAAACTCGGCCAACAGAAGGGGAGCGGAAAATTAACACATTCCTTATACCTGAAGTAGACGGTAAAAACAATATAATATATACTAATTATCGGTTTACTATTTTGTATGTTTATGTTTAGAAAACCATAACAACTCAACATTTCACAAACCGCTGCGCGAAATCATTGACGATTTTCGTTCACTAGTCTTCATGACCCCACGTAATGATATGTATGCAGGCTCTAGCGAACTAACTGAGGCTATTTGGTTTGAGCTGCTCACAAAAGTGACACAGGACTCACAACAATTCTTTAACACCTATGAGGAAATTCAACGTAAACATTTGGAGGTGGGCAATGTTCAGATTGGCAATCAAGGAAATAGCATTAAGGATACGCATGAAAACTGGAGAGAGCAATAAAATAAATGTAAATGTAGAAATTAATAGTTATACAGCTTACTGAGAAAATATTTATAAATTATTATTTTTTAATGAATTCCCAAAATAAAAAAATTAAAATATTCTATTGTAATTTTATAGAGTATATTTGAACCAAACATTGGGTACACCCTTCGATTACTTGTAAACTGTCTGTAGCAGTGGCCTACGTCGTTGCTCCAGTGGTTTATAAGCATGTTGATATACACTGGCTAATCGCCAATGCTCTGGATAGCCGCCCTCCCCAGCACCGCCTCCAAAGCAACGAAAGGGTGGCACCAAAGTATCAATATCATAATTCCGTTTTGCGTAAGGATCACGTTGACGCGGCACCACCAGCACACGACTGGCATTATGCGATTCCGTATTACAGCCGCTGTCCGTGCTAATAAAATGACCGGCGGCATCGTATTTGGGCACACCAATTCGAAATGGTGCTTTACAGTTGGAACGCGGTGGCGCTGCGTGAAAACAGCGCGGTGGCTCGGGCGCAACTTTGTGGCATAGTCTGGAGCGGGCACGACTCAGAAAGCTCGACGCACCCATATTCTGTTTCGAACGTCTACAGCCACGTTCGGGTGCAAGAGCCTCACATGAAGCTGCTATACCACCGTCGCTGTCGCCGAGATATTTTTGACGTAATGCGCGATATCCCTCGTCAGCTAAGATGTTAGGTGAAGATTGATATTGTTTGCTCAACCGATTTGAAGGCATTGCGCAATCACGCGTCATGCTGCGCGCATGTGGCGGTGTCAGGCGCACCATACAATCATCTGTGCTGCAGGGACAGTCCGTATCGCGTTCAATAACGCGACTGCCAAAGTCCGATTTGCGGCGCATTATATTCTTATCGAAAAAGCTCGTTTCGCCGAGCGTACTGTTGAATACACCCGCCGAGCGGCCTAGATCTGTAGTAGGCTCATCACGTGGCGTCTTCACATAATTGAACACAGCAGGACCGGCGGTATCGCCCGAACCGTCGATATGTGGCGGCGCTCGCGGTTCATCCGCTGGATCGCCGGGTCTATAATCCCAACCGATGGCCAAATCCATAGCTGTCATTGGCTTTTCCGGCTGCGCTGAAGAAATTGCTCGCGAAAAATCACCAGCATACGCTTTGGGCACGACGCCACATGTGCGCGGTCGAAAAACTTTCATTTTCGTGCAATGTGTTGGGCCAGCATTATGCGTTCTAATGCCAACACCCGTGGCAAATGGAGCAATATCGAGCGCCAAGCCGGGATGCTCACCCGTAATTTGGCGCTTGCGAAACGCCATATCCAATACACAATCCGGCAGCGGCTGATGATCCAAATTGTCATGATGCATACGTTTAGCTAGTTCGAAGTTAGCATAGGGCGGAATGATGGGCGACGGTGAACGCTCATTAGGTTTCACTGTAATTGATTTAAATGGCATTTTTTGCTCTAGATTTTGCAGTGCTGGTGAATCGGGATTTTCGTAACCGAATTTCTTTTTAAAATATTCCAAACTTGGTCCAACGGAATCTGTTAGAGCAGCTGTTTGCGGCAATAACGATGTCTCCGTCTGCACTTGAGGCATTACGTCAATTTGCGGAGCTATCGGCTCAGTGAGTTCCACCTGAGAAGTTTGAGCAGCGTTCGAAGTTGGTGAAGATACGCGCGTCAACGGTAGTATGAGTGGACGCGTAAGCGAAACGTCCGGCTTATCCGAATGGCAAAGGTGATCGCCAAGGTTGAGCTTATCCAATGGCAGTTCAGCTTCTATGTTATTGTCGCGTTCGTACTTTTGTTGCAGCAATTGGTCACGCGAGGGGTGTTGTTGTTCGTAGGGCGTAAAATCACCAGGCACGTACTCTAAATCGGAACGCTTGTAAAAAAAAAGACAAGTCAAGAAGTTTTCTCACTACTTTTCGGTAGATATTATTATTCTTGTGGATGGCAAAATAAAACACTCAAGAAAGATATGGGATAATAACGAATATATTTTAGCATGATGGTGGTATTTGTATGATTTCGCAGGGCTCTCCAGGCTTCTTCTCATTACCCTTCTTCTTCTGCTTCGATTTCTTTGAATCAACCGAAAATGTACGACAAACGAGATGTTTTAAACAAAAACATGTATAAAGAATGAAAAAAAGGTTTGCAAACAGCTGAACCTATACTCACTTTTTTATCTTGACCCTTAGCGCACTTTCCAATGCCTTTCTCACCTGGACTGAAAATGCGTCTGACGGTTTCGCATTTATCTTCACAATTCGGTCGCTCATCTTTTTTCCCGCAAACAGTTTTTTTATGTGGAAAATTTCGCCATTTATATTTTCTGATCAGACACTCGTTGTATTCATCGGCAAATTTACGAGTTATTTTACGTGGTAACTCGTAAGTGCTGCGAAAGTAGCCCCAAGGATTCTTATCAGTTCTAAAAAATAATTTGTGAAAGTAGTTACCAGAAACTCTCAAAATTATAAACTAGCAAAGAAGATCCGAATAGGTTTTTGACACATGTAATAAAATAAAACGGAACAAATTAAGTCAAACGGAACCCTGTTGAGAGACGAGACGAACAACGTGCTCTATAAAAATTTACATTGGCAGAAGATTGAAAGCTAAGCTTTTCAGTTCCACCAGAGTACAGACCAAGTCTTATCTAGTATTTCTCATTGGTCGACTGAGATCTCAAGCCTCAGTCAATAAGTCACAATTGAGACTAAAGGTCATACACCGAATATATTCAGCAAGTAAAGAAGATAACCGGTCGCTTAATACAGAAAAGAGCCACATTATACAACTAGACACATAAATCTTTCGATTTGACACCCGACAGACTTTTTCTACTACAGTTTCCTTAAGTTTCATATCATTCTCAATAAGCTAGAATCGACCGATGTTCTTAAAGCCTAAGTAACTAAGGTTGTCGCTCAGCTTTAGCTGGATTTACGTAGAATTGATGCCAAAGAATTACAATTGACCCAAATGGATTTTTGCCATTTAATTTTATTGAACTGAACATACCCATAACTAGGTGCTGCAGTTATAAACCTATTTTGAAAGCTCGTAATCGATGGATACCCCCAAAATTAACAGAACCGCTTGCTGCAACAATCCGGATGTATTGGCTTCTAATCCCTACAGTAAGAGCCATACAGCTCCGGAATGCTCGAGTTCTCGGTCAATGTTAACAAGCTGTCCGACGTATGTGGTTCAAGAAGCAGTTGCTCTCTTTAACTTCCTCAATTTTGCCAACTACTCTCTGGTAATAGTTTATTATTATACGACCTTACGACAATAGCTACAATAATTTAAACTACGGTGATGTCAATAGATATTTTATAAGTCCTGCATTATCTAACTGTAAAGCATTCAACGTGATATCTAGTAGAATAGCAAGTCGAAGACGGTGTTTTCAATCATAATTTCTGACGATAGTGTCCTAAACATTTTTTCGTTCCGTAGTGCGTAAATCCCTGCAAGTACTTACCGTTCAGCGCTGCACAGCAAATGTCCGTTATTGCCAGCAATTATTTTCGTCGGCTTCTTATGGGCGCGCGGTTTCGGTGGATACCACTTCGGTAGCTCCCAATTGCATAGACGTTTTGCGCTGTAAACCTTCTCGAACTAGGAAATGGAGAAAACAAAACAAAAAAATAAAAATAAAAAAAATTGAAAAATGAGTAACAAACTACACGACGATGTCGCAACCACTAGTCATTCATATTTCGCGACATATTGATACAAATCCAACACAACCTGTGCCACTGCATGACGGACTATATTTCATAGCTAACTTTGATGCGTTAATTTATATCATTTTAAGCCTTTAAATACCAACGCATACAAATTATCGATACTCGTACATATATGTACAAACAAAAATGGGCGTTGTTTGTTGCAGTTGTCCAAACATCCCTGCGCTAAAAAAAAAAAACTATTTGTTAGTAAAAAGTCACTTCACATTGGCATTCGCATGCTAGTTCGACGTCACCCCATGCGCCTGTCGCTCTGTGATTCAAGCTGAGTGTTGTTATACCAACCCTCCAACGGCGTGAGCAGCAATTATATGGTGTAATTTTTTAAATGACATATGTATGCAGCGATTAAGAAGAGTATTCCTCCGAATACCTTTATAATCCTTGTTTACTTTTTGAAAATAGAAACAAACAATACCGGGCGATTTACGAACATTTGTAAACATTTTTTAGCAAGTGGTACAGCCAACAACTACCGTTAATCGGATGTGTAATTTATCATAACTAAGTCCAATTGGAAAATTTATTATAACTTTGGCGGATAGAATTTAGGAGTATTGTCAGAAGGATTTGTCGTTTGAAGGATCAGCGTATATTTTGCGCTTTTTCTGAAGGCGAGCAGAGTATAAGTTGCTCAAATATTTGTGCCAGAAATAGAGAGAAAAGAACTGCATTATTTTCAATATGAATATATTTGAATATTTGAAACGTTTTACTTTGCGATAAAAATTCGGCTAGACCAAATTTGTCTAAATTTGACATAGTTCGAAAACTTTCTCGAAAAAATTTTTAAGCCTTGGCTTTGGAATACAATTGGTAATATTTGGAACTTTCGATAGAAGGTAACTCCATTCCATAATATTGTTTAACTTCAAGTTTTCCGGAATATTTTCCTTTCGTTACCCTTATAACATTATCTTTTCCTTGTTTTGTTCGAAATGTTCTAAATTTCGGGGACCAATAAAAACGACAACAACAACATATTAATTGTTTTAGGAGTATTTTGACAACATATTACAGAAATAGCTGCCGCGACTGACAACTATAATGCATATTCTCTGGTAATAAAGCCACGCAATAGACCAGAACATAATTCTTCAAAGCAGAGCAGACCACGATACAAAATCGATGTGGAGAAAACAACGATTGTGAAAAAACCCGAGCCATATGGGAAGTATAGAGATCAAAGTCCGTTTTGTGAAGAAAATCTCGCTATAACTCCTTCGATAAATCAAGCAGAGGCTTGAAAAAGCCTAAAGGCGCTGCAGATTAAGAGTTCTCAAAAATAAAAATATATTCTTTGAAAATTTTTGCAAAAAAGCCTCATCTCATTCAAAAGTTGTGAGAGCAGCTCGGCTAAGCAAAGTGATGGCGTTCATCACTTGCCGCCCACTATTCGCTGAACCGTGAGAAAACCGAACAAGCCGAAATATAACCTCAATATACAACAATAACAACAACAAATATTTTCAATCAACATATGCAAATGTGGACAAAAGTTGACAAATTTTTGATGTCTCACTACTACTGATTATATGGCAACAACCGCACAGAGAATTGCCGTTATGCCGGTAGTAGCGACCAATCGCACTTGTCAACAGCCGGCAATGATTGAAGACCAGCACAGCACGCGTAGCGCCGGCCGCGAAGGATGTGTTGAGCGGTAATGGAGTAAATGGCATGAAACCACAAGCAACGGCACGTGCAGACGCAACAAAAATCCACCAAAGGCAAACGGAAGCGTTAGATGCAAACACACTACACACACTGTGTTATTGTAATTAAATTTACACGGCAATTACAGCGACTTATGTATGTATGTATGTACGAAAGCAACAACAATACGAATATGAAGAGGTTTAAGGATTTGTGCGGAGAATTGTTGTAATGCTTTAAGCTGTGGAAAATTACCAAAGATGACATTGTTGTTGTACGTATGTATTTGCACAGAAGCTCCGCTTTTATTTCGCATATTTTATTTCGGATATATCAAGTGTATTTTGTTGGAAGTGTTATCGGTTCAAGTGTGAAATACAAATTGATTTTAAACTCAATTAGCAAATGCAACAATAGGAATTTATGCTCTCAAGGCATTGTTCACAAAGATTGCTACAGCAACGGGATTTTCTGCAATATTCACAAGTGTTGCAAACTACGAGTGCAATGTTAGTGCGAACAGTGGTGTAAAGTGAACCAAAATCGTGATAAAATTGCGCTTAAAAAATTGTAAACTTTTGGGTTGTATTAACCGGAATACCATTGCAGACATACTTGAAACATTTTACTTCACTAACTTGGGCAAATTGATGATATATTCTTCGATAACTTATATTTTCAATAAATAATAGTATAACCCATGCAGTAGGGCTCGACAAAATTCATTTATTTTTTGTGTAAAATCTTTATTTGACAGTTCAGCTGATTTGAATAAGAGCTAAAATAATGTAATATCTACCAAATAAGTTGCAAGACGGTTTAATAATGAAGATAATATGGCTCTGAAATTAAACTAACTTCATTATGCGACTATATATTTAACGATTTCTACGATTTGCTACGAATGAAAAGTTCTACAAATTGTAGAAGCGGTTCTGAACGGCTGATCTATTTGTAAGAGGTTTTGTAATATCGGAAAAATACACGAAGGCTACCGTAGGAAGCTACCGAATGGAGACCACTGTCAGAAAAATACTTTTTATGTAAATTAAAAATTTTCTATGAACGATATTTGAGACCACGAACAGTGTCGATGAGTCGTTGTTACCAGCTAACGGCAGGTCTAGTCAAGAGTTGCTTCGATGGAATTGAACACTAACCGTAATCGAATATAATTACGCTTGTCATGCTTGAAGCTTGAGAAATACTACAAACACTCAAAGTGTACACAATTTTTAAATTCTGACGAAAAGTTTAAAAATTAAGATAATTTTGTAGATTTAAGTACAGTATGAAAATATAGTAAAGCCAGGCCGAAGTTTATAAATCATATTATCAAAATCGATAAAAGTTGCATACTTTCTTATCGAGCAAAACTGATAATGCTGCACAAGATTAAGCCCAGATTCAAGTTTTAATGTGTGATAGGTTTAAGCGTTTTTAGGTATAGGTTTATAGGTTTTTCTTTACTCGGGAAGCTTAAGAAGTTAAAATTAAATTGAAATTGAATTGAAAAATTGTACCTTTATGTAGTATTGTCAAATATAATTATTTTCATAGTCTGTCTTGATATTAAGCCACAGATGTCTAATCGATATTTTTTCATGCCAAAAGTCGTCAGAAAACGGCCTGGCGGTTTGTTGAGCTACGGCGTCCCTTAGAGTCTTGTGAATAATTTTTTTTAAACTGAATTTGTATTTAAATGCGTAGTAAGCTTCAAGAACTTTTTTGATTGAAAGATAGTCTATTACTTCTGGAAGAATGAGATATGGAAAGTCTCTCCTAGACATGTATCTTGATTTTTTATATTTTTATTAAAAAAATTTTACACTTCTTCAATTAAGACGACTGTGCAATGTCAACAACCGAAGCGCATTTTTTTTATATATAGATTTTTATATATAGCTGATACCCGAGGGTGTCATTTATCACGTTTTATGCGTGGATTATGTAGTCAAGAAGCTACACGCTGTCTGTTTGTAGTGTACGCAAGTTGCAACAGTGTCCAAACAACGAAGCAACGACGAAGGGTGTCACACCCCTTGACAGCATCATTACACCCCAAACAAGAATTAAAAAATTGCTGGAGTGAATAAAAGGCTAACAGGCCGTTGAAGGTTGCACGTGTGGCGGAGGAGTGGTGGACAAAGTATACTACACACATGCAAACACATTCAAATACATACAAACACATACATACATAAAAGTCTGAATAAAATAAATACTAGTCTAGTAGTTACAGGTTCACTGGCTGCTTTAACTAATTTCACGGCAATCTGCACTACTGCATATTTTCGGCCTTTATTGGCTACTTTTTTTTTAACAAATTTCTTTATGTAAAACACACACACACACACACATCTAAGCTTTTATGGCTCTGTCGGCCATAAGCAGGAAAATAAAACAGATGTCCAATCAATTGTAAGTAAATTAGTATAATGTTCAATCAATTAATTGCCGCCACTATCGGCATCGGCCGCACATCACTATCACTTTCGAATTATTGGCTCACCAGTGGTATACCGTTAGTTTATAAAGACTTAATTGTAACGCAAACTGCAGCTAGGCCGAAGTCTGATTTGCTCTGTGCGAAATTTGTGTAGTTTCTTGTAATCTCATTCAACTAAAAGTATTTGACATGATAATACATGCATAAATAAGAGCAGAAATACTATTTATAACTATTTATATTAAAACTTTGGCGTTGTTAAGCAAAAGCGTTACTATGTACAAATATTAATTTTGCGTTTTTGTTTTTTCGTGAAGCAACAAACCGCAATAAATATAATCGCGAAACAGGGGCTTAAAAAATGTTTGTGTTAAAAAATTTATGCATAGAAATCGCAGAATAAGAAAGTAAAAAAATTAAATAAAACAGATACATTTAAAAAATATTAAAAAACAAGAATAATTTTCGGAAACAGAATAAAATGAATAAGTAAACATTAAAAAAAAAATATAAAAAACTTTATGTTAGGCAATTAATAAATAATATACGCAGAAAAAAAAATATAAATAATAAAAAAAAATTCGATGGCCGATCCAATACCGGGGTGCCTTCAGTTCTTTCGCTTAGAGCTCTTTATGATAAACAGAAAATTATAATTAAACACAAATTTCGAAACAAATAGAATAATAGCATTCAAAGTAAGAGAAAAGTAAATAAAATAATTAAAAAAAAAGATTTAGAACAAAGATATGATAATATTAATATGTGCTAATTAAAGTTTTTAAATTACACAAGTAAAATTTAGAATAAAATCGGAAATAAAGAAAGTTAAATAAGTAATGTAATTAAATTTGGCATAAACAAAAACAAAAACATTTAAAATAAAAATTATAAAGAAATTTAAAATTATATAATATAATACATAATTATATAATTAATATTAAATTATTAAATTATTATTTTTATTATCAAATTATTATTAAAAATTATTATTTATTATTAATTAAATTAATAAAAAATATAAAATTATAAATATTTTCAATTTGCATTATATTACAAAAAGTTTAAAAATAAATCATGCTACAGAAAAAACACAAATTAAATTCGCTAAAAATTTAAAAAATACATAAAAAAAATAATAAAAATATGCGAATTAAAAACCAATAAACTTATTGCCAAAGCTGCAAAAAATATTTACAACGTTTTTAGCTAAAAAATAATATAAATTATAAATTATAATTAAATTACAAAAGAAATTATAGATTATTAATATATATATACTAAACAGTTCAAAGGAATAAAAACAAGTAATATAAAATAATAATAAAAGATAATACTAAACGAAGATTAATAGATTTTTATAGCAAAAAATGCAAAGAATTGAAAAATAGTATTGCAAATATTACAAATCCAATTAAAATTAGAAAAAATCCACGCTATAAAAAGCTGAAAAAATATTGTCCACCAACCCTGTTTTTTATTTACAGCTATTTATAGAGATACCTTGTGGCCTACTTTTGTCAACAAATCAAGAAAATAATTTGCATTATATTAACTTTTTGCAATTCTATAGTTCTGTCACACGTCGCAGTTGCATAGAAAATGTGACTACAGCAAAAATGTTGATCAAAGTTTGAGTAAAGCTGCCAGAAAACAGCTCACAAGTTGCCTAATATATAAGCTAATAGTTATGCAAACTACACAAAAATACTCCTTAATCGGTGTTTGCTTGACGCATTACCAGCTCAACACGCGCAGACTTTTGCAATTTCTCATGTTACCGTTAGTTAGTTTCTCGAATATGTTTACACAATGTGTTGCTCTGCATTTTTTGTATATTTGGAATATCTTACAATTAGTTTCTCAGACTGATTTCATTATTTTCGTTATACGTCAACGTATGGTTAGCAACCTACACTTTAATACCGCATAATGTGCGTTTCCAGCGCAGTGTAGGTTATGGTGCGGTTGGTATTTTTTAGAGAAAAATGTCTACACACAAATTTGTTGAACATTATTGAAACACTTTTTCAACTGCATTCAATTAAATGTTTAGTATTTCTACGAAAATACCTGATTAGCACTAAAATGATACGCCATTACACGTTAACAGTGTGCGCCACTAGTGGTGGTAACGAAAAATTCAAATAATTTCTTAACTAAAACTTTTATTTTCTGTTATGCGCTTCAGAATATCTTTATTGTATAATTTTTTTACTGTCAAATAGTTGTGATTTTTTCCATTCGTTTTGTACTGTTTATGTTTACGCTTTCGCTTTGCGCAGAGTAGCTTAAGAAAATTTCTTCACATTTAAGTGATTTTGTTTGTATGCCGGAAAATTTTCACTTTAAAATGTATAGAAGAAAGAAAACAACATTTAAAATGCCAGGACAACGTAAAATGAGCGCGCTTTAAACAAAGTGTGTGCAAATCATTATGGTTGCCAAGAGCCTAGTTGTTTACGCAGGTTTGCTGGAATGTGCGAATGTCCAAACTGCGACACATTGTTATTACCATATATAAGGCATATTTGCTTGCAATATAAGTTAATGAGTTGAAAAATAAATTTAAAAAAGAATTAAAAAAATAAAAAATAAAAAAAATATTAAAAAAAATATAAAAAAATAAAAGAAAAACAATATTTCATAATAACACAGCAAAGCTCATATGAAGTAGTACGTATGTATGTATTACTATATGTCACTATGCTTATATAATTATATGAAAATTATAAGAATTTGCTCCAGCCGCTTTGCGGCAAGAGAGAAAGCCATGATGCTGATGATTATTGCTGTCATCCTACAGCTACTAGTACCTATGTATTTAATTTTGCTGCTGTCCCAACACCCTTTCACCTCTCCCCAACTGGCCCCCTTATTTCGCTATTGCTTCCAATGTTCAAATATTTGTGCTTACCCGCTCTGCTTTTTGAGCATTCAAGCCGCAGGTGGCCAATGGCGGCAAATGTATGAAATAAATGCAAACTGTTGCAAGCGGCAGCTGAGACCTCTGTTGCGTATGTAAGCAATTGCGTATTTCGATTGAGGCATCTTTACAGTCGAAATAAAGCTGACTTTAGAGTTGGCTTCTGCTAATTTACTACATTTCATGCGAATAGCTGGCAAAAAAAAAAAAGTTGCAGTGTACTTTAAGAGAGCTTTCAAGTAGGCGACTGTGAACTTAACTCTACTGGCTCTTAACTTTTTTCTTGAATCGTAATTTATTTTTTATATTTTATATTTAAATCAAGATACGAATTGTTTATAGCAAGTTGAAGAGTTGAAGTACTGTTAGTGGCAAATATCGGTTAAAAACGATTTCTAACATTCTAATTATTATTATCAAAAAAAATTTTGCATAAATCTGATTTTATTAATTAAATAACAGACTACTTATAATATAGTTATAAGTAATAATAAAAGCAGTACGTTAATTTCTAAAAGTTCCTCGTCGATTTTAAGTTATCGATTTTTTGTTGGTGAATAAAATTTCATTACCAGTGCCCGTATACGAGAGCAGACGTTGATTTTGTAAACAAATGCATATAAAGTAGTTGGTATTTATTATGAAACTCTTAAAGTATAAGTGAATATATACAAGTTATAACTATAAAGTGAATATTTAAAATTAAATGTTATCACAATGCAGCTTAAATTATTAGAAAGAAGCAAGTAGAGTTTGCAACTGATTTACCCAAACAATTGATGGTAATAAAATTTGCAAGAAACGGCCGCATAATTTATGGCGTTTCCAACACATGATTCAAGTATGCTATATAGCATATAGCCAATTTGAGAATTTCGATTTTTGACAACTTCTTATCCGGTGGCAGTGTGGGCAGTAGCTTACGCAATTCGGCGAAGCTGACATTGAACGCTTCGACGCGTATGCGTTCGCGTGTTGCATGCGCGGTGCGATATTTGAGTGTGGCACGTCGCCGACGGCGTCGCTCTTCACGCGACAGTCCCACCAATTCCGAGGGATCCAGATGCGCTATCGGCGTTGTGCGGCGTCGCGGTGCCGGCGTAGGCGGCGGTGGTGGTGAGGCCTGTGGCATGGTCTCACAAGCCATGCGCGCCTGAAAGCGTCGATCTATATCCAAAACATAATCATGATTCTCGGCGCTGCCATTGAGATCATGCAGATAATAGCGGCCCAAGGAGATGCTTTGTGCGGGCATCATATGCGTCATGTCGTATACCATGATGACTGTGGCTACAATGTGGCGTATAATTGCTGCATTGGAGAGAAATAATATGCGTTTTGATTAAAAAATGTGCTCTACAAAATTGTGCACTTATAAATTTTCAGCACAAAGTAAGCTGACACGCCCACTTAATTTGTGGTTAAACAGCAAGCAGAAGTTCGCACAACAGGCGTTTATAATACATATATGCAAGCCATAGGCAATAGCGCATTATTTGCGCCGGTTTCTTTCCGCAAGGGTTTACTCCTCACCCCGTTAATATTTACCAACTCGTATTTGTGTTATGCATTCTGTTGTTGCTGTTGTTGCTCGAACGTGTGTCAACATTCCACCCCTTTCGTTTATGCGGCATGTGCTTTTGCTGCTTAAATATTCTCTAACTAACCACATTATATTTGTTATTGTTATTATTTTGTCGAATTCTTTTATTATCGGCACATATTTTCACACCTAGTCAAATAATGCCAATAGCGTAAGGGGTGGGTGTCGTTGAAATAACGGTATATGAGAATTTGTTTTACCGCGCACGTTTCGCAATTTGCCATAAAAATTTAATATTTATTAAATAGCATGATGTGACTGAAATAAGCACCCAATACGAGCTACTAGATTCACAGATTTTAAAAAGTGGCATCTTTTATTACCTAAACGTTAGAATCAAAGTTGAAATCCGAATTTTATTCCCACGTGTTTTTCCACTCATCCCTTCTCAAAAAAAAAAAAAAAATAACTCTATTTTAAATGCTGCTCAGAAGAGAGATTCAACTAACCATAAGACTGCGAAGATTGCGTCTAGGCTTAAGGACAACTGAAACAAAGTTTCATTGCAATTGTACGCTCTTACTCTATACTAGTTTGTTTACTGACATAACTTTGCCATTGTCGATCACAGCAATCGCGAGCATAGGAAAAATATTTGGAAAATTGGCATTACAATTATATAGCGCTTCTACATTGAACTGTAGTAAGCGTTCTGAATTGCTTTAACAAATAGATGGCAATGGATAAATTTAGACCATGGCTGATTTTAACCTCAAACTGTCACAAACTCAACTATGAGCGAAAACGCATGGCAGGGCGTATGAGTAACATTATTACATTATTGTTATCGATGGATTGTTTGAACATTAAATATAATGTGAGCACTATAATAATAAAAAGTAAATTGTGTCACAAAAATTTTTTCTAATGTACAATAGAAAAACAAATACACTAAATTTAAAAATACTACTCTTTAGATTCATTTATGAAAATATATAGCTCTGCACTTTCCAAGAAAAATTGCCGAATTTTTTTTTTTTTTTATTTGAAATAAATAAAAAAACATTTTTTTTTTGTTCATTTTAATAAAAGAAAAATTCAACAAGTAGTGGCTGCATTTTTCGCCATATATTTTACTATCTGCTTTATATATAATTCATCTATTATAGCCTAAAATTTGTAGTTCGCTTTTTTAAAACCTATTTTCATTAAACTTTTATTATTAAACACATTTTTTTATTTCAATTACCTTCAAATATATTCAATTTTAATTCACTTTATATTTTTCAAGATTTTTCACTTTTCATTCAATCATTCCAAAATGTGCCTCTCCGTTATTTCATACATTCCGCACGTATTCGCGTCGATATTGAAATGTTCTCTATTCTTGGTCGCACAGCATCCTTTTATATGCCACTTGCATGCACATCGTCAAAAAATCGGTTGGTGTTGTTGCTACAACACTGTAAATGGGGTTGTTTTTTCATATAAGCAGAATTTGCTAAAGCCAATGGGCGACAGCTGTGCCTCGCACAACAACAATTTTAAAGGGATGCTGTTTATAATTAGAGAGTGAGGCATTGATATAGAAAGGGAAAGATAAATAAAATGGCGTGTTTGTTAACACCTCCAGGATTACAACAAATATATGTACATACTGTCGTCTATCGATTTTTATAATTTTCGTTTAATTTTTATGGAAACTTGAAGAAATGGTTTAACAATGGAAATGTGTAATTCCATGCTTTTGCATAGCTGATACTGAACCGGCATATATGTAGACTGTTGAAAACAACGAAAAGTTTTAAGGACTTTTTTACATATGTAGCTGGTTTGGTTGCCCATTTAAAAGTTACTAGGTTAACATTACACATTATTTCATTGTACTTATTCGTATGTTTTTAATTTTATTTGTTTTTTTTTATTTATGTTTTCTACTTTTTATTTTAAATTGTTGTATTTGATAATAAAAACTTTCTTTGCCCTTAAATCGATAATCGGCAGTGTGTGTAATCGATATACATAAGCATACATTCGAATTTCACCACAATCCGTTACGATTTCACATGGACATTCATAATTTGATTTTTATACAAATTTAAATTGCAAATCAATTGTATACAAAAAATTTCGTATAAATATAAAAAAAAAATTTTTGTAATTGCAAAATATACATGCAAAAATGGCAGACAATTGCACTGAGTCTTCCTTAGTGGCTAATGCGCCATCAGCAAGTAATTTAGAGTACAAATTCTCAGACAGAGTTTTGGCACAGATACGCGAATGTCGCAGCAACAATCAATACATTGATGTTGTCTTCTCTGTGGGCGAACACCAGCAGCCGTGAGAAATCAGGTCTTTTATGATTATATAAGTTTATATTTAATATTTTCATAGCATTTCGGCACATCGTCTTGTGCTAGCGGCCTCAAGTACATATTTTCAAGCGCTCTTCACCACGGAAGCGGATACAAGCGAAATTCCGTTGGAAAATATTGATGCAAATAGTTTTGAAATCTTAATAAATTATTGCTACACAGGTAGCTTAACGCTCGACGAGCATGCTGCACGCAAACTAATGATAGCAGCGAAATTTTTGCAATTCAATGATGTTGTGCGCTATTGCAGTCACTTTATAGTGAACAAATTGAGCTATGTCAATCTATTAGATGTAATCTCTTTCGCTGATGACCACGGCTGGAAGGAGTTGCGCGCTAAAGCTTTCGGCTTTGCGGTGGAACATTTTAAAGAGGTGCGAGATATAAGTGTATAAACAATATTTATTAATATATAATTAATGAATTGCTTAACAACAGGTGTTTACGAGTGGAGAACTGCTGCGTTTCAGTCCCGCACTCATGGAGGAGTTGGTGCAGAGTGATGAACTAAATGTGTACAATGAAGCGGATGTTTTCGATGCTATAATGCGTTGGCACAAATATGACGAGGAAAATCGACGTCCGCATTTAATAAATTTGCTTTCACTGCTGCGCATCCCACAGCTGGAACCGGCCTTTGTTTTCAAGCACATCAAACCAATACCGGGTAGTGAGCGTTTAATATTGGATGCATTGGATTGGTTTCATGTGCCGGAAACGCGTTGGCAAACTAAACTAAAGTACACCAAGCCACGCAACTTGCGTAATTGTCTCATGGCAGTGGAGCTTAATATCATGGATAGAAGCGTAAGTTGGAAACGATTTCCGTTAAACATATAACATAATTATTTTACGTTGCAATTGTGTTTTTATAATTTATTATCTCGCCACAGAAGCGCTTTTTACGTTACGATCCGATAGAGGACTCTTGGGCTCCCTGTGGTGAGGTTTTGGGCGAGAAAACAGATTACGGCACAATATTCGTTAAAAATTCGCTCGTCTTCATTGGTACTAAATATTTAGTGCGGCTCGATTTGGAAACAAGACAGTGGGAAACACCACAACCAATACGCAAGCGTCGTGAGTTGATTTGTGTAGCCGTGTTGCAAGATAATATATATTTAATTGGCGGTTATTGCAAAGTAACCAAAAACACAGTGGAAATGTAAGTAAAATATAAAAACAGAAAGCGAAAAAAAAAGAATAAATGAAACATAAAGAAAAATTTAAAAAGTAAAAAAATAAAGAAATTATATAAAAAATATAAAAAAAATCAAAAAAAAAAATAAATAAATATAATTTTTTAAAATTAAAAAAAATAAAAAAATTATAAAAAAAATAATAAAAAAATAAACAACAAAAAAATTATAAAAAAACTTAAAAACAAAAAAACCAAAAAAGGTAAATTTAAACACTTTAAATTATTCTCAACAGGTTCGATTTGCGCACCGGCGATTGGCTGCGTGTAGCACCGATGTTGGAAGGCCGCTACTGCGCAAAGGCTGTGGTATACGATGAGCGCATCTATGTTATGGGCGGTTTAGAGAACGAATGTGCGCTAAACTCGGTTGAATGTTATGATCCGATGTTGGATACATGGGAAGTACGCGCCTGCATGCTAGAAGCGCGTGCTTCTCCTGGTGTAAGTTATTAACGGTTTTTCCACTCAGCTACAATTTTTCTACTAAGCAAATGAAAAAACAATTTCAGGCCGCCGTTGCGCATGGCTACATTTATGTCTTAGGTGGCTATAATGATTCACCACTGGATACGGTCGAAAGATTTAATCCTGTGACAAATGAGTGGACTAAAGTTTGTACTTGAAGAATAATTTAAACTTTATAAGCTATTCACTTTGGTTTCTTAGGTTTGTTCGTTAACAACGGCACGAAGTCGCATTAGTGCGGTCGTATTCAATTATCATCTATTGGCTTTGGGTGGCACGAAAAATGGCGAAGGTGTAAATTGCGTAGAGGAGTATAATGTGGACGAAGATAAATGGTTGCCGAAGGCACCTATGCCCAATGGTGCGGCCTATAGTTCTTTTATAGTGCCGACACATTTTGCCGATAAATTGCAAACCGCTTTTACGGATGTAAGTCGACTCGCCCATTAAACACACTTATTCGGTTACAATTCTTACATTAAATGTTTTCATAAATCACGCAAATACTGAGAACTATAACATTTAGATTTTACACATTTTTGGATTATTTATTTGTTCATACATTTATGCCTTTGCAATAGTTACCGCCTACTGTAAAAGAGCGTTTGAAATTTTAAATATACTCGTATGTATGCCATTTTTTTATTTATGATATAAAATTATTTTAATGTTTGCTGCTGCTACTCCCATGTTGCCCTTGCACTTTTCGACAGTGTCGATCAGTTGTTTTGCGGCTTCGACCATTCCACATTCAAAATTAAATGATCATAACCGTGGCCATTGAGAATTTCAATAGCAGCAGCGGCATCCTTGCGTTGCTTGAAGTGCACATACGCAAAACCTTTGCAAAGTCCGGTATTCTTATCGCGCGCCAAATACATTTTACTGTGTTGACCAATTTTCTTTACCAGCTCATCCAAATCGGCCTCTGTCATCGATTCCGACAAGTTAGAAATGCGGATAGCTGCTGTGTCGTCACGTCCACGCATGCCCATACCACCTTTTTGACTGTCCTTAAGATATGGTGGCACATACTTGCCGGTTTTGGGAGCTTCGACCACTGCTGTTGCAGCGGCAGCAGCTTTCTTCTCCATTAAATTCGTATCCATGGCGGTACCCTTATATGGGCAATTGACTGACCAATGCTCACCATTACAAATACGACACTTGGCAATGTTCTTACTGGGATCAAGTAGTGGATCGTTGGCCTTTTCTTCCTCCTTTGAGTTGAGGAACTGCATGAAAATTTCTTCCGACACCATAGTAGTCTGTGAGTTTGGACCGGGCTTGTCGTCCTTTGAATCACCAAATTTCGCCCAGGTGCGTCGTTTGGCTACGGTTTTCGGCACGACTTGCTTGGAAATTTTATAGGTGCGCACAACTTTTGTCTTTTTGTCATCTTTGTTGTACTTATATTCTGTGACGTATTTGTAGCCGTTTTCAACTGTCTCTGCGGTAGGTGGCAGGCCGCCATAGTCCAGCTCCACCTCATCGGCCCAAGAGGATTTAATAGTGTCAACACCCGGCATCTAAATCGACAATAGTTGAGATTAATGAATATTTATTGTGAAATTCTATAATTCAATCAATAATTTCACCTTTTGTGCGAATATTTAAGCAAGAAAATAAAAGAATACACACGCCACGAGTTAAATAGCGAATAACTTGAGTAAAAGGAACGTCAGCAGAAAATGACAAAACTTGCTGTCAAATATTCTTTTGGGAAGCGTACAGAAAGTACAAACCGTGTTGAGTAATACGTTGACAAATAATAATAATATGCAATAATTGTTTGTACTTTACCTTTGCTTTTAATAAAAAAAAATGTCTTGTTTTTCTTGCGAAATTCTTTGAGTTATATAAAATCAATATAATTTTCATACAAAACAGCTTAGTTATAATATAAATCAATGTGAGTGTGAATGCAAAACTGAAAGAAGAAGCATGCGTTAAATTGAATCCGCCGATTAATTTATTGAATAAGTTTTAATCAAACTGTTACGTTTTAAATAGACATTCAATAGCATGTCTGCGAATACCATAACGCCTACATCCACCAGCAGTGTGTGCTCCTCAACGTCCAATGATTCTGCTACCGGTACGGAGGATATACAATATCTACTCTATTTGGAAACTTTACGTCGATTTCGGGACGACGAAATTAACATTAAGCGCCAAGTTGAGGAAAAAACACGACAATACTTGGAAATTAAAGAAGATTATTTACAGTTGTACGCGAAATATGTGAAACTCACGACATTGGCAGCCACACGTTGTGCCTTATTAACAGATAATCACTTGCCTTTTGAGAAAATAGCAATCGCGGATAAAGAGATATTAGCCATTTCACAAAAATTGGCCAATGGTGATGTTGTGGAAACGATTAGTGAAGCAGCAGTCAAGGAGTGCAGGGATAAGCTAGACGCTTGCAAAGCACATGAGAAATTGAAACAATTAAGCCATGAATTAGCGGAAAGTAAGGCGACTGTGCGTACAATTCAATCCTCAACTGAAACTGTGGAGGCCACTATTGAGACAGCTACGCTGCAAAGCTTAGACTACTTTGTTGATGAAGTTGGCAATAGGAATTGAAGTGAAATAAAAACACACACAAAATTGCATTATTTAACCACTGAATAGGAATTCAGTGGCTGCACTTTATTAATAACGTGCTGATTTGCATTGTAGGATTGACTGATGGAAGGATGACATATAGAACGTGCGCATTTCAATCATAGTTTCTATCATTTTTAGCGGTGGAGCGGAAAAGAGAACAAATAAAAGGCGGGGAAAATCATCATATAATTTGGTATTAGGGCAACTAAAGCTCATAAGGTCGAATTTAGCTTTTTGTTTAAAATTATTTGTGTATATATGTATGTATATTGATGTTTGTACTAACTAAAGAAATTGTAACATGAAATTTAATAAGCTTAAGATTTACCACTTGGAGCGCTTAGACCAATCTTTAGGCGTCCAATGTAGGCATTTGGAGTCGATGCGTATTTTACGTTTATCCATGGCCTTCTTATGTTGATCAATGATGTCGCGACTTATACAAACGATGTACTGGCCCTTGTAATAGTTGATAAGATTTAAATTTTGTAATGTAGATATAACGTCCTCTTTTTTGATGGAAGTGCATTCACAGATATCGCTGGGAGAGATAAATAAATATAATTTCTGTAAATATATTAAATAAGTTTTTGTCATACTTGATTGTAATGGTGGGTTTCTCGCCGTCACTGTTTGGTTTTTGGCTAATAAAAATCTCCAAAATCGTTTGAGCCCAATATGAACGATACGAAAGTAAACCTAAATCTGACAGTGGTTTTTCGGGAGAACCAGTTTTCCCCTCAAATTTGGACAGTTCGTAGCTAAATTCAATTAGCAGCTTGCCATAGCCCTTGCGTTGATATGGAGGCATTGTCAGTATACAAGCTACATTGTAATCTTCTGTACTCTCTTTTTCCTTTGAGAAATAGCCAACTATATGAAAACCTCGCGAATCGAATTCAGTCATTACATAAAAGAGGAACGGATCCGTGTCATAGTAAAGTGTTTTATGATCTAGAAACAGTTTGGCCAGTAGACACAAGTTTTGCGCATACACTTTGTTTTTACGACCGTCAATTTCGAAAAAGGAAATAGTGTGTTTGCGATATATTTCATTGCCGGGTGGATGTCGCAGGTTACATTTCACTAAATGCCGCTCCAGACATTTACGACTTTTGCGATATTTTAAGCAGAACTCACAGATGTAGATACAAGGCATTTGGCATAATTCCTATGTGATAGCTGTTAATTGCTTTGTTTTGTACAAAAAAATTTAAACAAATTTATTACCTGCGGGTACGGTGAGAAATACCAGGGTTTTATACGATGTTTACCCAATTCTATCATTTCAACATTTTTCATACGTGTCACTACATCATCCTGATGTATGACCATACTACCAGATTGGCGTGGTGTTGCGGTTTTGCCATCTTGCGAGGCTTCTTCAACCACTGTTATTGGTACTGGAGTTGTAGGTACTGCTAGAGGTGGAATTACTGGTGAGGGTGCTATTACAGGCGGTGGTGTTTCAGGCACTACAACTACCGGTGGCGCAGGTACAGAATTAAGCTATATCAAAAATTGTATGGCGTTAAATTATACACTTTAAAGCAATTACGTTAATTTTTGTTGGCACCTTTCTTTTACGGTTGATTTTTTTCTGTAGTGCAGCGGCCAGCACAGCATTACCATTAACCATTTCATTGCTTGCAGCTGGTTGTGGCGAAGTTGGCCTCGAAACGCTACCCGGTATCGATGAGTGATGTTTCTTTGGTGTAGTTACGCCTGTGCTGGCGCCTGTCTGCGTACCATCACGTCTTGGAAATTGCACTTTGCGCGTATCAACGTCCTCCTCTGTAACCCATTCATCAAGACGTTTATTAACTGAAACATATATGTATTATTTAGTAAATTGAACGCTTTGTTATTCATAATTTCGTTATCTCATTACAATCGACGTAGTGCACGTAGAACTGTCGTTTGCCATCGTGGTCTTTAATGCTAACAACTTCCGCGAGTGGCCAATCTTCAGTCTTGTGCATCCGCACGGGTAATCGGCATCCTTCAGTAAGTGCGGCCTAAAATTTTAAATGAAGCCATGAAGCACTTTCATTTCATAAACGATTTTCAAACAAAATGAGGAATATTAACAGTTTATGACTAACTGCATTCATCACCCATTTGCTTAGACGCTTATTATTTTGTTGCCATATTAACTCACCGTAGATTCGCAAATCGATGATACATCTTCGTCGAATTCTATTTTTTGTGTTATTTTCATTCTTTAAAATCGTAGGACCAAAGTTTAGAAATTGTTTATAAATTTTCGAAAGTTATCAGTGCTTCTTATTTTTTAGTTCACCGTTCACAATATTAAGCCAATAGCTGTCCAATGAATATGAACAACTTTAATGCATTCATTTTAGATACGCACTTATTTTAACACATCTTAACATTAAAATCACAAAAAATTTAATTGAGCACTTTTTTTTTAAATAAAAATGCGCTCATTTAAAAATTTAATAGGAATTTTCCCGTTCATTAGACATTTGGTTTCTCTGGCATCACCCTAGTTTACAGCTGTGAGCAACGGCGGAGTTGACTTCATTTAGTACACACGTTTTTACATTTTTTCCCCTCACGATTTAATCTACCTGGTTTGGACCAAGCCAATTTGAAAAGACACTATTTAAATATTCTAAGATTTTATTAATAGAAAAGTTGCATTTCCAATTGAAAAAATGGGTCGTAACAGAAAATCAAAATCAAATCCTTTTGCAGCGAGAAAACGTCAAAAGCGCGAAAACGTAAGTAAACTTGATGTCGAGTTAGCCCATCCAATATAAATACAACACATTAAATAGCAGGGTGTCGATACACGACCGGTACGCCAAGAGCCCTATGAAGATATCAAACGTAACAATGAAGCTTTCATTAAATACTATCAGCTGCAAAATATATGCGCCGACGAAGCAGAATGGCAAGAATTTCTTGCTAAAATACGCGATAATTTACCTGTTACATTCCGTGTAACCGGCTTTCGAGGTGAAGCAAAGGCATTGCTTGACATAATCGAGACCGATTTGTTTGCCGATTATGTAAACAGCGTCGCTGAATTGCATGGTATTTCGAAAGAAGCGGTGGAACGTCCACAACGCCTACCGTGGTATCCAGATGGGTTGGCTTATCAGCTGCAATTGACGCGCAAAGATATACGTCGCTCGGAACCGTTGTTCCGTTTGCACAATTTTTTGATAACTGAAACAAATGCCGGTAGCATAAGTCGTCAGGAAGCCGTCTCTATGATACCGCCGCTTGTGTTAGATGTGCAACCCACCGATAAAGTGCTGGATATGTGCGCTGCGCCGGGTTCAAAGACGGCACAATTGATTGAAGCGCTGCATAGTGCCCCGGAAAAGTATAAAATTCCACCGGGATTTGTCGTAGCCAACGATGTGGATAATAATCGGTGTTATATGTTGGTGCATCAGGCGAAAAGGTTGAATTCGCCGTGTTTTCTGGTAACAAACCATGACAGCAGTTTCTATCCGAATTTATTGGTATGTGGAAGAAAATACAAAAATTAAAAATATATATCAATATTTTATGTTTACAGCAAACGAAAGCAGATGGTAATAAATCGATATTAAAGTTTGATAAAATTCTATGTGATGTGCCATGCTCGGGTGATGGCACACTACGCAAAAATCCTGATATTTGGACGAAATGGAATTTGGCGCAGGCTTACAACTTGCATGGGCAAGCTTAGAAAATATATTTAGATTATTAAACTAAAATGAAAAAAAATTTCTTTTTCAGCATACAGTATCGCATTACAAGGCGTGGTGCTGAAATGCTGAATGTAGGTGGTCGATTGGTCTACTCTACATGCTCGCTAAATCCCATTGAAAATGAAGCTGTACTGCAGCGTATTATAGCCGATGCTGATGGAGCACTAGAAATAGTCGACGCAGCACATCTGGTGCCTGGCTTGAAGTTTAAACCCGGCATGACGAGTTGGAAGCTAGCTAATAAAGAAGTCGATGAAATATTTACATCTTTCGATGAGGTGCCTGAGAAGTATCACACAGTCATACGACCAAATATGTTTCCACTGTCACAGGAGCAAATCTCGAAAATCGGCTTGGAGAAATGCTTACGTGTGTTGCCTCATTTGCAAAATTCTGGCGGTTTCTTCGTTGCGGTTATTGAGAAGCGTCGTCAAATGTCCTTCGAGAAGAATGACTTGGAATTGCTGCTTGAAAAGCCAAAAGCCGAAGTGAAATTGGATGAAAATGGCCAGCCAATTGAAGAGAAATCTGTGCCATGGGGACCGCAACGCAAGCGCCGGCGCCTGCATGGCTACAAGGAAGATCCATACATATTTTTCAAGGAAGAAGACGCCGATTGGGATGAGTTGAAATCCTTTTATGCGCTCGATGATACGCTAAATAAGCGTTGTCTGCTTACACGCTGTGTAACCGATAAGAAGAAGAACATCTATTACTGCTCCGAGCCCATACGTGATATGGTATTGTTGAATGAATATGTCATTAAGATTATAAATACAGGTGTGAAGACATTTGTGCGCTGTGAGAATCGTCATACAATGCATCCCTTCCGCTTGGCGCAAGAGGGTTTGCAGACGACAAATGCATTTATGGGCGCCATACGGCGCATACAGATCACTAGAGAAGATTTAATTTTGCTGCTCAATTGCACTGACCCAACCAAGCCACCTTCAACGCTGGATTTAGCGCCGGAAACGCAAGAACGTTGTAAGGAATTAGGTATGTAACAAATTTAAATTATATTAGTTGGTTGTTGTTAATTCATATTTAAAATAATTATTGCATGTCTGTTGCAGGCATTGGCAGCTGCATTTTGAAGTATGAAGACGGGCATTTCACGCTTTTCCTGGTTGGCTGGCGCGGTTCCTCCAGTCTGCGTGCATATGTGGACAGTAATGAGACAGTGCATGTCTTGCGCCTATTGGGCGCTGACATCAGCAAGTTCGGTAAGTGACGCATCACTCATCATCGGCTCAGTAAACATCAATAATATTTATGTTTTTATATTGCAGAAGTCAACAAGTATGAAAAGGCTAAAGAAGCGGCGAAGGCGGCAGCGAATGCTGTTGAATCAAAAGCTGTGCCAGTCGAAGTGCAAAATGATGTGGTTATGGCTGCGAATAGCGATGCGAAGGAGACGTCGGTCGCTCAATAATTCAACTAGCTAGCGCACAATTTCAATATTAACGTTAAGCTTTAGTTATGGTATTTACATATATTTTTGAAATATAATAATGCTGTATAAATTGATGGATATGTAAAATATAAACTTCGTTGCTTTGAATCATTACAAAATCGGGTAAATAATAATCGATTATAAAAGTTTGTTATTGATAACAGAAGCTTTCGGGTTACTGTCGCTTCAAAGAAACATACTAAATGAAGAAGTGAGGTTAGAATTTATACTAGAAGTGGAAGGACTAAAAATTTTAATTCAAACGCATTTTAGAACACCAGTTCATTGTATTGAGGGACTTTTTCAGCATCAAATACTGCCCTAAAAGTTATTGTAAATATCGCCGAGGCTAAGGTCCAAGCCAGGTATAAATTAGTGCTCTTACCATTTAAATAGAACCGACTCGAGGGAAATTCACCCCCAAATGAATAGTTTTGCGGTAAATTTTATACGTAACGCCTAAAAGTATTCTGTATTTGTGAGTTAGCCAGCAAAAAACCATGAACGTGGCCTCTTTCATAAGCTATGACGTGCACCCAGTGATTATCTCGGCCGCAACTCATTGTTGTGATTTGATAAATTTTCAGAGAATTGACTGATAAGCCGTGTAGCATCATAAAGCCTGTCGATATTATCAACGGTGCAATTAAAGAGTACAAAAACAAACAACGGCTGATAACACCAGCATGACTGGACTGGTCTCGGTGAATTTCCATTCCAAAACATTGGTATACACCGTCAAGACGTGTGTTGGATCGCAATACCTAAAATGTGGCTCAATAAATTTCTGCTCTACTTGGCTTGTAACAGCGTATATTGTGCGACTGTAAGCGGCGAGGTAATATTATACATAAAATTTATATTAATGTTATTCAAATCAGCTGCTAATTAACATGCACAGCCCACACTGCCGGACGCTGACTACTATGTCGGTGCCGTGGTTGAATTTCCCGCGCGCACAGTAATTGCAGCCGCTAGCACAGAGGAGCGGCTGCGTCAATTCGAACACCTACTCGAGACGTCGGCCATACGTCCGGACATTGTGGTCTTTCCCGAGAATGTTTTAAACGATCGTCGCACGCCCATTGTAGTGCCAGCGCCTAGCGCTGATGTGATAACTTGCAGCGCCGATGAAGACCACTATAATTATATTATCAGCAGAACATCTTGTTATGCACGCTCACTGGGCATATATGTGCTCATCAACGTGGTGGAGGTACAGAATTGTACGCAATCGCAGAGCGTAAGCAATTTGGTTGACAATTGCGCCATCTACAATGCGAATGTGGTGTTCGATCGGCGCGGTGCGGTGATCTCACGCTATCGTAAATACAATTTGATAGGTAGTGAGTGGTTGTATTTTAATTATACCACGCAACCGGAGGATGAGGCCATATTCCGCACTGATTTCAATGTCACTTTCGGCCATTTCACACGCATGGATCTGCTGTATGCGCGTCCGGCGCAAGCATTGGTGCAACGTGGCATTACGGACTTTTTGCATCCGAGCAAATGGCAATCGGAGCTGCCTTTCATGACAGGTGAGTTGAAGGCGTTTGGCAAGCGGTAATCGAGCGGCATTAGTGATTAGATTATGCTTTCATTGCGGAAGCAATGAAGAAAGGTTTAGGTTCAGCTGAGTATTAGTTAAATATGTTGTCCGTTGATCCGTTGTGGTCGAGACTGTTGTCATCATGCTGTACAAAGTCATCGGTCGTAAAAAAGAAAGAAAACCTTTATTTGTGGTCCGAAAATCTGAAGCCACGAGCACAACATACCTCGAAACCTATTCGTTCAGTAACAATGGCACTCTAACTGAGATTTATGCCAAAATCTGTACTAACTGCAGTTAAAACCGAGCTCTCAGCGAATTCGGCGGTCGCTGGTGTACTCTGACTGTCAATCTGGTGCTTGTGGCATTTATATCAGTTTGAATGAACACGCAATTAGTCCTACGGTTACACAAGGTTAGAATCTCCTCGTAGACTTCGTAGTTTTCATGCAAGAAAGACGCTTGGAGAGTTATCTTTGCCTTTTCAGGAGCGTACTCTGTTAAAGCTTATCCCATAATTGTATAACAATATTACAGTGGACGTAAATTGAACTCGCGCCCAATGAGTCTCAATCAGGTTTTAAAATTTCCTCAGCTAAATCGGCCATACTTAATTTGAGTCCGTGAAATCGGGGTTATCTGACTTGCGTGGATCTCCTATGTACATCTTATAAGCAGCTGCATAACCATATCATTTCACCTAACATCAACTATCTGTCACGTTTGTTCCCCACAGCGGTGCAACTACATCAGTCCTGGGCTTTCAGCAACAACGTGAATCTGCTGGTGGCCGGCACAAACGATCCAAGCAATGGCCGCAGCGGCACAGGCATCTATGCGGGCAAATATGGTGCGCTCATCGCAACCATGACCAGTGACGAGAAGCAAAGTAAACTGCACTTGAGTGTGGTACCAAAGCATAATGCCAGCAGCGATAAGGCGTTGGAAACTTTTAAGCTGCGCCTGGCTAACCTTACAGCGCTGGTAAACAACAACAATCAGAGCGTGCTCGACCGTTTCACAGGCGTCGCTCTAACGCGTGACAATAATATTGATCTGTATGTGACGCAGCTAATAGCCGATAGGCCGCAGATGGATGTGCCGTTGCAGCAACAACTCTGCCACAATGATTTGTGTTGCAATTTTTACATAGAAATGCATGCAAACCCGCTGGCCAATGCTACCACAGTGAGCTATTACTATCGTTTGGCGGCTTTTCATGGCATGGGTAGTTTTCTAAATACCGAACCCGATAAGTTGGCGGTTTGTGCGATCTTCGCTTGCACTGGTGATCATCTCTACACTTGTGGACGCATCCATGAGGAGCCAGTGCAGGTGGTGCCACGGTATATTTTCGATACATTTCGTATAAGTGGTAATTTCACGCGTCAAAGTCCATATTTACTGACGCCAACAAGTGTGGATAATCTGCTAATGCCGCTGTCAGTGGATGCTTTCGTGTGGCAGTTGCAGGAGCACAGGTGAGTTTGTGGTTGTCAGATTTTTATTGAAGCATTTAATTCAAATTTATTTTATACTCTTGTAGCAATTTCACCCTGGCTAACCTCACTTTAGTACAAGCGCGTTCCGATCTCTTGACTTTTGGTATTTATGGCAACTATTTCTTGGATGACACCATATACGATCATCATCAAAAGGATGGCGCGACCACATTGGGTTCAACTTTGTCGCTGCTTTTAATATTATTAAACTTACAAATTTGTTTATAGAATATTAAGTGAACTTTGTAAAATTAGTTGTTACTAAAGTAAAGTCCTAGCGAAGCTGGCAGTGTCTTATAATGGAACGGCGACATTTTAACTTTCAAATTGCACGATTGCAGCTCAAACTCAGTGCATAATGATAAGAAATATATACCACCAAGAGAACCCCTTGATTATTATGGGACACATAGTTTGGTATTTCGTTCTTCTTCGCAAGGATTTGAACTCGCGACTAAGGTTATAAATCACTGTAGAAACTTCTTGATTCTTCTTTTTAAAATTTTCATTGAAAGCTTTGAAATATTGGAATATATTACATCACTATTTGGACACTGTTGGAAATAAATATTAGAATTATGATTGCGGTGTCTCAGTTGTGCCTCTGCGTCATTAAACTAAAAAATATGCTTGTTAAGACCCATTGAACGGTTAGATTTCATTAAACCTGTAAAGGGTTTCATTTGAAAACTATTTAAACCATAAAAGAGGTTAGAATTATCTGGGTCCTTCAGGCCATTACAATTCGGTAGCATCTTCACGAAGTAAGTAATGGATTAAATGAATAAAATATTAAAATTATATCTTGGATTGGAAGAACCTTCTACCTGAGATTTTACTAAGAAATTTTGTTGCACTATTTGGAGCCAGGCAAGCTTGAGCTGTTGCAGTGTCCGAAAGGAATCTAATGAATACATTACTTTATGCTCAGTTCAAGTATTCATATAAATTGCTATTGAGCAGTTCCAAAAAATCCAACTTATTGACTTAACGCCTAAATTCCAATTTGAAAATTGTTAAATTGGAAATTTGAAAGCGCACAACTCAATTACCCATGACTTAAAATTCGATTTTTATATATACAAAGAATCATATTTTCCATGGTTCTTCCAATAAATACACTTTTAATCTTGTTAGAAATTTAACCTTGAAATATGAAATGTTCTAAACCTATGCAACTTTGTCGCACACACTCTCAGTTAGAAGTTCCTGAATCACCTCTACTGTGGGCAATTTCCGCTCAAGAATCACGAAAAAAAAAGAAATAAAAATGAAGAAAAAGAAAAAAACAACAAACATTGGAATACAAAACAGGTAAAATTTTAGTAAAAGTTGGTCAACTAAAATGCATAAGCCCTTAGTACTAGAAAAATAAAAAATAAGGGTAAGCTTGTTAAGTGAGTATACGTAGCAAAGCTTCGCACCGACATTTTTTCAGTGAAATCATTTAATAAAAAATCCCATTCCCATTTACACACAAATGTTTATGCGCCGTATAGTTGTTTACGAGTGCACAAACCCTGTGTTAAAGAAGTGAAGACTTAAGAAAGATCGACTCTGTGTAGTAATTCGTGTAAAACGTGCTGAGTAACGCTTACTTTTCGAAGTATTATCAAGCTGACTGATATGGCGATACCTCAATTTTCACCATTATATCGCTTTACTAAAGCGTCAATATTTTGGAAAGTATGAATATTTTTCGCCGAACTGCCTTAAATGGTAGCGGTGCACCTCAAAAATCGCAATGGATTACCCTTCGAATGGTAGTCTCACATTTTATCCATTCGGTTGCCCATAGAATGAAGTCCAATACCCAACGTCTGATAGTTACACACTCAATTCAATAGCTCGAGCCGCACTGAATTCTAATCGAGTCCTAATTGAAAGCAACTTCCAATTAAAAACCAACTAATAGAGGTACGAAGCATGACACCCTAGCCAAATCACTCAGTCTCTACCATTCAGTCGAGGTTCAAAGCAATAAATTCCGTGTAAAGAGGTTCCGATTAAACCAAACTATAGAGCGGTTCAAATTGGTAAGAGAAATAATAAAACAAGTCACACAGGCCGAAAACTGGATAACAGGGAAGAAATGTGTAATGTATTTAAAGTTATCGGTTCAAAACAAAGTTTGAGAGTCAATAGCAAAGTATGTGCAGTATAATTCGAAAGTTCCAGTTCAAAGTTCCAGTTCCTGTGGGATTATAGAAATATGATGGGGGAAGAGTTAAATATAGATTTCTGTTTAGTTTGGGATGATGGAAGCGGAGTCAAACTCGGTTACACATTGCATTAAGTAGGGACTTAGTAGAGAACTCACTTACTTACTATGACACTATAGGAACTAACGGTGTTAGAGAAAAATTGGAAAGAAGGAACATTGATATCCTTTGGAGACGGAGCCCAAAGTAACAACATTGTATCTAAATAAATATTGCTGACTTCTTTACTAGCCTTTTTTTTTTTGGTTATGATATACATTAAACAAAAAGATATGAGAAAATTTGAGAAATGGAATGAACGGTGAGCAAAAACTGATTAAGAAAAAGACATAGACTATGCCTAAATTGCCCATAGTACCACAAGAAAATACTCACGAATTGCTTCAATTGGTTCAATTCCGTAAAATCCAACCAAAAATAGGTTTGGAAAATTTAAAGAGAGGTGCCAGCTGTGGTTCAAATGTCACCAGTTTTTGGTCCAGTATATTTCGCGTCCGTTTGATCACACTTTAATACCTACATTCATATATATGCCGGTAAATCGTAGAGGAAACTGTTGCATGGTGCAATTTCCGCTTTGAGTATGTGTGTAAGAGCAGGTGAACGCTAACTAAAAAATTTTAATTACCTAATAAATTTTTTCGCTAGTTTGTAGCAGTTTTTACGATTAGGAGGCGGGCGGCGAACAGTACATAACACTCTGACACGAGCTGCGAAAATTGCTGAAACTGCGAAAAGTGAAAATGCAATATGCAATATGCGTAAATATGTTCATCTGTATATACATATGTACGTATGTAAAGTGAAATAAGGAGAACCGTTATTTCTAATTGCTTGGCTTATGGAGCTGTGATGAGTTTTTGTTTCATATAACAAAATTGAGAGCTTTTGAAGCTGATCCAGCCAATTTTTTTATTTCTGCGCTAAGGGTTTTCATCGTATTTTTTATAAATAGAGCTAGATTAAGAAAAGCTTCATGTAAAATATTTAATTAGTTTCAAAAATTAAAAAAAAAAATAAAAAAAATTTTGAAGAAATGCTTGAAAATAAATTTTGAAATTTTTTTGAAATTTCAGATAATTAAATTATATAATAAGAATATTAAAAAAAATTTTGAAAATTAAAAAAAAATCTTTTTTTGAAAATAGTTCGAAAATAATTTTTCAAAAATAGTTTGAAATAAGTTTTGAAAAATTTTGCAAAATAAATTGCGGTATTAGCAAAAACATTTTGCAAGAAAAGCATGACTCCAAACAACAGCCATAACAGTTGCAGGCCACTCATCGCACTTGCCGCCACGTTGGTTTGCTGTACTGACGACCATATAGCATTCAAATTGTGTTGACTCACTTTGTCCAAAAAATAGTTGCTCCAAATGCCGAATGTGAGTAAATCTAGCTTCGGCGAAAACAGACCAATGGATACATCAGTGAGATTACGACTAAAAATATAAGGTTTGTTCCTGATTTCCATATTTCACTTAACAAGATTTTGAGGCTTACAACCTTTCCATCTCCTGCCACTTATACATATGCACCAGCAGTGGCAACATGCTGCCATCCACACTAGTCGGCATAATGAGACGTCTCGGCGCTTGCAGGAATGAAGCGATCACATTCAAAGCGCTGAAATAATGTGTATTACCAACTGAGACACCAGCTGGGAAGATATCACAACAGCTGTATAAGTCCGCACTGGTGCAAGCGATCACGGCACACACCTTCAGCGCTGCCGTTTCCAAACGCTGAAGCGGCGTCTGTGAGCCGCTGTAGGCTGCAAGGCGACAACGGTAAACTACATAAGCAACTGAACCGTTGACCGGTTTTCGCGCAGCTTGAAAATGGCAGCAGAACCGAGTTTGATTGCCGTAGCATAGGGTTGCATTCACTGATATGAAGTCTGCATCCAGTAATTGCGTCTTAAAAATGTCCACATTGTAGTCGCGCAACAGATTGAGTTTGGTAAGACGCGGTGTAGTGACTTCCGGCACAAAGTTGGGCTGTATAACCGGTAGCGGTTGATAGTTGTGGCGATAGGCGTGTTTAGGTAGGGTCGCAGTGAGCAGTTGTGTGGTGGGTTCTTCAAAAATTACAGCTTCGAGGCGTCCCAAGCGTCCTGCATAAATACCCGAACCGCTATTTTGTCCGCTAGGCTTGCTAGCGTCTGCGGCAAGTAAATTGACGATTCGATAATGCTTTTTACGCGTCTGAGTCCATCTTTGGCTTTCGGTTGCCCCTCGCCGGGTGGTGGTATAAATTCAACAACACCGGCACTGTACGCGGGATCTGTAGGCAATGAGTGCTAAAAATAGAAAAGAGGGAAGCTTATAGAGACATGCCTTTCATGAAAGCTGATGTAGACAAAAATGCAATTTATCTACAAATTTATATTTAATTTATCTATAATATATATTATATTTTAATTTTATTTATATACAAATTTAAATGAGGCAGGAATGGGATAGGATGATCTAAAATGCGAATGAAACATACAGTAATGGAATGAACTGGATTTCACTAGCTTGGTATTTCTTATGTAGTTTTGTAGACTGCTGGTGCAATCTTTTTCGCATTCTAGCTTGGGCTCCGCCCTTTATTTAGAGAGTCAGCTGACTGACAAGCCATAAAATGGTAAAAAAAAAGTATATCTCAAAACACTATGCCTGTAGTCCTGCGCCATTTTCCGACATTTGTCGTAGCTGTATGTAACTTACAACCCCATCGTGATATATGGTGGGTTCTTTATTACTAGCAGTAGTTCGTTGTTCCGTCCTCTGACTCGCTGAAGATTTCTTCCATTTTTATTAATTTTTGGACACCTTATCATTTCATATTAAGATCTTTAAATTACCTCTCTCGAGACATTAACGCTCAAGATAGAGCTCAACACAAAGTTTCTGTTTGTCATTTCCTTCTGTTACTTTCTGATTTGCGACTCAATTCTCACAAACTATAACTTCATATGTCATATGTCATATGTCATATTTCCAATACATAACTTCCAGTACGTAAGGACGATTGAAGGAAATCAGTCAGCCTCAAGACTGAGGTTCTCATTCCATGTGTTTGGTAAGAATGAGATTGAGCGGGAATTTTAGTGGGCTCCGTTCAATTAGGAGTATAGTTTGACAGTTGGCAAATATCTGTCATTTACTTTGATCTAGTCTTCCTTAACACACACAAAGGATTCATCTAAACCAACGTCTGATTCTGAGAGGTTTTGCTGACATTCAACAACTAATACGGCACCTTGCTCTCCTCCCAAACCTTCCTTATACGCAAGAGAAACTTGGATGCAACTTTATCATAGAAGCATGCGCCATTCTTGATGGATTTCTACACAAGAACCTACAATAAAGCCTAGTAGATATTGAGCATCTTTCGACTTGGCTTATGAGCTGTTATATTTGTATGTTATTACCTGTAAGCTTAACTGCGGTCCTACGATTACTAGTGTGAGTAATACGCAGCTTAAGCGCAGCTCGTGAATGCTCATCTTTAATTGGTATGCTCCGAAAAGCGACTGATACCAATTTTTGTTGCATAAAATGCAGCTAAAAGTGCTTACTTTAAAGAAAATACGATTTCTTCATACTTTGCATTGAGTATTGCAAAATTGCAAAATAATAAATAGACAGTTAAGGGCCCATTTAGCAGACAAGCGAAAGATACGGTACCTTCACACTTTAGAGGAAACAATTTTTATATTTATGATTCTAGAAAGAAATCTTCATTTTCATAGCACAACTTTTGCTATGTCATTCAGACTGCGCTCCTGAACTTTCATTTCAAATCTTATCTTATGGAAATCTTGGTTTCACATGTTACGGTGTGTGGTATTTGCTTACTTTAATTGCCATATATTTTATAATCGTGGTAAATATTCACTGACAATAAAAATGTTGCCTAATGTGTGCGAATAAATTAAGCTGATTTAAGGAATTTATCTGAATTTACATTGGGTTTGTTTGTTTGTTAATGGGCTAAGCAGATAATAAAAAGATAGTAAAAAATTTAGATAAAAAGAGTAAATAAATTAAAAAAAAACAACACTAACTTCTTTGAAAATAGTAAAATACCATAAAATATTTCACTATTATAGCAATATTGCACTGACTATTGCAAAAAAAATATTTAAAAATAATTATAGAAAATTTTATAGACAAAAAATAAAGAAAAAACATATAAAAAATTTTGTTATTAACATTTTGTTAATAAAGGAGAAATTGTTTAAAGATTATAATTTACTGCGATAAGATAAACCAAATTTGAAGCAAAAAAAATTAACCAAAATTAATTTTTTATAAGAAATTACATATGAAAAATTTAAATGAAAAATTTAAAATTAGGAATATAAATTAATTAGTAATTACATATAGTAGCAATTAAAAAAATTAAAAACAAATGAATAATTTAAAAAAAAGAATTAAATAAAATATCAAAAAACTTATAACAAGTGCAATAAATACAAATTTAAAGAATAAAGATTACCAAAAAAAAAAGATAACAGAAATGCCATTTAAATAATAATTAAGGAACTTAAAAAGGATTGAGAATTAAAAAATAAATATAAATATTATATTAAATATTAAAAATAAAATAAAGTAAAGTAACACCCACCTAGATAGTATTAAAGAATATATAAAAAGATGTAGTTAAAAAATTATATTGCAATTAATATACTAAAAAACATAATAAATATAAATAGAAACAATAAAAAACTATTATTTTAAACATTATTTGTATGAATAAGCAATTAGCAATAGCATTAAAAAATTAGACATGTTTAATAAAAAATAAAACAAGCGAATGTAAAAGTAAAAAAAAAAGATTTAATCCAATTACTTATAATTAAAACAAACAGTAATATTAGTACTAATTTATAATTATACAAAAACTAAAAAAAAAAATATGTTGTTGACGTATAACAAGAAATTGAAATATCAAATTTTGATACCAATTATAAATAATAAAATAATACATTTTTTACTCATGTATAAAGTTATTATCTAAAGATGAGAATTTACTGGCGTAAAAAATTTAATTTCATGTAAAAAAAATAACATTATAAAAACGCAAAAAAAAATTGATATTATAAAATGAAATAATATTTACATATATATAAATATAAAGTTATTGAGAAAATTAAAAAGAAATGTTAAGTAAACAAAAAAATAAAACAAGTTATTAAAAATAATATTAGTTATTTGTAATTTGTAGGGTCAAAAATTACGAATTATAAAAAGAAAATAAATAAACCGAAAATATTTCAGCAAATAAAAAAAAAATATTTAAATAAAAATTATATTATTTGAAAGAGTTTTTATTCATCATACACCGTTACATGAAACGCAGTTTCTATTTTTGCCAACATAAAGGCTACACTAAAGATTTACCCAAGCATTGGGTCAACAATATATATAGCGCTTATCCTAGGACAACTTGATAAAAGCCAACAACAATGCAACCATTAAAATCTTCACAGCCCCAAGTTGTGAAGCGCCGGAATTAGCGCCCTGTACAGGTCGCCACACCGGGTCGAAGTTATGCGTGCTCACCTCTGTCGTATAGTAATTAGCCCAAATGCCGAAGGTCAGTATATCCAGTTTCGGATAAGTCAAGCTTATGGAAACCGCAGTAGTGTTGTTGCTAAGCGTATTTTTAAACAAACATAATAATTATTCTACTTTTAAGCAAAACTCAATAGTACCTTTCAAACTCCTGCCACTCATAAGTGTGCACCGGTAGCGGCAATATACTGCCATCCACACTAGTCGGCATAATGAGACGTCTCGGCGCTTGCGGGAATGAAGCGCTTACATTCAAAGCGCTGAAATAATGTGTATTACCAACTGAGACACCATCTGGAAAGATCTGGCCACAGCTGTATAAGTCCACACTGGTGCAGGCTATTACAGCGCACACCTTCAGGGCCGCATGATCAACACGTTGGTGTGTGGTGCGTGAGCCACTGTAAGCTGCGAGCCGATAGCGGTAAGCCGTGTAGGTATCCGAGTTGCTCACAACGGAGCGCGTGGCCTGAAAGTGACAGCAGAACTGACTATCGTAGCACAGAGTTTGATTCAATGTCGTGAAGTTGGGGGGCAGTAATTGGGTCTTAAAGATGTCCACATTGTAGTCGCGCAACAGATTGAGTTTGGTAAGACGCGGTGTAGTGACTTCCGGCACAAAGTTGGGCTGTATAACCGGTGGCGGTTGATAGTTTTGACGATAGGCGCGTTTAGGTAGGGTCGCAGTGAGCAGTTGCGTGGTGGGTTCTTCAAAAATTACAGCTTCAAGGCGTCCCAAGCGTCCTGCATAAATACCCGAACCGCTATTTTGTCCGCTAGGCTTGCTAGCGTCTGCGGCAAGTAAATTGACATCGTTGGCGTATGCCCAACCCTCTTGCAGCTGTACGGATGTGAGGAAGGGCAGCTCACTGAACCAATAAGTTGGATATATAATATCGGTTATGCCTTGCTGCTTTACCAAAACCTCTGCGGGCTCCCAATAGAGCATGTCGAAGCATATAAAGTGACCAAAAGTCACACCGAAATCGGTTTTGAAGGTGGCAAGCTCTGCCTCTGGCAATACATTTATATCATACCATTCATAACGGTACAGATGTGTCTTGCGATAACGCGAAATGACACGCCCCTGCCGATCGAATACCACATTTGTATTGTATGTGTTCAAACCACTGGCATCGCAGCTTCCAACCGCTGTGGTGTCATTGCCACAAAAAACTTTCTCCACCAAATTAACGACTAAATAGAGTTGACGCGAACGTGCAGCGCATGAAAGTTCCGTTAGAAAGTTATCATAATTGGGTATTTCACAAGGTGCAATCTGCAGCGCGGGATCGGGCACATAAGTGCGGAACGTATAGTCATTCAGCACGAATTCGGGAAATACAAGTATATCTAAATCGCGTGTGCCATTCGATTCGATGACCTCTTTCATGCGCTTTAGGCCTTCATGTACCTTGGATTTTCCCTTGCCCACACCCGGTATAAACTCGACCACACCAGCCTGATAGGTGGGATCGGTGGGTAGCGAGAGCTGCAAAATGTAGAAGTATAAGCTCCACTGCCTTCCTTAGCTCCTCAAGTTTTATAAACCATAAATACCTGCCAGGTTTGCTGCGGTCCTATGACAATGGCCAGGAGAACCAATACTCTGCCTAAACTTTGCACTGCATGCATCCTGCTCGGTGTTTCGGCGTTGCAGCACGACGATACTTTCGCTTATATACTAATTCTCCAAATGTTGTGCTTTTTAAATCAAATTTGATGTAAGAACACAATAAAATTGTTTAATCTTATCAGTTTGTTAATATTAAGATTATTATCAAAGACTTTAATTGTCATTTTTACCACAAAAAAAAAAAAAAATCTCCCCAGGTCTTCGTCGAAAGAAAAAAAAAGAAGCGTCTGTTTTATCGTTCACTTACTTTTCGATTGGATTAAGAAGTATTTTATCAACCCATGGGGAGTACTTGGAACTTTTGAAAATAAAAAATTTTGCAACAATATGATACATGAAATAAGTTTCATTGCTATCAATAATATATTATGAACGGCAGTGGTATAATTCTGGGAGATCTAAAACCACCGACACTTCGAGGTGTCAAATTGAGCAAGAGCGACGTTTTTTCCCAAATATAGCAGCTGTAAGGGATCTATTTCATGGTTCTAAATGTCGATATATTCTATTTCAGCTGAAGGTGTGGCCTGGTCTGGTCTGGGAACTGGCGACTAACTTAGCTTGAGATCGACAGGACTGGCCCTTTTTCAGATAGGTAACTCGGGTTCGCATGAAGATGGCATCAAAAGAGTTGAATATTATTTCCGGTATTAAGATGACGTTACAGAAATTGCAGATAAGACACAGAGCAGAGCATCCATATGAAGGTAATTGATTACTGTCGCGCTGCAGCGGAAAGTTAGAGGAGTAAAAGCGCTAAGCGTGAGCGGTTAGTAAAAACTACTCTAACTTGGAGACCATTTAACAATATATAACGAAATGTATTATTTTAGCTGGACCCTGAACATTTCGAAACTATTTTGCACTGCAGCTTGTGAATATAAAATTTATGATCTCCAGCCCAAACCAGCTAAACACACAGCATTGAAGGAAGTTGTGTCTTGAGTGAACTCAGCAGTGACTAGAGCTTATCATTTCGACCTGTGGCAACGCC
The DNA here is from genome assembly GCA_021498325.1 of Bactrocera minax. Classification (NCBI taxonomy): domain Eukaryota; kingdom Metazoa; phylum Arthropoda; class Insecta; order Diptera; family Tephritidae; genus Bactrocera; species Bactrocera minax. The sequence continues at coordinate 930,877 of JAKEEE010000079.1, read as the reverse complement.
GCAGATATTATTTGGTGTTTTCTGCGCAAAGAGCGCATCCCGGAGAATTTTTCGAAGCAAGGCCAACGACAGTTTTGGAAAGTGACCATTTCCGGTTGGCCGCAGAAACCTAGTATAGGTATACGCTGGTCGATTTCACGAAGTGTTCAGGTATTATCCGTCAAGACTTGAGCTCAGTTTTAACTAATTAAGGACCTGAACCTTAACTGAACCTTAATTGACGATTGAGTAGTGAAATCGGTCTTTAAATCGCGTTTATTCTATTTTATTATCCCCGTATGTGTATGTTTATAAGCAATGCCTTCACCGGTATCTTCAAGAATGCACTCAAATACTCAGGTGCTGTGTTCTCTGCCAGGTTGTTTTATTATCCCACTAGCAAATACTGCTATCACAGCATTTGACGACGTGAGCTATGTTGTTTCTACTTTTTTTAATAATTAATGACCAAGAGTATATAAAGACACATTGGAGATAGAACTTCACTAACAACCAACATAAAAACATAAATATATTTACACACACCCTCGCACATTTGCCTTCTTCCATATATATGCACTATCATTGGTAAGCAACAGTGTCAGCAACAACAAAAAATATACTGAAAAAGCAAACGAACAGAAATTTCCCGCAAGTTTATAAAAAATACATGTGAAATCTTTACGGTGCGAGAGAGTGTGGAAGAGCATATAAGTTAGAAGCGCGGCGACAGCGAGGATGCGCCAGGAAGCCAAGCAGAGTTGCTAGCAAATATACGCTGAAATTTACGCACCTTTCTAAACTATTTGCCATGCGAACGGCACTCTTCTTTTGCGCTCCGCCGCTTCAGGGTTATTTTCTCTGCGCGCTCATATGTCAATAGTTTTGCGCTCTTCATGCTGGAAGCATTACTTTTTGTAGACTTTACTTTCCAGCATTGATACACGGTCGACAGACGCCACTATTAGACTGTGCCGTTAGCCGTCTGGTTGGCCACTTAGACGCACTGTCGCACGCTCGCGCCAATTATTGTTTGACGGTTGTGCTGGCCAGGTCTTGTGTTGGCCGACACGTCGAGTTAGCGGACACTGCACGCCGGACGTCAAACATATGTAGTTTGGTCGTCTACATGTACTAGTTTTCATTTCCGTTATTTTTTTCGTTATTGAAATCCCAGTTTGTTGTGCTACTTTGGAGCAAAATAGCGTTTTTCTAACAGGTAGCCAGGCAAAACACATTAACACATATATATATATACATATATACATATATATGCATGTATTAGGCCATTTCACTCACGTATATAGCTGTAATACATAACTACCTGTCATATGTTTCTACATGCTCTCTTTTGCGTGGCTCACTAGTAAGTGTGTGTGTGTTGCTGTTTGCTTAGCATATTTTCTGGCGTAAGCGTCAGTACGTTTGCTCTGCTTGCTGTTTGCGTTCGCTCTTTTAAGTGATATTTGTTGTTTTAGCAGTTCCTTTGTCGTCCGCTTGCCCTTTCGGCCAGTGTTGTTTTACTGTTTTTGTTTCATATAGGTGCTGTCAAGCTGTTGCTTTGCTGGTTGGTTTTACTTTTTGCCGGCGCTAGCACAGTGGGATTATTTGTAACGCGGAATACATGTTTTTGTATATGTATTTACTTATTAACTAATAAGATAATAAAATATTTAGTACTACTTAAATGCACATAAAAATGTTTTAGTACTAAAATAATAAAAAACAATACCTAATTTAGTACTAAATTTATGTACTAAATAGCTCTTATTCCTAACAACTTAAAAACAACACAAGTAAGCTTTATTCTAAGCTCAATTTGAGTACTAAACTCTAAGTGAAATTTTTTTTAAAAATTTAGAAAGCTCAAAAAAGTTGTACTAAAAATTTCTACATTTAAAAAAAAATGGGTAAATTCAGTATGGTAACAAAATGGGTAAATTGTGTTTGAAAAGCTCGGAAATATTAAAGAATATAAAATAAAGGGCTTAGTGCTAAATTAGTACTAAAACGGTGTACTAAAAATACTTAATGCTTTCAAAATTTCAAGCAAATATTTAGCTTTCAGACATTCGCACTTCAAATGCAAAAACTAATAACATATGCTCCTTAATATTATAATTTTTAGTACACATCATTTGTAAATATAGATGAAATAATTGTTATACTAAACTTGTTCTTTAGTACTAAATAAATGCAATATGTAATTTATAGTACGCCACAGATTTAAAGAAATTGTATATTCAGTTAAATGTTGCTTAAAATATTTGTACTGAAACTGTGTACTAAATTTTAGTAAAAACTCGTATAAATTATTTTTAAATTTGTTAAATTTTCCACCAAAAAGTGTTTTTGCTAACTTATTTATTGTGTTGCTTATTTATTAATTTCAAAATTTAGTACCTTTGATTAATAAACTTTTAACTAATAATTTTTGTACTAAAATAGTTAAAAAGAACCAGAAGCTAAAGTAAGGCTTGAGTGTGTGTTTGCTTGTTGACAAAAATTACGTCCTACAAATTTGTACTAAAAATACAGAAATTAATTACTTTATTTTAAACTTTAGTATATTTCAATAATAGATTTTTATTAAATAATTTCTGTACTAAAAAATTAGTAAATGAAGTTTTAGTACCAAAAACTGTGTCTTGAATATTAAACGAAAAGCGAGTACTAAAAAGGTGTGCTACGTTTTAAAATATGCTAAATATGTGTATCAAATAATTTTTGTACTAAAAACTTTGACTTCAGAGTTAAACGAAAATATAATATTAAAAATTTGTTCTAAAGTGTTTTCTTTCGTACATTGTAAAAAATTGCTTAATAATAATTGAAATTTTAGTACTAAAACTATGTATGGCTTGCATGAGTACTAAAAATTGTACTAAATATTTGCAGTTCGGTATGAAATTTCATCGCCAAATTTTCTCTTTGATCAAAATTTATAGTAAAATTTAGCTACTCATTTTAATTATCTTTAGTATTAATTTATTTGCATTATAATTATAAATCGCTTTCATTAATTTCCTTAATATTGCTTGTTAATATAATTGTATATATTTTTTAGTATTAATTATGTAAATTATGCTCACTGTGCCATTTCAAGCCAACTCTTTTCGTTTGGTAACCCATTTCAAGCGCACTACATCTTCGCTCATACGCGTCTCGCTCACTGGCGCTTGTACCACTTTCTGTGCCACTCCTTTACGCTCATAAAACGATTTTATACGTGCGAGTTGTTCACTGCTTGACACATTTGAAGCGATGCTTTGACCCCCGTTTGATGTTTGGCCTCTTTACCTGTGCCGAGTGTCGAATGTTGGCCCCTTCAATTGACCAACAAGCAGTTAAGTGCGTGATGGCGATTTGTGTATATAAAGTGGAGAGTAGAAAGTCATTTTTTTCATGTCAACGCATGAAATTGCCCACAAACATGTAGAAACATTATAGAGTATGGGTGACTGAGAAAATTTTTGCTAATTTGTATACTCACAGTTGGGTAATATAAGCAAAGCGGTGTAGCACTTTTACTCTCGAGAGAATAATTATTAATAGTATTATTTTTATGGACCCTTTTCTATTATACGCATTTTTCATATTTACAATTTTTTGTGTTTTTTTTCGGTTTTTTCTTTTTTTTTCCATTTAATCTCCTTGCCTCAACTTCATCTAATCAATGTACCTTAAACAAGCTAACTAAGCGCTTTACATTTTGCTTCGTGTGTGTTCTTATCTCCGTTAGTACTATTATTATAACAGTAAAGCTGTTTTCTAGTATTGTTGCAATCAAAAATCTGCCGCTCACTGTCAAACACTTTCGATGCGATTTAACTCAATTTAGCTCAACTGAGTTGTGAGAGGCTTAAATTGTGTTGCGAATGGCCGCAAGAGAAAAGTCACAAACTATAAATAGCTTAGTTAGACAAGAAGTAAAAGGTGTATGTATTGAAAGTAAGGGGAAATTTAAGCCTTAAGTCTCATGTTTACACCTACAGAGGGAGTTTTTGTAGTAAGAACTCATAAAGAATAATTTCAAACAAAAATTTTTGAAATAAATCTCCACATATTGCAAAATCATTCGCTTTAAAGAATGTCTATAGTATATATTCAAACTTAAAATATCGGCAAATATTCTCCCACTTATTTCGAGAAACAAAGAAAAAAAAGTCATAAAACCGTTAAGTGATAGCAATAAAGTAGTGACACTTGTTTTTGGCTCATAAAAGTGATATGACGCACAGTGATATGACTTCTTCAGAGACAATCATACATATATATTTATATATTCAATCACTTTTAACTCATAAAAGCAATGGTTTTTATGAACACCAATAACCAAGCTTCGTGAGGTGATTATTTGAAGGAGAAGATTTCGCAGAAATATTATATGTATTGAGGTAGGGTTTAGATTTGTACTATGACTGGGCGGCTTTCTAAAAATTTTTGCCAAAATCTGGCAGCCTTTTCTGTTCTCTGCAGCTGCATATGTACATATATTATCTTCAAAATTCAGAATCTTTCGGTTTTGAGAAGATTCCAAAAAGTCAAAAAAGTTAAGAAAAGTATTACTCAGAAGATCATGTTTGGGAACAGCTCAGCCGGACTTATGACTATGCCTTTTGACTATGCTTTATGACTAAAAGTCGTACCAGAAACAGACCGAACCAGACTAACGAATAACTAACCAGAAATATATGTTTTGAGGGTAGTTATAGCTTAAGAATCCCATTAGATACTTAATAGAATCCCGGCAACAGAGCGATATGGTCTATACTTTGACTAAAAGGTCTCCAAAGAAACGCATAGCGCAAAAACGTTCGAAGCTAATACATTGTGGTATCTCGGTGATCCCATTTAGACAGCTCAATCAAATAAATCCAACGTATCTGAGAACAATACAACCTCAGTAATGGTATACTAGAAGCTACGGAAAAAATATTGACAATTCAAATGTTGGAACTCTCAGAAAATTAGTAAAAAAAAAGGAAAGAAATTACAACTTATTTTATGACGAAGAGAGTAACGGAAATATAGAAAAAAGCTTGACACCACAAGTAATATATAGACTGAACGAAAAATTGAAGTAGAGGAAGAAATCATTATGCTGAGATGAAATCGGTCGAATTGGGTTGCAGATGGAAGAGAGAGTTACATATTCTTTTAGATAATCAACCACTAAGGAATAAAAGCATAAGCATCAATGGCTGACCGCCCAAAGCTGAATAATATTAGCGAGTGGAAAAACGGGTCTCGGATGCACATATTTATAATGTATGTAATATATATATTAATAATATATATGTAATGTATTTATGTATGTAGAATACAGTATGATACATAAAAAACAAGTACTTATGCACAAAACTTAATTTATGCCTCTTTTTACGGCCGCTTTGGTGTTTGTTGTCAATATTAAGCAAAACACGCTGCGCTGATGTCTGCAGATAATGACATTTCCACAGAACTACACGCGCAATATTATTGATCAATGTATAAGTTTAAGTCAAGTTACCTTAAATAATTGATTGCTATGCGAAAACCTACGAGGCCATTCATACCACATATGCGTATGCACAAATATGTTTGCGCTTTAGTTTTGCAGTAGTGCAAGCTTAGCATCGAAATTCTAAAATTTTGTTACAATGTTAGTATTGAAATTTAGTACTAAAAATATACTAAAACAGTATGGGTGCTTTAAATAAAAGAATTATAATGTGATCTGCTTGTATAGAAAATGGAAAGCGCGTAATTAAATTTAGTACTAAAATGAGTTATAAATTTTTGTACTAAAAGTGTATTAAAACGGAAGGTGTTTTGTAATGGTTGATAATTTTGATTCGATAATTTTGTAAAGAAAATAAAAAGCGCGTAGTAAAATTGTGTACTAAAATTAGTTCTAAAATTTAGTACTAAAATGAATTCTGTCTCGATCTTTTTGTAAAGAAAATGGAAAGTGAATAGTCAAATTTCGTACTAAAATGGGTATTAAAATTTAGCACTAAATGTGTACTAAAATATTACCTTTTTATTATTTAGTTAAATTTTGCTTTTTGGTATAGAAATCAAAATGTTTTGAAATAAGTGTCAGCAAATATAGGGTGTCAAGTTTATTAAAAGTATGCTTTAAATTTAGAATGTCAAAACCCTTACAGAAATGTGTCTAAACACAAAAATTTTTGTACTAAATTCTTAAGTATACCAAGATGGTGCTCATATGTTAGGATAATTGGAAAACTGCTGAAACCTTTTCATGTCCATTTAAAACCGAATTTGGTGAAAAAAATATCACAAGTTAGTAACAAATTTGACTGAAAATTAGTACTGAAAACTTGTACAAAAATTTAGTACTAAATTTTAGTACAAAACTGAAAATTAGTACTAAAATTTTACTCACTGCTGGAGTTTTCAGCAAAAGCATAAAATTTAGATGGTATTGAGTACTAAGAAGTTCAAACTATCCTTAAGAAAATCGGTACTAAAAATTAAGCGTTATATTGTATGCCGAAAACTATTGTTTTTCTGCGGAAAATTTCTAGAACATATCATTTTCACTGAAAAATCGCCTGGCTAGTGGTAGTTGGCATCTGATCATGACAACAAAAGTATAACAAGAGATTGATACTTCTATAGCCCAGACTTTTTTGGGATTTTTTGTACTCACTTTGTGATTTCCTTTAACAATTTTTCTTTTGATTTGATTTTCCAGTCAACATTTATTCTAATATCGCATATACACATATATATATATATAAGTAACTGTGTTTTGTTGTTATATATGTATAACCCGTCCCACATATACTACCTGGCAAGGACTCTTAACATTTACGGTCGGTTGCTTGGTTTGGTTTGCTTTTGATTTATTTCGGATCATTTGTAAGCGAATGTATAACAAAGAGGTAGAAAATGAGAAATACAAAGCAGCTTTAAAGGGACTGACTACATATGTGTGGCAAAATCGGGCGCAAAATATGCGGCCGCACAACAACTTATATATGTAGGTACATATATATGTAGGTATATACGGTTTTTTTGCCAGCTATATGCTTGTGCGCGCACTTATTTGCAGCATTTTGTGGCAAGGCAATCATACAACAAATTTAATCCCGCTAAGCGGCTTTCATGTATGTTGTTATACTATTTCTTTCTAGTCTATGCACCGCTTTTTTTCCACTATTTTAGCGCTTTTCTGCTTGAGGCCAAGCGACTGAGGGTAATGCGGACAGGAAATCCAACAGCTAGGCGGAAATATGGGGATGTACAGTTATTGATAAATGTTTGCTAATGTGTAAAATCATACATATGTACTTTTGCGCATATTTACAATTTACAGCTTATTTCCGTTACTCCGCCATGCTGCCACTTTGCTACGTCGCAAATTTATTTTTATTGCGTTTAGTGCACTTTTTCGACTAACTCTCGCCACATTTTACTCTTCTTGCACAAAATTTTTTAAAAAATTTTTTTTCTGAAAGCTCTTTTGTGAGTCACTTTTTTGTATTTAGTTATTTATGCTTATGCCAGCTTGCACATTGAATAAGAGACGGTACTAATATGCACATGAGAGCGCACAAATTCCTTGCTAACTAACACAAATATATATATATATAAACGCGCTTCTTAAAGGCTGTCTACCACTCAGCGCGACTTATAAATCTAACATGCAGCTTTTATGCTTAAAAAGTTGAAAAAAGCAAGCGAAAAGAAATAATAATAATTCCCGACGCAGTCAATAACTCACAGTCAAGGTCGTTTAAACGCCACGTAGTCGTTTGTATATACTTTGTTGTTGTTCGTTGCTTGCTACGCCGACCTTTTTCCGTTTGAGCTGAGATTAAAAATATCTTTTTCCAATCATAGTGAAAAATTTGTAATCGTTACGCGCTTGTATTGGTGATAAATACTTACAACAGACACAGGACTTGACATTGCTGTAATATGGCACAACAGGGCGTATACGTAACATTTAGTTGAGTATGCAAAATGATTGCTTGCGTTGAAGAGTTGATGTAATGATTAGTTTTTCAAAGGAAATATATAAATCAAGGCAACATATAATAGCTGCAAGTGCGCCAAAGCACTGAGTATGCGCTAAGTATGTGCTGACAGGCAGGAGCAGATGTGGAAGACGAATATCAGGGCGGTGTCCATGTCAGACGAAAAAATGGAGTGCGTAGAAAAAGGTTTTCTTCGAAGAATTTGGAATGAAAGTGCAGTTAAAGCGGATATTGGCTCATACGCTCAAAGGTCAAATGAGAATATTAGAGATTTAAAAATGTTGAGTTTGGGAAAAGAGGTGTATAGTTGACTATAAGCTGAGACCAAATGACAATAACATATAACATCTTAAAAAAAAAAAATGGAAAAGTGCACAATTGTGATATGGAGAATGAAGCGTAGTCAAAATACGAAAATTGCAAACTGTTTATAGCAAAGGTAATAGCGAAATAAATATTCTAATATTTAAGAGAAAATGGCAGAAGAGCTTTATTACATACTTTTTATGTGTAAAATGCTAAAGAAAAGTATTTATTAATACAAAAATAATGTGAGTGCCCGAAAGTGTTGATATGTTATAGTAAAATAGCATGCCCACCGCTTAATACTGAAAGACATGGCAGATGTTATCACATTTTTGTTGAATTATATTGACAAATGTTGAAAGTCGAAAAAATAAGGTATATTTCTAAATATCTCGACCACAGTGACATCTAACGGTTCTATTTTGCAAATTTGCTTTCATTAGAAAAAAAAAATCGTGTAAATATTCTGAAAACTTACCAAAATGCTGTATTAAATAAATAATTTATAAAAAAATTAGACTACAACGCCACCTAGCGGTTATATTTAAAAAAAAAAATTTTTAATAGAAAAAAATAGTCCTAAGCATATGCTCAAAAGTCAACAAAATCTTGCTACTTATACGAGATTTATAAAAATCTTTATCACAGCGCCACCTAGCGGCTTGTTTGTTGGAAAGTGTCGAAAGCGATTTGAGCAAAGAATAAAAGCTGAAGTTGAAATTCATAAGCACTAAGTTCTTTTTGAGCCACGTACAATGAAAGAGTGTGCTTAACGTTTTATGCACATATTTGTTTTAGTTTATGAGCCTATTTAAAAAATTAACAAACCCTCAGTGGCACTAATTCTTGAATTATTCAAACTTGGACAAACTAACATCTACATTGAAATGTATGTAAGTATTGAATATTTGCAGTTTCCAAAAATCACAAATTTTCCAAAATTTCAGCGTTATAGAAATTATAAGACGTGTTTGCGCTTTTAAACATTACATATGAACACAAATATATCTATATAAATTATTCCTTAGCATATCTGCATTATCCATATGTAAATATATGCATAACCATTTGCATATGGCAAGCTTTAAACTCAAAATAACGGAAACTTAAAGCATTTGCACCATATAAATAACACGCCACGGCGTATACGCAACCTTAAATAGGTAGAAGCGCCAAAAGTAAATCGATCTGCATATAGAGTGTAGAAACAAAATAAAAGTCATTTAAAATTAAAGCGTGAGCTATAATTTATATAAAATAATCACGAATATTTTCGACAAGCCCGTTGAATATTTAAGGCTTACACATGTGGATGATACTGAAATTGCTTATATATTTGTATATACATGTTTTTTGGCGCGCAGTTAGGTGTTTTATATGTCATTCGAATACATGTGAGCATGTCGTGATGTAAACAAAAAGACAGGCCAAATGAAAAATTAGCTTAAATCTGGCAAACAAATAAGCGTAGTAAGCAAAGTATCACTTTACGTGGCGGAGTGTGTGTGTATGTGTGTGTGAGGGCATACAAAGCAAGTTTTTGTAAGGTATTGCATATAAAATATTCAAAAGCTGCGAGTGTGTATGTGTAATCTGTATGTGGGCTTCTCATGTTTTACTTTCAAAACTAAAAGAAGTAAACCTGTTGATAAGTGGAATGAGCAGATAAATATAAGGTGCGAATAAGATAGCGCGGATAAATAAGCAAAACATATGAAATAAACACACACATGCAGATAAATATGGTATACACATAACTATACAAAGTTAATATAAGACATATCGCACTCGAAAACCTGCGTATAAAGGCACAAGACTTGCACAGCCAGATATTGTGCGAAGTGTGACACACACACTAAACACACACATACACACCCACATGCGAGGCAGCCTGTTTTGTAATATATTTCGCAACTTTGTCTGCACGGGAAGTCATTTAACCGATGCGCGTGAAGATGAATGTTGTGTACCAGCAGCAAAAAAGTAATATTAATAAAAAGGGTTTAAATTGAAAAGCCTGCCGTGAGCGTCTGCAAGTCATATAGGTTGCTTGGTAGACACAATTGAAGCGCACACAAATTTTCGGCGCAGCACAATAAGCATAATGTTGTGCCTCTAAAATGATAAATAGGCGCAAGGTAAATAAGGTAAATAAGGTAAAAATATTCAGGTTAGTTTTAAAGGCAAATTAAATTTGGTGCTACTCCTGAGTTGATTGGTGACAGTGTGTCGACACTGAGAATGCCTGAAAACTAAGCACATATATGACTAGTTATTGCGCTTAGGGTTAACTATTGGGTACTAAATTTAGCTTTTAAAAGAAGATTTTAAAAGGAGATTTTAAAAAGAATTAAAAAAAAGCAAGAATGAATTATTTTGGTGCAGAACAGAATATTAAATACTGTCAGAAGTTATCGAGTGTAAAATATTTCGAGATATTTGCAAAATTGTTTAACAAAATATGTGACCACGGAAGTTAGTACACGTTATGAGACGAAGTTATGAGCTGACAACGCGCGCCTTAGATATAAATTTACCTTATTTTAAGAACATAACATATCTTTACTTTCATTGATCTCTCTTGATTATTATATGATATATACGCTTTTGTGAAAAGTCAAGTAATAAAAATCATTATATTTGTTATACGCAGACTAGCGGGGCATATGCATACTGATATCAATAATTTGTAGCACGAAACAACTTTATGCCTAAGGAAATATTTCCATCTAATTTTATTGAGATATCTCAAGCTTCAACCGCTTTATACGGTATTATATTAAACGAAAGGACGGAAATGACTATATTCCTTATATGGGGACTATGGGCAGATAATCACAGATATCATATATTTTTAGTATAAAACAACCTTATACCAAATGACATATTCCCACTTAATTTTGTAAAGATATCTCAAGCTTTGACCGACTTACACGATATAATATTAATTGTAAGGACAAAAGGCATCATGTTCGGTATAATGGGACTGGGAGAATTTATTAAGCGATTTCATTCAATATTGGCATCAAATCGCACTATACTATGAGAAAAAAGCACACCTAATTTCAATAAGATAACTTGTATACGTACCGTTATGTACGGTATAAACTCTTTCGGAAGGACAGAAACCATCATAAACGGCATATGGGGCTGGGAGACCGTATTAGGCGATTTTATCCAGTTTTGGTACGAAGTCATATAATGCTATGAGATACCTTTTCACTTAATTTCTTTAAAATACCTCTAATATTTAATGATATTTCCAGTACAAAATTAACTGGAAGCGTGGAAATTATAAAGTTTAGTTTAAGAAATATAGGGAAAAGTACAGACCAACTTCTAACATTTTTGGTACCCAATGTACAATACTCCAAGTGCGGTAATTTCATAAAATTTCTATAAAAAATCTATAATTATATCGCAATAATACTAACCGGAATAACCGAATTTGCTATATTTTATCTACGTACATATAAAGGGGTGTGGTTCCGCCTACTTTTCAAAAATTTTTAAATTTCCATATATTTCTTTTTTTAATTTTGATAGCTTTAGCGCCTTATAGCGGAAACATTGTGCCTACAAATGAAATATATGTGGCCTACACGACGTATGAGTAACATTATTTAGCAAGAAATTACATCAAAATTCTCATTACACCTCAGCAATAAACTGTTCGTAACATTCAAAACAAAAATATATATTTTTATATATTCCGAAAATAAATTTGAACTTCTGTATTACGACCAGAATAGCCCTGTTAACCGCCACTACTGCAATCTTCCCTCTTGTAAGCGCCGTCAATGAAATCCCTAGGTCCTTCTTGCATCAAGGTTGCCGAATCGCCGCAAATACTATCCACCAATTGACAGCTATGTTAAGTGACTGGCAGTTTGAAGAGCATGTAGCTTTTTGCGCGTTCCGACTGCTGTTGCTGCTGCCGCCACTACGCCGCCGTCGCTGGCGCAGCCTTCACTTGCTATCAAAATTATCGCCGCATGCTGACCTTCAGCTGTCACGCTTACAAATTCGCAACTGCCACCTGCATTGAGGTATTGTTACATTGAAGTATGGTTGCATTGATGCACTGCTAGGCTGTTAAAATTGTGAAATAGTGCAAGCATTTTTTTGACGTTCCGAATTGATGATTGTGGCTAGAAAATCGTGGTGGAGTGGGCTTGCTTTTCAGCTATGAAAGGGTATATAGAGGTGATGAACGAGTCAAAGAAATTCGTAGTTCATAACGGAGATGCCAAATCGATAAAAAATGGAAAGTAATGTTTGGAATTTAATATAAAAAAATCCTTTTTTTCCAGTTATGAAAATTTTGAATATTCTGAAAAACAAATTTTATTTTTTTTAATGCTTTTGATGTTTAGGATTTTTCAGTGTTATTTGTTATAGATTTGCTTTTTTTTTGTATAGAAAAAATATTTTTAAAAGCAAAAAAAAAAACACTCCAGAAAAATTAAAAAAAATTATTTAATAAATTTTTTTATGCACTTAGATAAATTTAAATAGAGTATTAGACACACATATTTTAAGATTTGGTGAATTTTTCAAAGCGATATTTATGATGCGATATTTATTGTATTTGAAAGACTTCGAAAATAAAATCGATAATATTACCGTATTTATTAAAATATATTAAATTTTTCTTATATTAAAAAAAAACGTGACAATTGATTTGTGAAAAATCATGAATACAAAATTCAATAATTTTTAAATTTTCTTCTCTAAAAATAATATTTGTTGCTAGGTTACCAAAAATTCCATATTTACTATATCACAAAAAATTATATAAAAAATTTTTAAAAAGTAATTATTTATTTTTTTATGGCATACAGATGTTTACTCGAAATACATGAAAACAAAAAAAGTATGAAAATTTAAAATAATAATAATTGAAACATAATTAAAAAAATATCGCAAATTTAATGACTTACTTTCCCTGAAATTTCATTCTTATTTTTTCTGTTTTTGTAACAAAAAATCTCCGTGCGTATAAATCACCGAAAAACAATGCAGCCGTCATCATGCCGCACCGCTTTTCCTAGCATATTTCCTTTGCCTGTTACAATAGCTGCCAACCAAAGCGCTTGTTGGCCTGCCAATTTGCCGCCAAGCTACAAAGACTACTTGTAGATTCGTAATCCTGCGCCTTCTTCAACATATTCACAAGCACTCATACCTTCACAGAGTTCCTCTACTCTACTTATACTCTTATTTATTTGCTTTCCTACTTTACTTCGACCTTCTAGTGGCTTATTAGCCTCTCCCCGGCGTCCCATTCCCAAGTAGCGTATGAATTTAGCAATCATTCTCGCTTGTATTTTCCACCTTTGACCACCAGACCATTTACCGTTTATTGCGGCCGGCGATTTATTTGTGTTGAAGTTGGTTTTTTTTTTTTGTTATTTTTGTAATATTGCTATTGTTTTCTTTAACAAAGTTGGGCAAATTTGCCTAATTAATGACTATTTGGTGAAAATCTGTTGCAAATCAGTTGAAGCAGACACACTTTTGTAAGTGAAATTTGATTTAAAAGGCGGTAAGTCTGCGTAACTGTATTAATGGCAATAGGAATTTTAGCTGAATTTTGATGGAGTGAAATTTGAGAAGTTGATGGAATTTTTTCCGAAACGTTTGAGTGTGCTAAATTGAGAAAATTAAATGTCGTGGGTGAAAGGGAGTTGACAAAGCGGTGAAAATATTCCCATAGACATTCAAATTTGATCTTTGGCGTGGATCAGAAGTGATACTCCAGTAAACTCAACTAAAATATGCTTTATTACCTCAAGATCGTATAACTCCTACAAGTCACATAAATTCTGAGATTTGTTTTTTCAATTAACCCGTTTTAACTTTACCCCAAGCCCTTGCTTCACTGCTGCTGACAGATTTTCTGAACGCTGGTTACCTTTGAACCCGCCCTTGTCTGCCCTGAGGCACTTCTTCTATCCTTTCAAAATCTAGCTTATTCTTGCCCCTATATCCACTGTTTGGCTCTAAACTCATATATATACGAGTTCTTTCTTAACCGATCGGGTCTAGATTTGCTTAGCAGAGAATTATGCTCGTACGCTAATGAACGCTGACGAAGGAGTCTATTGCAATTGATCTTCAGGTTTTCAGTCCTCTATTTTTGAGTTCAAAACCCATAAAATGCGATTCCACAGCCTGAGAGGTTTTCGGAATGGACGAGCAAATAGTTGATGTAGGGTTGATGTATCGTCCCTTTTTTAATCATTTCTGGCCTCAAGGCTTTTGGTTAAAGTTCAGAATCCGTTAGATCCCACTTTCGATGCATTGTGCTCCAAACCTGTAAGGTGCCTATTTTCATACACTGCGAGTTTTTTAATGGGAGGACTCTCATTCAATTAAATTTACACAGGTTTTCAGGCTTTATGGTTTGAGTTCAAAACCCATATGCGTTGCGGTTTTGGACTCCGATTCAACAAATGACTGATGAAACACCTTCAAGCCAATTTAACCCGACCAGTTCTTTGGGGTTCCACCTTCAAAATAGGCGCACAGATGTAGATTAGATTTACTACAAGTTTTCACTTGATTTAGAATCTGTTTTTAAGGTCTTCTGAAGTCTCATGGAAATCTTCGGAAGCCATTCCAGTATCTTTGGGAAACCACGGAATGATTTAAGACGTCTATGCAATGTGTTGAGGTAGCATATTGAAATAAACTCAGTGTGTAACAGATAACCAGTTTCAGCTTAAACTACTCATACTTATAAACAGCTGTAACTGTAACAGTAATGAATTAAAATCGAAAGCAATTAATCGTGCAACGGATTGCGAACTCAAACGAAACGCAAGTGACCAAGCGACAGGCAGAAATAGTAAAGTGCGCTGAATGTGGGCGACAATTATGGAGAGTAGGAAGCCAGTGAATTGAGTGTTGTGTGTTTGATGGTAAGGCATGGTCAGTGACGCATAAACTCTTAAGATAGCCGGGCAGAATCTTGTTACACAACCAAAAATGGTTAATAGCAGCAGGGTGAACGAGGCTTCAAGGCCTAGATGAGTAGAAATAAATCAGAAGTCAGAAGCAGCTGCAGCAATAGTATTGAATTGTTGCTGTTGTTATTTCTATGGTTTACACATTTGTGATTGGCTTAGTGTGGAATTGTCTTCGTAGCTGCGTAGTGAAACAATTGATTTATTTATGGGCTTATCTGTCGCCTTACAGCCGATTTGCTCGAACAACTTTGGTGGAAACTTTAGGTGGCAACAGTTGTAAACAATCTACGTTATGAGCGAGTAGTTAAAATTAAATTTAGGTGTGTGTTAAATAGAGCTGATATTAGCTAATTTAAGTATTTAAGGTCTTCAGCTTTGAGTTGAGATGCGCCTTTCGGACCAGTCGTCGGACTGGTCGTCCAATAGATGTTCGCAAAAGGTTAGAGCCTCGAATAGTATGAGGTTTGGAGTTTTCAAGTCCATAAAGTCCTTAGTAACCTTAGTCCATATTACCAGAAAAAAGAAGATATTTTGAGATTTTTCTTGAGAATAACTTATTGGGATTTAATAATTAGTGAGAAGTTCTGGAAGGTATTTTGGAGTTCGAATATACAGAAGAGTAAGCAAGATGGACTAATTTATAGAAATCCCTTCGTCCTGGTGGAAATAACTGGAACTGAGACTGGACGGATTGAGAAAGAGTAACCTTCAAAATTTTATCAGAACTGGAAATTTGCTTCGAGTATGCGTCACAGTTTGTTGGGGGAAACGCTTATTGGATAATTGGTAAAGTGGAAACTACAAAATAGAGCTAGTGCATAGCGATAATTTAAAGCATTTGCACAGAAACAAGCTCCTTCCGTCGACAAATTCGTTATTGACTGATCTTCTCTTTCCAAAGTTTATTGACCCCGGAATCTAGTTTCATGAAGGTGGTGACAAAGATACCTATAGCTGTTTGTTTTGAGCTTTCCTGAAAAAAAACCTTCGCCTTTCGAAAAAGGTCATTATGTGATGATCCAGAGTTGCCGGTTTCGGTGGTCGGCGTATGAAATCATTTCGATTTTCGAAAAAAGTGTGTCCGAAAAGCCAGGCTTAAGTCGAGGACACACTGAATGTGTTAAACTAGAATAGCGGCCCTTTAAGTAAAGGGATTGTCGGTTCTTTTGCACTGTGAATTGGCTCAAATGACAGAGAAAATGCAACCCTGTTAAAAATTTCCATAAAACATTGATTTCCATATCAATGTAATCAGCTTTGTAATTTAAATCTTTTATGCTTTATACTAAAGAACCAACAACAGTAATAAAAAAAAAGTTTAAAGTGTCCTTGTAAAGCTTTTAAACGCACAAAAAATGCAGTCTGCGAAAGAAGCAAGGAAAAAGGAAGACCAAAAGTAAGCTGTATCCTCAAGTGCACTCATCAGCAGAGCAAAAAGCAGAGAGCAGTGAACGGAGAGCAGTCTAGCACTGAAATAAATCAACGATGCAAAAATATTAATGGAAAATTTAGTTTAAATTAAAAGCGTCAATGCTTGCGAAAAATGTGATGAGCAAAAATAATGGTGAAGTACGCACGAGTTTGTACAACAAAATGCATACAAATTTATAGATACATCCACACACATACACACACATATAGGTAGATCAACTTTTACGGTGTGCCGCACAGAGCGTCGCGCAATTAAAAAACTTCAACTCAAGGGCGCCGCCAACAAACTGAACGCTTACACTACTACCGTGCGCCAATGGCAGCGGGCATAGAAAGCAGCAGAGGGCATAGCGGGTAGTCTGGGCAAGGTAGCGGTGGTTGTGGTGGTGTAAAGCAACGGTGGCGCCACACAATGTCAGCGCCACGTCAATGCCAATGCTGCTTAAAGGCAGCCAGCATGAATGCCGAAATTGATGAAGCGTGCATTCGGTGGCTGACGGGGGCGTAAACCTTACCCACGAACAGATGATTTTGAAAAAAGATTACAGTATGACTCGGTATCGAGAGATAAAATGTATAAAAAACGCAATGCAATTTAATGAGTAGCTGAAGATAATGAGAAAGCGCCCGGGCTAAGGGATGTGGGTAGGTTCAATTATAAAATCTTTAATAAATAATTTAAATGCAAAATATGAAGTGTATGTAAAGTGTAAAGTAAAGTATAAAATTAGTTAAATTGGCGCTAATTCGATGGCATTTAAAAATAAAAGAAGTAATGCAGAGTAATTAGACATTATTCAGTGGTAATCATGAAACAATTCATTGGGAATTAATTTAAATTAAGAAAAAAATTAGCAAATTTGTGTTTTGTGTTGTAAAAAAGTAATGAATTACAATGTAATCATTACGATATGATTACAAAGTTAAGAGTAAAAATTATCGGCGTGCTAACAGAAAATTAAAAGTATTGTGTAAAACAATTGTAATGTAATCAAGTATCAGATATTGATTATTAGTACAATAATTTACAAATTTGATTAAATTACTATGTATGTCCAAATAGCAGTGAAGAAGTGATTAAGTCAAAATAAGCATTACCATAAACAGAGTGTAGTGGAAATTAACGGGCATGCATTAGTGATTGAACATGAAAATATATCAATTATATTAAATTACATTTGAATGGTAAGAAGTAATTGATTACTGTGAGTACAGTAAAATAAAAAGAGATACAGAAAATCAATGAAGTGAAAATTCAATTATAAGTAATTTGATAACAATGCTATCACCACTGCTTTCAAAAGAATGTAATTATAACAGAAGAGAAAGTAATAATAACTTTATAGTAGAGAGTTGCAATGGATACTTATCCAGAAAAATTGTAATCAAATTGTAATTTCAAATAAAAATTAAATTACATAGCACGAAAAAATATTGAGTATTTATTAAATGAAGCATGGGGATAGTAATTCATTATTTTTAATTAAAAAGTAGTTAAATAGAAAATTAATTTTCATTGTTGGACTAGTTGCTATTGGAATGAGGCATTTTAAATATATATATATATGATATATATTTTCATATAAATATATGAAAAAGTATTTTAAATAAGTAATGTAAATAAAGTAATGTAAAGAAATTAGCTGTAAAGTAATTCAAGGCAAATTGTAAGTATTTCACTAATGTTATAGCTATTTACAAACTAAAAAACGTATAATGAAAATCAATGCTTCAATAAATAGTGTGAAAAGCTAAAACTAAAAAATGAATGCAGTAAAGCAAAACACTAACGTTCAAAATGCCTGAAAGTATGCTACACATAGTGTAGCTTTATATGCTCTAATATAAGTAGACTTAGATAAATGGAGGCTAGAGCAAACTGTGCACTTTGATAAAATACTTTTTAATGATAAGCGTTACACTTGCAGTCCCACCCCCGCATTTGAGAGTGTATGTAACGGTGATTAGAATCGACCGTAAACTACGCACACACACTCGCACGCAATTAACTTGCTCCATGACTGCAAGTAAACTACGGTTGACTAGGCAACAACCAAAGCTACTAAGTCTGATTCCACGTTGGATACAATCGTTTGCTTTGTTGTTGCAATTAATTTTGTTGTGGCGCGCTTTTAATAAACAATTTATCTTAACAACTTGTTAAAACCAACAGTGTGACAAATGGCAGCTGTGCGCATCAACAGCATAATACAGCATTGGACTAGGACACAGTAGAATTTATTATGCGAAATATATATATATATATAGATATGTGTGTATGTATATTTGTACATGTGTGAAAAATTATTGCTAATACATATGTGTTATCTTTGTTACTGGAAAGTAGAGTAATGCCCACTTGAGTTGACTGCTTTAACATGGCATGTATATTTTAATGCATATTATAATAATATACATTTACATGCACAAAAACTATTAATAGAATTATTGTTAACGTTGTGTTGTTGTTATTGCTTTTGCGTTCCCTATTGTAATTTTTTATACGAAAATCTGTAATTTTATTGCCATATTACTTTGGTTTGCTTTTATTGATTATATTTGTTGGGTGTTGTTGTTGCCAACAACTGTTTGTAATAAATCAAACTCAATTGGTTACTCATACGACATGTAGAACACGAAAATTTTTAATTTATTGAGCGAATCAGTGAAAGAAAGCGGAAAAAATTACCGTTATGGCTTAAAATGCGCACGTACTAATAAATGAGATTAAAATATCAAAAAAGTGGACATAATTAAAAAACAAAAATTTCTTTCTAATTTATCGTCAGTAAGCTTCGTATTAATAATATTTTCATTTATAAATAAAAAAAAAAAATTTTTAATTATCTACCTTCAGTAGGTTTAGGGTTAATAATAAATTCGATCATTATATCTAACATTCCAATAGTTAAAAAAATTTAAGTATAAAAAATTTTTTTTTTTACTTAAACTATTTACTTAAACTATTTTTAACTTAAATTTTTATATATATTTTGAGAATTGTTATTATTATATTTTTTTCTTAAAGAGGTAGCGTAGTTTAATAGTTTAATTTTGTAATATTAGTGAAGTTTACAACGTTTTATTCGTGTCTAGGATACTCTAGGGTTAAACTAATTTCTGAAAACATTTAAAATTACAAATTTTTAAAAATTGTTTGTTTCGATTCTCTTTTTCAGTTATATTTTAAGGTTAAATATTTTTTAAGTTTTTTTATTTATTTTTAATTAATTTTTAGGTAGCTTTTGGGTTAATATAACATTGCGGAATTTTCTTTGATTTATTAATCAATTTAATTTATTAAATACTTTTTTTTTTAATTTATTACCTCTTAAATAAAAATTAAAGAACATTTCTGACGTTTTGTGTTTATTTTAAATTTATACGTAAGGTAGCTTTTGGGTTAATAAAGCTTTCGGGCAAATTAAAAATTAAGTACTGATAAAAATCATATATTTCAATTTTTTTTTGCGTTTATTTCAAGGTTAAACTTTTTTCTGTTTTGTACATGATCAGGGTCAGGGATTAAGGGTTAATATTAGCCATATTTTAGACTTCTAGGATTAATTATTTGCATTCGTGATTTTTGTAGATTCAGTTCAAAAATATATTTTATTTTCGATTTATATAGAGCTTGAGACTCCTTGTTCAATTTATATTAAAGGTAATATTAGGGTTAATTCGTTTTACTATGATATATTTAATTAATTTTAATTTATTTATACAAAGGTTAAAATTTTATTAAATAATTGAATTTTAATGAAAGCATTTTTTAGAGGTGTACTTTTAGGGTTATTCATCAAATAACCCTAATCAAAAAGAAATAGTAATAATCAAGAAGGGAATTCATCAAATATCAGTATAGTCATCGCCTGAAAGTATACTATTCTAACAGGAAATCGATCAGATGTAGATGGCACGAAGAAGTTCCTATAATGCCCACAAACACAACTTCGTTGTTTCTCTACTTTATGGAGCTGTCCTTGCGAAATTCAATTCATAAAAGTAATTGGAGGCTCCCGAATTCTCTTACCGGACGGAAGATTGGGTTTCTTCGCATCTCTTATAAGGCAGAAATGTACTCTCGATCAAAAAAACGGAGTAGCATAAATTTGCTTCGAGTTTAGCACACTGGGTATTCGAACCCTGGTTAGGACCTGGTTAGGGGTAGTCACGCGGCCAGCTGCAATCACTTTAATTGTTCTTCAGCTCAGTTGACTGACTTGACTTCAGAGTGCAGCAGACCTTTTCCTACCATACTCTGCTCATCTCTCATCCGTTTTCTTGCATTCCATCCCGCCCAACCTCTTGACTAACCAAAGGCCAATCATTGTGCTCCGTTTATTGCCTGCCAGTGTGCTATTAATTCAATTCCTTAACCATAATAAATTTAATTTCGCCGCTGCACAAGCCATCTCACACTGAGCCTGCAAACTGGAGACGGCGGATGGAAGACTGCAGCTGAGCACGTGCTTCAAATGATGGTATAAACGGTGGTGGTCATTCACATGGCGTAGCAAAAGACCATCGAGACTGCAGAATAGTTTTGTGGGAACGCTTTAAAAATGTCTTTGCTGCTTGGCGCCAACAAATTAAAGAAGTATGCGATTGTGAGTATTTGAAGATTAATGCGTTGCTAAACTAATTATCGATATTTGAATCAAAAAAGAAATGGTCTGTCCCTAAGTAGATAAGATTAAATGGCACAGCTGAAAGCTTAATATTCCCGGATAGTTGGTGGTGATAAAAGCAAAACGCTAAGCGAGCAACGGTCATTTGCCTTTTGATTTGTGCTCGGTAGGCTTCACATAAACAAGTCGGGAAGGTTTTTGTATACAACAACACAGCAGAAGAAACACAAAAATGGGACCTAGACCGTTGGAAATTTTCAAAACAATATCTTTATGGCTAGCATGTACGCTGCTACTTGTACAGCCGGCGAAACAGGTGAGCCCAACAAGCGAAAACCGTTAAATAGCCACGTAACGGTTATCAGTGCAATTAACGCGCGTCTTATCGCACCCATATAAAAGTTGTCAGTTTGCGCGTACTATCTAACGCCATATTTTATCAACTTGCAGAGTCCGCTGACACCGCTCGCCACTGATAACACCAATACTACAGCGCCGTTATATTACACCGCCGGCGTTGTGGAGTTTCGACCCGCTAGAAATGAGCCAAATGCTTTGGCGAACAATCTCGCCGGTTATTTGGAGATAATAAGCTCAGAGGCTGCTATACCCACCGATATTATTGTTTTCCCCGAGAGCACATTAAATAGCGGTGACACAGCCACATTTGTACCCGATTCTACAAGCGATCTCGATGCCACACCCTGCTTGCTGGGCAACACCAGCGACTATTCCGACTTTCTAGTGCAACTTTCGTGCGCTTCGCGTGCGGCACGTAAATATGTGGTTATTAATTTGACCGAGCGCGCCAAGTGTGTTGTTTCCAAAGACGACCCGCGTCCATGTGCGCCGGATGGCATAAATATTTTCAATACTAATGTTGTGTTCGATCGTGCGGGCAAGGTAATTTCGCGCTATCGTAAATGGAATCTATATGGCGAGCCGAAGAATACCACCTATAATACGGAGTTGCGGTTTTTCGACACCGATTTCGGTGTGGTATTTGGGCACTTCGTCTGTTTCGATATATTGTTTTACAGCCCTGCACAGTGGCTGGTCAATTTGGGTTTTACGGATCTGATCTTTCCAACAATGTGGGGCTCACAGTTACCATTTCTGACGGGTAAGTGTATAATTACTTATCGAATTGGATGTGTGTAGAGCTTGAAAGGGGTGAAAAGAAAGTGAAATAAATGGAACTAGGTCTCGGGCAGTAGCTGGATTCCCGATTGGGTGGTTTTTGTACATTTAAAAGTAAGATACTGGACATTCAAAAAGAAAAGACTAACAACTGATACAAGATTGTAGACACTTTTATCTAAGCTGCGCTCATAGCAGTCTCGAGCTGTAAGCCACGCCGCCATCGAAGTAAAAAATAGGTTAAAATTTTTCAAATATGTGAGCAACAAACATCGGTAGCATTCGCCTTATCGCCGCATTAACCGACAACCAGCCTATTTTAAATTCTAAATGTTAACTATATATGAGTACAAAGGCAAATAAGCTTCTACTTCTGCAACATTGATTACGTTTGACGAATAATTTATAAAATAGAAATGTCAACAACATGACGGAGCTTATCTAATTGAAGCCACTATTTGTCTGCAAAAAAAAATGCTTAATCATGTTTTGTTGTTTAACCATAGATTCGCCGAAAATTTAGATTTCACAGCAATTACTCATTGCTTTAATATTATTTCAGAAAATACATTAATCAGATAAGTGGTAAATCGATAACATTTCTCAAGTTTAAAATGGTACGCGTAGATATCTCACTTTAAATAGCTACAGGTCTTCACATATTTTTTTAATCATCAGAAATTTTACAACTCCTTTAATTATAGGACAGTGGCCTTTGACAGGGGGAGCTCTCGACCTCAAGAGAGGTCACCAAAAATTATTTAACATTAGTTTTATGAACTTTCCTAACGCTACCGAGACAATGTTACCCTAGAACATGTTAAACAGATCGCCTTTACGAAAGGTTTATAAGTGCTCATATATCTTCAACAATCATATATAAGCTGCAAGCTGTTCCGAATACCGGAACAACCAAAACGCATTGATCCAAATATAGGCTAACCGAAGTACGGCAAACTTTTTTCTTATCTTAGAATTTATTTATCTAAAGCGGGCGAGCTAGTAGTTCCGATTTCCCACGCGGTCGTTAAATTTGCGAAGGTTTAAGTAGTTTCCGTATTTGCCCTGATTTTCATTTTCTAAGGGCAAGAAGGGTATCACATCTCTGTTCGAATCGAAATGAGCTGGTAGCAATTTGGAAAGTGCTTCTGCGAGCATACTTAATGTGTTCTAGATTTAACTGCGCCATCTGCCGACTCGACGATTTTACGAGCTCTCTATCACAAGAGCCTAAAGTCATTCAAAATACTTTTCAGCGGTTCAATTCCAACAGTCATGGGCTTACAAAAACGACGTTAATGTGCTTGCTGCTGGCGCTAGTCTACCAGCTATTGGTTCAACTGGTTCAGGCATCTATGCTGGACGCGCTGGTCCTTTACTCTCCGTAATGAATACCGGCGAAGGCGAACGCCGTCTATATGTGGCAAGAGTAGCAAAGAAGAAGTTTAACAATGGAAGCACACAGGCTGTGACACAGGTAACTGAGACTGTAGTGGAGCCACAGGTAACAGAGCGTTTACATCAAGGTGATATTTTATTGAAACGGGATTATGTGGATCAATATGAAAGCGTTTTAGTCGATTTGACGAATACTAGTGGTCATGCTGTGTACAATGTGTGCCATAAGATGTTCTGCTGCCACTTTGAGCTGCAATGGCATCAGTTGACCGCTGTTGGTGCAGGTCAATACTACAACTATCGTTTAGGTGCCTACGAAGGTATGCGCGATGAGCCGGGCGCTGAGACTACGAATGCGATACGCAATTGTGCCGTATTTACATGCATCGGTGCGGATATAGCCGATTGTGGGCGCACGTTCCCCGCTGATATCGTACAGCAGCCGCAAGTCGCCTTCGATCGCATATCCATTGAGTCCAACTTTCAGACGGGCTATCCATATTTGTTGATGCCGAACAGTTTGCGTGATGATCTCAAGCCATTGGCCGTGAACGAATTTGAGTGGGAGGAATACGATAAGTTGGTGTGAGTATGATTGGTTTACAAATTTTGGTGTATATAGTTTTGTTTTGTATGAATTTTAGTGACTGGGAAGTAATGCGTCATGTGCGTTATACTTTGAACACAACAACCGACAATCTTTTGACTTTCTCAATCTATGGTAATTTTTATAATGGCCACGGTTTCATTAATAATCCCAGCACGAGCTTACCGCCAACGAAAAGTCCCACAACGGTTGATCCAAATGACGGTGATGGCGCTGCGGTCTTATTACAACCAATCATTATGATTTGGACATTGGTCGGATTGCTAAGAGTAATTGTTTAATTAAACAATATTAAAGTTAGAGAAATATAAAAAATGTTAGCGCAAGATTTGTAAATTTAATTGGATTGGAATAGATATTTATTGGAATTCATTAAAGAAGGAAATCAGAAAATTGTCTGCTGAACCGCACGCGGTCGTTTCGCCACTTTTTAGTCAGTACTAGCTTGAATAGCAGGTGCGGAGTCCACAGTAACGACGGGCTAACAGAAACTGACACTAGTTGAGCTTACAAGAAAAGTCACTGCTGAAGAACCGTTTGCGGAAAAATCTTGAAAAATCTTAAAAGAAATAGATATATAAATCTAAAAGCCCTTAAAAGCAGTAAATATATAGATCCAAAAGCTTGTCGGATTAGCAGCCTTGGCTAGCATTGGTATCCAATATTAAAATAAACAGAAATCCAATGAGAGGATACAAGCCCAAAAAACACAGTTCCGATGGGTACAAAAGACTTTTAGAGTATTAAGTTAAGAGTATTTGAGGTTTAAGAAGTTTGGATGTTGCTCGAGTGAGTTGAGTGTGGTCGCTACTAGAAAACTATTTTTCAGTCGGAAGGTGTTTTTAAGTTTAGTTTTCACCAAATAACTCAGTGCTAAAGACGTTTAGTTAAGGAGCTAAAGATTGGTTGCTTTTTCGGAGCTATACCTTAATATTAAGTTGCCTGGGACTCGGTGACCCCTTGATTGTACAGATTTTTAGTGTAAGCATTGGGTTATTTTTACATGGGAATTCTAAAGACTTTTAATGAGGGAGCTGAAGGGAAGCTGAAGAGTGAGTTTAAGGATAATTTTCCGAACTCGTTTAAGTTCCGAAATCTGGGTGGAGAGGTGCAGAGTTCATAATATATTCCAAGCATATATTATTGCCCGAACTTTTCATTTCAGACCAAAATTTTCCTCGAAAGCTCAAGCAAACTTTGTAAGACCGAAAAAACTAGTCACACGGGCTGATGTTCCTTGTAATGCTGAATATGTCTGCGTTTCGGTAATGATAGCAAGCGGAAAATAATGCAAATGTTCATTCATCCAAAGCTTCCGGCACCACATACAGGTATTCGCTTGATAAGCGAATTTAACAGTACATTTGCAAAGAAGAAACAAAGAAAGTGTGTAGCTACAAGCCTCACACTACTAACCTACACCAAACTACAGAATTGTATGCAGTTCAATGAAATTGTTTTGCCTGCTCCATAGACCAAACTAAAAATACGTATGCCTGAGTATGTGTAGCGCTCGCAAGCTTGTTGTTGGCGCAAACTGTTGCTCCAC
The DNA here is from genome assembly GCA_021498325.1 of Bactrocera minax. Taxonomy (NCBI): domain Eukaryota; kingdom Metazoa; phylum Arthropoda; class Insecta; order Diptera; family Tephritidae; genus Bactrocera; species Bactrocera minax. Next base: position 904,868 of record JAKEEE010000079.1, on the reverse strand, counting down.
TTGTTAGCATTCAACAGTCTCTACCGTTACAATATATAGATATGAATATTGTGTTCACAGTTCAAGGAGAAGTTATTGACGCTGGGAGAGAGCGGCGCTGAAACGCGTGAGTGCGTCAATTTCCAGTGGAAGGTCGCGAGTGAGCGAATGAGAGATAGAGGAGTGTAGAAAGAGAGTGAATGCAAAGAGAGCATGGAAATACTCCAATTGGTAATTTGTAGCCCTTCGCCGGGTGTTATTTAGCAGCAGAGCCTCAAACTGAAATGTAATAAATTATTTAAAAGCATGGAGAATTTGTGCCTGAAATTTAAAGCAGTGTAGTTTTCGTATTAAAGTGGTTCAATAAAATATGAATGAAGGTAACAATAAAAGAAACTCATTGTTGCAGACCTCGGTAGCTAACTTATGAATACCATTTTAGTAAAAAATTGGTCTGTCCTTTAATAAGTTAGGAAAGATTCGGTACACTATCTAAATAACTGTTGGGTTTTTTATAAATACGCAGTGAAGAAATTAAAATACGTACCCTCGATGTCTGAAACGGTATATATTTATGTACCCAACCAATCCTAGAAAGGTGCTCTTAGCCTGTCTTTGTATAAGACGTTGAATTGCAATGATTTGTCAGCGCTAGAGACCCTGAAAACTTATTTCTCAATACCAAATTTAGACAAAGCAGAGCTGAAGAAATCGAAGTCAACATTCCTGGAAACCCGGACATTGCTGAAAAAATATCCATGAAATGAAGAAGTTGTATTATTATTCATAGGGACAACCACCGGATATAAAGAGAGTTTTTTATATAGTTTTAAATGTCACATGGCTGAAATTGGAACTTTCAATGCCTACAGTGAGAGCCTGGTACTACCGCCACTCTGACACGGTAGCATTTATGGTTCGAAACAGATTTTAGGACACAGAAAGGTCGATCAGGGGCGCTTCCGACGACTACCTCTTTACCCTTCGAATGTCTTCAAGAAGTTAGACACAGGGTGGCTTTCGAAGCTCATAGCTAGCAGTCGTGTCTGGTGCTACGTATTTATGTGCGGAGCTCACTTTATAGTATTTCGGAGAGTTGGGTTAAGGTTATTTGATCTTTTGGAAACAAAGTCCACAACTTGAATACAGAGAGAGTTTCTCTTCGAATTATTGAATTGTCTGGATTTTTCCTTTGGTGATGAACTGATAAACAGATCCCTTTTGGACCAAAAATTTTTCTTAATCTCTATTATAACATTTCTATAAATTAGCCTCGAATATACAGGCAAGGAAAGTGAAGATTAAGTCTTAAATATTCCGAAAAGGAATAAGAAAGTTAAGCGTTTTCAAGTGAATGCTCTAACTAGCTCTCGAGCAGAAAATCAACCAATGCTACGCAAACAAAATTAGATTCTGACTAACCATTTTATGTATATATATCTCAGTATTGGTAAAACCTCGCTTTTTTCTGCTATTTCTAATGGAGCTGCCTTCTTACAACTAAATGTAGAGTTCGAGCTAAGAAGGCTTCCAAAAATACAAAGCTTAAATATTGTGAAGAACCAAAAACTGAACTCCTCAGCATTACGTACATATGTATATTATATTATTATTATATGCGGTAGGGGCATCACCTACATTTATATATTAACTCACATGCTCAAAGATCCCGCCAACTGGCGCGGCAGATAAAAGTTCTTACAAAGACCGCATGAATGAAAGTTCGTTTGGAGACTATCCTCGCCAGCGGCCACCTGCAATTGGAGACTTTCAGGTGCAAATTTCAAACCGAAAACACAAAAGAATTTCCCTTCAATGAATAGCTCAACAGCGCGCTAAACTATACACTTACATACGGATGTGGGTATTTCCAGCTCGCTTCACTGGTTGCCGACCCACCACAATGTGCCGCCGTGCCCGCGCTGTGTGTGTGTTGAGTGCGTGTACCGCCGAATGGTTGGCTAGCCAGTTAGTCGACGGGCGAACAGGCGCCAAAGCATGCTTCGGCGCGGCCGAGTTGCCCCTGACGAGCAGGCGAACCGGGAGCGTACGGCTGTTCGTTACATACTGGTGGTTGGCGAGCTGGCAGGCATGCTACATCGTATACGATGTATAGGTGTGCAAGTGTGTGTGTATGTGTGTATGTGTGTGTGTGTTGGTAGGGAAATTTTTGGAATTTTCCCTAACATTTCGGCATGCTACTGAGCAACAGCTCTCCAATGTGACTGGCCAGGACTAGTAGGCTTTCAGCCTCCGAGCGGACAGCAACACGAAATTCCTCCCTCCGAAGGGATGCACGCGTACGGTGAAAATTAAGATTTTTTTTCTGTGTGGTGTTTAGACAAACATATGTACATACTATATACATATAGTGTTAGAGGTGCGCACAGCCATATATATACATACATCAAAGTATATAATACATATGCTATGTATATAAGAGTTAATGTGTTCGCGCGTGAAAAATTCAGTGTATAAACTCGTGCAGTAAATAAATTGTGAGTAAAACAGCAAAAACAATTTAAAAAAAGTTTTTTTTAATTTTGCAAATTAAATACAGTAAATATTTAAAGTGCAGTGAATGGAAGCGGCAAAGTCAGAAATGAAAATTTAGAAAACAAAAAATAAATTTTTCGGTGCGAAAAGTGTGTGTGAGTAACCTTCCTGTAATTAGAGCGGAAATTCTGGTGAAAAAAGTTGGGGTCGAGGAAAACATATTTTGAACGCAAAGAAATTTGAAAAAAATAAAATTTAAAAAGTTAATTAAATATTGAAATTAAAATATTGAAAATATCAAAAAATTAGTGAAAAATTATGTAAAATTTGTGAAAAAGTAAAAAAAAAAATTCAAAAAATATAATGTAAAAATATTAATTTAAATTAAAAAAAGTGCAAAAAATTCTGAGTTAAAGCTCAACCAAGTCAAGTATATGAGCTGAAGTACCAAAGTGTTTGGAAGAAAATTACAATTTTGTTGGCGAAGTAGCAGTAAGTTGGAGAAATATATACGAGGAAAAAGGTAGAATAAAAGAAAAATAAAAAAGTTGTGACTAATACACATTAAAATTTTAATTAAAAAAAATTTTTTATTTAATAATAAGGTGTAATTTTTTAGGACAAATTATTAAAATGAAAATAATAATAATTTTAAAATATAAATAATAATTTGTATGCTAATATATTAGATAACGAGTTTAACTGCTTCGAAATCCTTGCAAAGGCTCAAAATAAAAAGAAAGATTCTTTATAAAAAATATAGTTTTATTAAAATCTGTTTTCTATGAAATTTTTTTTAACAAGAAAAAAAAAATCAGACCCCACAACATTTCCAAATTTTGCGAGGCTCAAAATTTCAAAAGCAAAAAATTAATAAATTCTTGACAAATTCTTTTATGTATTCTTGTTTGCACCTGCCATTTAAAAACATTAAATGGAATTTCTGTAATAAAAACCACAACTTTTCAAATTAATGTAATGTATGTAATGTATGTGTATGTATGTAATGTAAATAATGTAAATTTTTTTTTTTAAAAATTTTTTCATTTTAATTTAAGAAAATTCATTAAGAAAGAAAAACAAATTTCGCAATTGAAATATTGAATTTTCAACAACATTTCAATACTTATGGAAATTTCGTTTTCCAAAATTATTGCTTTTAAGTCTTTTCGATAAAAATGTGCTTTCCACGTGGGAAATGTGAGCATTTTTATAAACATTAAATGCGAAATCAGATAGAAAAAGTAATATGTAGGAGTTTAGCTTTTGAACACAATCCTTCTGTCTTTAAATTATATAATTTAATAAAAAAATAATTAAATTATTAAAAAAGAATTCTTTCTTTAATTAACGAATAGCAGGGCTATTGAATTTTCTTAATAAAAAATCAGAAAAACAGTAAAAAGAAATTAAATGTTTTATATGAATTTAGTGAGAAAGTTTCTTGACATAAATTACGAACATTTGAAAAATTTTTAAAGAGAAATTTTGCATTAAAATTCTATAAAGTTTTTTTTTGTTACTTTGTTTACTTTTTTGTGTTTGTTATTATAAATTTTGGAAATTTTTTCTTACAGCAAATCACTTTCTATTTAAGCATTTATTTCGACAATTTCATACAAAATTTGAATGAATTATATTATCAGCCAATTTTATTGAACGCAATTCATAAATGTTCTAAAATTTATTATTAAACATATATGAAGGTATGACAAGGATGAAGGAAAGTCAGGCATGTAAATAGAGCAGAAATATTTGTGAATTTCTGTTTTCAAAAAGCAAAAAAAAAATAATAATACAACTTTGAAAAATTTTAATAGAGAAAGTTCACTGTGATCATTGAAATTGATTTCGTATTGAAATGTGGTAAAAAAAACTAGTGTTTATCTGGAAACTATTTTTTAAAAAATTCCCCAGAATACACAATAAATTTTACTGCGTAAGTTTACGTAAAATGGCTTAGATATGAAAACCAAAATTATGAAAAATATTGTTCTTTGATTTGAAAAAAATAAAATTGTAATGTCAAAAATTCAATAATTCAACATTTAAATTTAGTTTTAGATTTAGTCAAAGTGTGTGCTTAAATATGTTTCTGTGAGGTTAAAACTGCTTATTTTGAACCAAGTTATGAAAAATCAAATTTAAAAATATATTTATTTTCAATAAATCTTCAATCCGAAATTTATTTTGCAGAAAGTAAATAAATAAAAATAGACAAAATTAAAAACAAAAATTTTTAATTTAAAAATTGAATTTATAAACTATAGTATATAAAAATTTGAAAAACTTTTTAATTTTAAAGCGCCTATATTTTAAGCCATTTCCCGGCAATTTTGCGGTTCTGTTCAACTTTTAAAGTAATATTTTCGAAATGAAACTAAATAATTGAATAAACTTAATTCTGGAAATTTTTGTTTTAAATTCGCTTTCAGAAAGTTTTCAATTTTATACTCAAGTCCTAAGCATGTATTTTAAAGGATTTCTGCAAATTATTTCTTAGATTTAAATTTCTTCCAGAACTTACTTTTCATACCTCTTTGTAGTAATGCCCATACTATATATATATACGTGTGTGTTTACTTTCCCACCAGCTTTTCACATGAAACTCGTTTTAGTTATGCTGGTAGTTGATATTAGAAACGTTCATTTCCTCTACTTGAAGCTCAAGCACACATGCCCTCATTTACCGTTAGACACTCTAATTAAAGTGAGATTTGCACAGAGTGCGGAAAGCAGAAAAGTAAAGAAAAATAGACAAAGTTGAGTGAAGCCAAGAAGCGGTTGTGCTCTATTAAGAATATAGAGAATATGCATAAATGTGGAAAAAGTATAAATTAATAGACATGCACTTGCATATGTATTCGAGGTTGTATAGAGAGGAGTAAAATTGGATGACAAAACTTGATTTTTAAAGAGATAGTAAAAAAAAAATTGTTACTATGCATAAAGCATATAGGCATATAAGTAGCAAGATCAGTTTGACTTTAGGGACTTGTTTAGATGGTACGGTTTTTTCCGGTTGTGATTTAGACGAGTTTTTTTTGGTAGCTAGTCTGATCTGTTAGAGTTTTCTTAATTCATTTGCACCTAATTATGCTGAAATATATGCACTTAATTGAAATTGTATTTGAATATTGGGAATTTGGTTAATACCAGTTTAAGGAAGTTTATACCAGTTACGATTTTGTATTAACTTACTAAATTTTTGTTATTAAACCTTATTGTACTGTCTTTAGTGCATGACGTGCCTTAAAAATATTTTATACCAATTTATACCAGTTTAGCTTTTAAACATATTTAGTAAAGAAAACAGTTTTTGCAGCTTTATACAAACTTTTATACATTTTTATACCATTTTGATTTTAATAAAATACTTTAGTCTACTAGAGTCTACTAGACCAATGTCTGAGCAAAAAATTTATGCTGCACGCTAACAGATCATATTATATATAAAAATTCTGGCAATGTTTTATGTAAGGGTAATGGGCAATGGATTTGAGCATAATGGTGTCATGAATAATATAACTGAGTAACGAAATGCATTGTTATGTACACAAATATTCAATAAATACATATGCATACATACATATGTATGTGTGTGAAAATAAAAGCGCGTATAAATAGGTAAAATGTTTTTCCACAATTTCTATTATGTATTAGGAAAACTTGCTATATACGAACGCATATTTTTGTTTAATTGTGTATTGATTTCTTTTTGCATACCTATATAGATGTTTGCAATACTTTTTTTGTTGCTTTTGTTGCTTTTGTTGCTTTGCTGTCTTTGTATATACTGAAAGTAATACAGAACACAAGTCAGTTTAATTTATTGTGAATGCAAAAGTAAACAAAAATCGCCAAATGATATTGAAATCAATGCGAATTGAAATGAATTCGAGGGTTGTTGAAACCACCAGTGCACACAAGTGTACACACATAAACACACACATACAGCCATATATGTGCATAACTAAGTAAATAGCTGTGTAGATATATGTAATGTGCTCTTAAATGTATACAAATCGAATATATCCGTTGACCGGTCATCATTTTAAACTAAATAAAATTTACTCCAAATTGGAGAACAAATTGTATTATCAACGCCTTTCAAAATATACAAGCACATATGTGTGCGCAATTTCAGCAAATAATTTTAAAGCAAATTAAATTCAAAGTTATAAATATTTTCAGCACTGAATTTGACAGTTGAAATTTTTTTACTAAAAGTCTACTTGTTAAAAATTTAATAAAAACATAACCATTAAATTTAAAAAACTTATATTAAAATTTTTCGAAATTTATGCATTAGGAAGTTAAATTAATAGAAAAAAGAAATCAAAAGTAATGTTTTAAAAGTTTGCGAAAAATTTTGTTCTTATTAATTTCCATTTATTAAAATTTCTTTTTACTTTTTACTAACCATTCACTTGTAGAAATTTATATAAAAGCATTAAAAACTAAATAAAAACTTTTATTGAAGGCTATTGAAAGTTAAGTTAATAAAATAATATTAAAATAGCCCAAATTTTTTCTTTCTTATTAGTAAAATTCAACGTTTTTAAAAAATTATGTACTTAATTCTAAGTGTAAAACTTTAAACTGATATATTAAGAAATAAAACATTGGGAAATAAAGTTTTTAGAAAATTTTCGAAATGAAATTTTTTTTGAAATTTTGGTAAATGTAATTTTTTTTTTAAATTTTAAAAGTTCTCAACGAAAAAAATTCGAAGTTTGTTAAACTTTCGGTTTGAAAAAATCTAAAAAACTATTTATAAATTTTTTTTTATTGCAAGTGTATGAAAAGACATCATACTGAAATTCAAAATTATCTTGTTAATATTTAATTTTTATTAATATCATTTTTATTTTTATTAATATTTAAAAATTTTTTAATTTTTAATGTAACATTTTTTATGAACAATTATAGATTTCTATGGATTTTGTCGAATTTTATTTTTTCTTAAAAAAAATTAATTAACTATTTTATTTTTTAACTTTTTTTTTGGTAGAAATTGCAAGAAAGTAATTTTGAGACTTTTTGTGAAAAAATTTTTGTATATACTTTATTTGAAAATTAAATTTTTTTAATTATTTGCAGAAGAAATATAAAAAATTTAATTACTGAAGATTTGCTGCTAAACATTGCGGATTAGTTTTACAAATATTACTTTTACAAATTTTATTGTTTTAAAAATTTTTGAAAATTAATTTTTGCTTCTATTTGTAGCGAAAATTCGTTTCATTTAAACTTTTCAGAAACTTTTGGAAGAGCCAAAAATATTTTAAAGTGGGTAAGCTCTCTGAAAGTATTTTCTGTTTTCAATTTACAGTTCTTTACCGTTAGATTTTTAATATATGCCATATAATAATGTGAATTTACACACTGAAATATGCAAGTATTGAAATTTTAAACTTAAAACTTTAAAGCAAAAAATACATACCCTTATATGTGTAGGTGTATATGTAACATATACAAAGGTGAAAGAAAGCGCGTATCGCATGCCAATAAAGTTTTCAATTTCTGCGGAAGTTCCTTTTCATTTGTTCGACGGGTAATTTGTTGTTTCGAAATTTACATACCAATGTGTTTATCGTAAAAAAGCACGTGTGCTATTGCTGGACTGAATTTTTTTAAGTGATGAAGCACTACTTGTTAGTCATAATGCATGGGAAAGATATTTTTATATTTTAGGAACTTTTCATTATATTATTTTTGGCAACAACAAATTGTGTTTGGCAGTTGTAGTTTATAAAAAAAAGTTTGAAAAAGAACAAAAATTACAATAAGGAAACTTTTTAACCCACTAACGACCAAGAAGAAATATGAAATAAAATTCAAAGTAAATATTTTTTTTTTTAAATTTTTTCTGAATTTGTTTTTGCAATATTTCAAAGAAAAAATAAAAAGTTTGAAGGAAAAATCTTAACTCACTAATGAATAATTTTATGTTTGGTAAAATATCAATCTGAAAGTGTGAAAATGAAATTTACACACACACATGCACACACACACACACACACACACAATTGTAACAACAAAAATAAAGAGCAAAATATCACAAATATTTGTTAGCAGAAAATTCATTGCATTTTGGACTTTTTCAATTTTACTTTTGTTTATAAAACCGATGCAAATGTATTTGTATATACACATATACTTGTATGTATGTAAATATATACAGCGAAAATATATTCATGTGTGTTAACGAACTGCGTTTGTGTTTACAAAGTAGCAGCAAATATATTTAGATAACAGTAGACAGCAAGCAGCTGCCTAGTAGCACAACTATGCAGAGTTTGTTTGGCTGCAACTATAATAGAGCAAAATCGAAAAAATTTGAATGAAAAATAAATAAATAAACAAGTGAAGTAAATAAAAGAAAACAGCAGCAAGAAATACATGCATAAGCGGAAAAATGTTGCGAATATCTATATCTCCAAATACCTGACAGGTGCCAAAGTAGTTTACAGTGCTATGAAGCTGCTGGTGTATAACATGACTATTTTATATCAACATAAATTACATGTTAATTTATAAATGGCAAAAAATTTCAAAATGTAAAAAAGTATGAAAAATATTGCAAATCGCCTTAAATATGATTTAAAAATTGTTAGGCCAATTTCGCCAAAATTTATACCAGTTCGTAAACATTTTTATATATAAAATTATACCAGTTTTTCTTGTAAAAGACATGCTATACTAACAAAAGCGCAAATTACAAACTTTCAATAGCTTTCTAAGCATGTTTAGAACAACTTTTTAAATATTAATATCAGAAATAAAACTTAAATTGGCATAAAACTCTCGCAAGTAAATTTTGTAAACAAAAACATGATAGTAACATAACTAAGTATATTAATAATGCTCGGCATTAAGTATTTAGTGGTGAAAAATGTGCAAGTTATATTTATAAACCAATGTTTAAATATTATACCAAATTTTTTACTAGTATTAAATTTTCAACACATTCTTATTTCGCGAATTTAATTATTGATGCTAGCTGAAAATGTTACGTTTTTAGGTCAAAACAATAGGGTTCTTAGAGATTATGCTTACGAAATTTTATACCAGTTATGCTTGAAATGCACACAGTTGGAAATTTTTGTAAATGCTTTAAATGACATCAATATTGTCTGATAAAATCATTCACCATTGAAATATTATTAATCAAATTACGTTATTAAGTATTAATTAAAACTTTTTTTTCTCAAAAATTAAAGTTTTAATTTGTCAGTAAAACTAATGTTTTTCATTGGCTTTATTTTCAACATCTTAACAAAATAATTTTAAATGGAAATGTGGTTTATACCAGTCTATTTTGTTAACTTTTTCAGCGATATTCCGTTTATACATATTTTTTTCAGATGTAATAAATCTCAGATAGCTTTTTAAAAACACCGAAAATATAGCTTGCGTTATTTTATACATTTATACCAGTTTATACTAATTTTATACATTCAGTTTTTTGTTTTTTTTTTACCAAATCTTCGGATTTAATAATACTGATATTTACTTTTGAAGTACCATTTTTTAACCAAATTTTTGTTTTCAAGCGCAATGTTTTTATACCAGATTTGTCGTATTTTATATTCCTTTCGGTGATATTTGTGCCATTTTCTACAATAAGGCTTTAGAAGCTTCACAAAAGTAGTAGTGGAATATATCTACTTTTTGAAATTAATTTTATACCAGTTCATTTTCATAAATTCAGACTCGAATTTGGAAATATTTTGATGAACAAATCTAAAATTTTTGGTTATTTGATTCTACAGAAGTACAACTACATCTGTCTTTAAACCAGTTGTTTGGTAAAATATTATACCAGTCGCGTGAAACAATTCTAAAATTCTTTTGCAATATAAAAAATTTGTGAATTTGGAGCTATTTAGCATCTACTTATAAAACCTCATAACAGCACATGCTTTTATACAAGTTTCCATTTTTTGATAATTCTTTTTTAAACAGCTACGTGGTTTACATTTACGTGGCTACGTAAATTTATTAACTAACAATTTACTCCGAAATTTGTACTAATTTAAGAAGTCTCAAAAAGAATATGATTTTATACCAATTTTATAAGTTTGACATTCCCTCTTTGACTTTCATTGCTCACAAGAAAATGAAGTCTCTGTAAAAAATAAAGACTGAAAATTAACTCTGTGAATATGCTTGCGTCATCCCTGCACTATCCTACTTGCCGAAATTAGCCCCAGGAATCTGCACTGATTCGCTCCACTGATACTGCTTATTGAACTTTCAGACATACCAAAACAAGCAAAACACAAGAAAAGCAAAATAGGGAAAGTAAAATAAAATCTACCGAGTTGCTCGGAGGCAACTCCAATCAACAACAACACATTTACAACTTTACGCCAGAGTTGCTATCTCCATTTTTTTACTTTCTTATATTTTTTTTTTATTTTTATTTTTCCAATTCATTTCTTGTTTATAGCATTTATTTATTTTCCGCTCCGCTGCCACACTGTATTGTACTAGTGCGCTTATCCGCTAAACAACAAAAGGAACAAGTGGAAAGAACTCAAACAGTAAATATCTACAAGAAAATATCTACACTTTAATTTCATCAAATCGTTTGTGCGCGATTGAGTTGTTTCCATTTGGCTGCCGGCAAAATGGCGCAAACGACAACGCGGGCGCTGACAGCGAACGGCACAAGCAATAAACTGAAGAACAAGCGGCAGCAACAAGAACAACAACAAGTCGAACGGCTGAGTAAGTTGTCAGCGCTGTGGATTGACATATGAAAACATGTCTATGTGGGTGTGTGTGTGTGTGTGTGTGCAAATATCAATGGCTATAAAATCCATACAGGCAGCTGTTTTATGCAGCCATGCATGTGTGTGTGCGCCAATGTTCGACAACAATTCGAAAAATGCAGCAAAAAATCAGGAAAAAAAATTCCTTTATTGGTTTTGTAAATAGAAATAAAGTAAAAATTTATTGCGAATTGAAATGTTGCCAAGATATAGACAATGCTTATGTGGCTGTTGCAGCATGGCTCCCACGACCTCCACTTTTCAATCAATTTTGAACAAAAACAAATTGAACGAAAATAGAAAGTAAACAAAAATAATTAAATGAAAGTGATTGTAAAAATATTACGCGCAACAATACTTTTAGTATACAAATTTAATAATTTAAAATTTATTAAATATTTAAAAAACAAAAATTAAAAATGAAAGAAAAATACGAGAAAAAATTTTAATCCAAAAAATAAATACACGAAAAAATTAATAAAACAAAAGGGAGAAAAAAATTAATTTTGAAATAAAAGCAGCAATTTCGAAAATAACATTACAAGGAAAATTTTTGATATTTATGAAAACTTAACTTTTTAAATTTTTCTAAAATTTTTACTTGTAGCCCAACGTTCTTCGCTTAAATTTTATACAGAAAATTCACAAAAGGATTAAAGAAAATTTTGAAATTTGATATTAACTACGAAATTTCAAATAAAAGTTGCGAAAATTAAAAAATCAGTATTAAAAAAAAAATTATTTTAAATAAATAAATTGTAGAAGCTAAATAAAATGTATTGGAAAATGAGAAAAAAATATTTTTAATTTCCCTTTTTTTGAAATTATTTTAATTGAAAAAATAATTACCTTAATTTTGTTTCTATTTTTTTGGAAATTTTTTCCTCTCACTGTCGCATTCATAGTCTAATTATTTTTAAGATTTTATGAATTTGTACTAAATATTGAGAGTAAGTAAAATAAAAAAATAAATGGCAACTTTGAACACAATTTTTATTTTAATAAAACGGGCAGGAAAGTTAAAGTAATAAACTGGTATAAAGATAAAATTAAATTTATACCAAAACCGCGTCATATTCCAATGTATTTGATAGTGTACAGTAGACTCAGCGAAATTACCACCTGGAAATACTTAGACCCGTAAGGATAAGCTCTACAAAGGCCTTGGCTATGCGTGTTTTATATTCCAGTACTGACATTAATAGAGTTGTTGGAAGACGAAAATGACACTCGTCCTTTTAGAAAGAAAGATTGGTCAAAGCAAATTCACTCACCACTCATCACTTTGTTATATTTACATTTAAATTGATGCTATATAGACACAGTTGTACTCTGCTAATATGAAGCAAATTGTTTGAAATAGAATAAAGATGACAAAACGAATTTCTGTGCTGTATTAAAACTCTGAAATACATTTAATTTGCAAAATTTATGTATTATGTAAAAAGAAATTATATAAATAAAATTTTTCATAAACTGGTATAAAATTATAAACTGGTATAACATAAAAATTTTGGGAACCTTTCCGAATATATTTGCAAAAAAGTTTCCCATAACTACTTGCTATGCATAGGAGACTCTAAATCACTAACACAAAAACTGGTATAAATACTGTTTAACATTTTGTTGACCTTAGAATAATCTTAAATCTACTCCACTAATTTACAAATACCACACTCATTCATTTCGCATTCAGCAGCGCATTCAATGAGTCATATTTATTTTAAAATTTAATAGCCATAAAACAAGAGCAAAAAAAAAAACAGCAACAAAATATTGCAATCATAAAATCGCATAACGAAATTGCTAAATAATGACGAATGCAACAAATGCGCTCATAACTATGACTGCAAAACAATCGCACATGTACACACGCACACACACATGCAAACGTGCCGAAAAACAAAGCAATAAATACAATGGAAACATCTACTATATACATATATATAACGCGAAAAATGCTGAGGCGTGTGAGAAAGGAAAAATTCACACAACAATGCGCACATGCAAAAATGCATAAAAACGCACACTTTGCACACACTTTTTGACAGACAGCTGGCGGCCTGCAGCGTAAATTGAAAATTAATTCGTAAATACATTATAATTACGATGATGATGTTGACATACAATAAATATTTTTGCATTGTAATTGCAATTTTATTGTTGTTGTTGTGGTTGTTGTTGTTGTTGTTATGAATATTATTTAAACTTTTATGTGTGCATAGTAATTAAAATTGTGTATATTAATTAGGGCTGGCTGGTATGTTGAAAGGTGTAGCTTTAAACGACGGAAATCACGGCGTGCCCGCGCAATTAAAACAGGTTGCGTATACGCACCGGCCAACGCATAAATTCACATAACCCACTTTTATTATGTGCTTATTGTTGATTAAAAATGTATTTAAGTGAAATGTAATCCGCATTGTGTGCAGATTGAGGTTATTTTATTGTATTTTGTGAATAATATTTATGTAATGAGAATAAAATATTTGTCTGAAGTGGTGTGCGCGAGGAATATTGATGGCTTGCTGGTTAAATCCTGCATGCGTTGGCGGAATTTATATGCAGCTGTCAATTACAGAACTAGTATGTGATGACAGGAGTAGGTCAGCTGCTTGCCACCACCACAAAGTCACATACACATATACACATATACTGATGCACTTATCTACTTGTCGAAGGAAAATAATCATTAAAATGCAATAAATTCGCTTGGCGTTGCCACGAGCGTTCCATTTTCTATGTAATTAAAATTAGTTTCAGCTGCTTCATATCATGCTATATTTACAACAACATTTACCGAATAATTTATTAATTAATTAATTTAATACTTTCGAAAAACTTTAACGCCTACTAAAATATACCAAAGAAATTCATGAAGTAAATAAAGCGAAGAAAATACTCTTTAAAATACAGCCCTACTAAAAGCAAAGAAGGTACTTAATTATTTTCCATAAATAAGCGTGGGTATGTAATACCTATAATGTAAGTATAAACATCACACGTAATGCTATTAGAATCTCAGACCAAAAAAAAAAAATTTATTCACTAAGGATCTAGTCTGATAAAATACCTGTCCTAAAGTAAACAATGCTGATTAAAAAGCCTTTACGGCAAATTTTGGTATTTTTACGAATTTAGTATAAAAGTTTAGTATCGGAAAACTATGCAAAAAGTGTAGAAACAGCAGTAGAAACAGTGCAAAGGCCATTTCAAAAGTAAACAAAACTGATATGAAAGCCTTTATGGCAAACCAAGCAATTGGTATAAAACTGGTATAACATTTTAGTATAAAAACACGTGTGAAATAGCCAATATTTTAAAGTAGCGGTAATTACAACTGCACTGAAATTTAGCTATTGCAAAACTATGTTAAACTTTTTTTATACATTTTATAAAAAAATGTTTTAGAGCTTCAAAAATTAAGAATTAAGAAAAAATAAGAAATTAACAAACGGAATTTAAAAGTTGCGATATAGACGAAAAATGTTATATGAAACTGGTATAAATTTTTACTGCAAAAAATATCGATATCTTAAAATATAATACATTAGAACTTAACTAATACAAATTTTTGTTAAAAATGGTATAAAAACGAATAGAAATTACAAAATATAATAAATTCAACGCTTTTTAAATATGTGCAACAGAAACTGCCGATCACATATATTTTATAATAATAACTGGTATAAAATATTTTATATTTAGCTAGACGGGTATAGTTTGTATAGCTTTAACAGAGCATTTGACTGTTTTTAAAATGAAAACGTGTTGGCATAAACTGAATTCTCGTATATTATTATGTCGATACAAACAGTTGTATATGGCTATTTGTTAAGTCCGAAAAATGCAAGAATGGTATAAAATGGTTTCAAAACCTAAAGTTCTTAAATATACATTCGCAACCAGTATTCTTGCTTAATCTGGCATAAGAGACAAATAACATTAATTTTTCTGAGGAAATGGTATAAATTCAATAATGTTTTTATGGAAAATTTGAACTTTGTGTGAAAATATAGTACAAATCAAGTGCATTTTTACTTACAATTTAGTAGATCCGTTTAGTAAATCAGTAGTAAATTATTTCTGAAAAAACTGGTATAAATTTTTTGTGAAACATTTTTTATTTGCATTTATGCAACATTTTCATAAAACTGGCAGAAACCATAAACTTCTTTGAAATTTTTCACCAAAATAAAAACGTTTGCTGGAAATGCAAATCTAAACTGGTATAAAGTAAAACTTTCTGTTACAAATTTTATATAACAATATAATGAAATATTTTATCGAACAATAATAAAATTACAAATTATGTAATTAAACATGCATATTACTGGAAAGGTAGTTTCTATAAAACAAGAAAATGGATGCATGATTTAAAACTTTTTTGCTAAATAACTATTTTAGAATATTTCATTAATTCAGTCGTTTGTGAAAATTACTACATGTGAAAAAAATTTTTTTTTTTTATTTGACACATTTATTAGCGTTTTTTTTATTGCACATTTCAGCAGAATTTCCTAGGAAACACTCGTCAACGAAATGCCTATATATGCGCCTTTCACTCAACCCGATATAAACTTATAATTTTCCATTGTTTTCGATTTTTGCGGTCATATATATTTATTCTCCCATTTAACAGCAACAAAAACCATTTTATGGCATTCCCAAAAATATTCCACTTATCATCTGGCTTTTCCGCAACTTTTCCCGCTGAGTCATTTGTGGCGCGTGTATGTGCCTGCGTGCTACTCTTTCCGCATCTGTCGTTACTAAGTAATAGCAAAGTGTGTTCTTTCAATATTTTTAAGACATTCATAAAGTAATAAATCTGTGTGTTTTGTGGTTGCTGAGGAAAAGTGATTACTTAAGTGAAGCAAGCTATAAAGTGTTTGCATTTCAGTTGACTAAAAAGTATGCTGGTTTATTGAAAAGCTCGTAAGTGGAACAGGGTTACGTGGGAGAAGTCGAAATGGTAATATTTTCTTAGTAGCTGTTATTGGAAATATGTTTACCTTGGATTGCAGACTAAGAAATAATGTAACATTGTAGTAAATGGTGGTTGTTGCGCTATGAATTAGTAAAATAATATCTTGATTTTCGCGTACACCCTGAAATGGAAGTAAGGAATTGCATTGTTTAATTTTTGTGTGAAAAATATTGGTATAAAACAGTAAAAATGTAACATAAAATTGTATAAAAGTTAATTAAGATAAGGAAATAGAGCATATTGGTTATTAAAAGATTATTTATGAAACTGGTATAAACTGATTTAAAAAAACATTTACTAAGACATTATAGCGCCCAAATATACTGCATACTCCAAATGATAGTTTGAAATGTTTATGAATTTTTGTGGCGGAAATGTTGACATAAAATCATAAATACGTTAACTAAACTGGTATAAATATAAACTTAAGTTTCTAAGTTATATATTTATTAAATAAACCTTTTTCAAAACTGGTATAATTAGGTAAAAAAAATTTCAACGTTTATTAAATCGTACAAATACATTAGAATATAAAGAAAATAAAACTAAAATTACCTATGATTTGGTATAAAAGCAGATTTTAAATAAAATGAAAACTACGTACGTATGTCATACTATATATTCGATATAAATGTAGAAAAAATTGCCATTTGCTTTACTTGTATTAAGTGGTAATGTTATCAAACCCTAAAAATAATAAGTATTGATATGAATTGAGCCCACGAAAATAAAGTATGTTTAAAAGCCAGGCTTAGAGTTATAAATCCGCACAAACGCGAATCAAACTGAGAGTTGTCATAAAAATATTACATATTATAAAACTGAAAATACTTCAACGTTTTTGAATGAACTCTCTTTTCAAACTGGTATAAATTAGTCTAAATTAATTTGGGTTATTGGTCATATAAGAATAATGAAATGAACCATTTTTGTTATAATGAACTGTAGTAAAAAACGTATTTTCGAAACTGGTATAATTTTGCCTAAATAATTTTTGCAGTTCTTGCAAGCGTTAGATGCAAAGCACTAAAAGAATATACAATTGGAATATTTTTGGTTATATAACAGCATTACAAAACTGGTATAAACTGGTATAAAAACTTTTTTTATTTTAAACTTGCATCTAATTTAGTGAAGCATATTGCTAAAGTGTTGTTGCCTTCTACAAGTACAAAGTATGCGTCAAGATTAAAAAGTTTGTAAAAAAACTTAGTAAGCTAGTTTTAGAAGTACACTTCTTAAATATTCCTAACTTTTCGCAATTTCAAAACTTAATTGCAGTTTTTAATATGCTTTTTCATAACAACCATTTGCCAATTATACAACTTCCTTTACAGTAAATAGATTCATAAACAGCTGCATAAACAAACAGATATAACTGTATATACAAATTCGCCTGGGTTAAAGGCCAACCAACGACGAGTAAAATTTTTAATCGAAATTTCCCTACGCGAAACAGACAACAAAGAGCAGAAAAAGAAAAATGTAATTCAAAATTGCAAGCAAAAATGGAAACCGAAATTAAAATTCAGTCAAACAATTGAAAAGCAGCAATTGAGTTGAATTGATTTTTTTTGCCCGCATTACTGTGGCGCTCTCCTTGCCGCCTCCCTTATCCAATTGTGCACGCACGAATTGTGGTTATTAAAGCAGTAACTGCTGAAATAACAACAACAACAATGGCATTGTGTTGAGTTGAGCAGAGTGAGCAGAGCGTATTGAGAAAAATAATATTTAAACACAATAACCCAATGAAGTGAAATATAGGGGGTGGCGGGTGAGTGCGTTCAGACGGATCGGCAACTGTTGCCAAATCTAAATATTTGTGAGTTTATTAGTGTGCAAGTGTGTGTGTGTGTACGTATGTATGACACGCAGTCACTACCCATTGACTGCAGCAGCCAGTGGAGGTTTGTGGATGTAACGCCAGTAAAAGAGACGAAAGGCGAACGGGCGGAGCGGATGTTCGCTGGGCAGCGATGCTTAGCTCCGTATTGGCATGCCACTGAAATGCAAATGCATTGCAAATTCAATTTCCAAATTATTTCAATTGAATAATTTCAAGAATTCCGTTACTTTTTGCAGCTTTGAATACAACAAAAAGAAAGAAATTATTTTTCTTCCGAATTTCTTTGGCATTTTGTTAATCTATTTTAATACTTCATATCTTCGTGCGGCTGTCGTCACAGTTTGTTTATCTTTCGACGATATCCTGTAATTTATTTTTATTGCTTTTTTATTTTCGAATTCAATTAAATTGTTTCTGTAGCAGTTGTGTGGCAGCAAGGCGATGTTGTTAACGGTGTAATGAAAATACTGGATCTCTTAATAAAAAAGGAGTCAAACGTTATGTGAGATCCTAACCTCATTTCAAGGAAGTCAATATATATGTCATATATTAGATTTTTCTTCCGTAGCTTGTATTCCGACCAAGACTGCCTTTAGACCAAGAAGCACAACTATTCGGAGATCGACTTCGGAGATCGACCTTTTATTACTACTTAGATTATTGTTCTCTCCAAATACTGTCTAAAGTCCAATGCCATGTTTCCGATAGATACACAATATCAGTCTAGCGCACTCCCATTAGAGCTAATCGATGTAATCTGATAAGAAACTTCGAGGTCCTTCAAAGTCATAGCTTCCCGGATGATTTTCGCACAAGAGACATTGAATTATTCTCGAAGTGCCAGTGCTCCGGGATTGTGGCGCTGATACTCCAACTTTGCTTTACCTTAAGTCGCTCTAATCCTTGTACTTTTCTCAGCCGACATCTGTTAAGATTCGTCTTCACAAATTTTAAGGGTATTTCTCTTAAAATTTTTCCGAGTTTCAGTTTTGGATTCCCTAAAAGATTTCCTGACTTAAATCTTGTCAAATCTTTGTTTTCTATTGTGTCCAACCTAGATGGGAGAAATAGATGTTGTTTTCTTAACACATCCATATTTTCTTAGTAGTTCCGAAGTGGATGTAAGACTCGATGTGTGGATGTCAGTCGGAGATCTCACATGAGCTCAGAAGGATCTTTTAAAATAACCACTTAGCCGTTTTAAGAGCAACTGATTATTCAATAAAATTATCAAAAAAATCAGGAGTAATCAGGTAATCTCATAATACCAATGTACAACTGTGCGGTCTCTTAAGTATGTATTACTTGGAGGGCTAAGTCTTTAGGGAATAAGGAAACCAGGGATACAAAGATCTGTACCCAAGTCATTAAGTTCTTTGTACTTTCAGTGGACTCTGAGCGGTACTGAGAAGCATGTTTCTTCACCTGTAACTTGTCCTCACGGCCCTTCTTACCATGAAACAGTTAGTCCAATTTTCATGCTGGTATTTCCAGTCTGTATTCCGTCTTGTCAACAATTTAGTCCGGTTAGTTGGTTATACCTGACTGACACCATTGAGAGCATTTCATGGATCATAACTGGTTGTTTGGAAGAGTGATAAAAAGAAGTTTCGGAAAAGCATCTATTGCGGAAGCACGTTTATTGTGAACTAATTTGTCGCTGGTATTGCCGGATATAATATAAGTAGTACAGACAGTGAGTTTTGTCAGATCGAACTTTACTTTAAGCTCTATACCTTTCTTCTTCAAAGTCAAACTTCGTTATTCTGAGCCTAAAAGAACCTCTTATTAACCGATATCTCTATATACATTCCTGATTTATCGAATTTAGGCCATTTTTTAAGCCTCTCTGAAGATCACTAATAATTTTTGCCTCTATCCATTATATTTTAGATACATGAATCCCTAGACACGTAAGTCTATCATAGATCTCCAATTGAAACTTGTGACATTTCCTTGAAAGTTCGTATAGCCCATGGAGTTCAAGTTCAGCACAAATTACGACACTGCCTACATATTTGAGAGTATGCCATGAAAGATCTCTGAACTCTTTGTCTACATTAGCAAATTGCATGACTGCCAATCTGGAGCCATAACGTTTTATTCTTCCTAAGTATTTCCAGAGTTGCCATCTCATATAAATAAATAATAACAAACACAAATAAATAATAAAACACCGTTATAATGTTCGCAAGCATATTCTTAACATATTGGTGAAAATCCATCAACTGATTGCATACTAATTTCCCATACCACCAAAAAAGAATGTTCCGTAAAGGAAACTTTTCAAAAATGTAGCAGGCAACTTTTAACCGCCAACAAAGTTTACAGGAGTTCATAAATAATTCAAAGGCTTGCGATTTGCCAAAAATACACAGATAACATGACAAGCGCAAGGATAACGTGGCTGGCAGCAGGCAACAAGGATAAGGATAAGCAAATAGCAAGGTCGGCAGTAAGGACACTAGTGGCAGTGAACAAAATTAGCTAGTGGAAGCTGCGAAATTGTAGAAGACAGGTGAGCGGAATGAGCGGAAAGCGCAAGAGAGAGAGGTGAAAGCAAAGTGTGTGTGAGCAAGGGCAAACAGTGCTGAGTTCAGAGTGCAAAATGTCCTTGAAATAGATATGCGCGCAATCAGCAGGTTAAACTAGTTTAATATGATACATAAAAATTGCTAATAATAAATAAACAGAATATAATGATAAACTAAAGTCATAAAAAGTGGCGAATTGGCTTGACCAGTCGCCGATTCACCGAACGGCAAGCTTCGGATCGGCATGAAAATTCACATGTTTGAGTATGAAAGTAGTAAAGTAATGAATTTATGAGCATAAAACTTTGCACAGGCAATGCGTGAGAGTGTTGGAAGGGTTAAGGTGGGCTAATGAAATCCAACTAATAAATTGAAATATCGAAATGCCGCATAAATACCAACGCATTGTCGCTAATTAACAATATTTAATGGCGCTATAGCAACAAAAACCGATAAAATACGCATTATTCGTGCGCTTGAATGTTGCGAGAATCATAAAGTTTCGACGACACAGCAAATGGTCGAGTATTTTGGGAGCTGGAGCTAACATATCATATTCGCACGTATTCTATTAGACGCTATTGCTTGTTATTGTTGTTGCCGCTATGGATAGCTGAGTCATTAGGTTTATTATTTGCGCTGCGGCTCTCTTCTCACCACTTGGGTCTCCACACTCCTCTCCCTCGCACATTTTACTCATTTCACTTCGCTCGTTGGAGCGCTTTATCCACCTTACTTCCTTCCTTTTGTGCGCTGATCTTATCTAGCTCAGTTACTTGGCGCCATTTCATATTGACTTTTATTGCTGTTTTGCTTTTACAGCACTTTTGTTGAATTTTAATTACTATCATTGTCTCCATAC
Organism: Bactrocera minax; assembly: GCA_021498325.1. Lineage (NCBI taxonomy): Eukaryota > Metazoa > Arthropoda > Insecta > Diptera > Tephritidae > Bactrocera > Bactrocera minax. The sequence continues at coordinate 883,375 of JAKEEE010000079.1, read as the reverse complement.
GCCATAATAAATAATTAAATAGGGATAATGAAATTGAAATAAAAAGCTTGAGACGATTAGTATGAGCCGCGAGGCGTGAGGCAACGAATTAGGTGAGAAACCTGTCGTTGCTGCCTTATATATTTTCACCGAGTACTTATTAATATAGATTGAACTCATAAAGCTTTCGAGAAGAATTTCGAGAAGAAGAATTATGTTATTGTTGCTGTTGTAGCGATTATCCCGACCCTGTTTCGGGGCAAGCGCGAAACTAACTGTCATCGAGTTCACTTAATGGCAGGTCCAGCAAACGAGCTGTTTCAGAATAGAGATGGTTAGATGGTTGGAGCCATGCGGGGACTCGTTGCATGCAGGACACAGGTTAACTATGTCGGGGTCAATTCTGGATAGGCAGGAGTTTAATCTGCTACAGTACCGAGAACGAAGTTGCGCAAGGGTCACTTTAGTTTCGCGCGGCAACGCGAGCTCTTGTTCTGCAATGGGTGGTGGTGAAGGTGTTGGTGACTGTGGATGGTGTTCAGTGCTTGTCGGAAGATAGTCGCGTCCGGAGTTTTGGTCGGCAAATTATTGAAGAATTATGTGCACAGCGGTGCTTGAGAACTTGAAAGGAAGGATAAGGGAATCCCTAAAGCAACTCCTTCCAAACACCGGATTTCAATGACAGAGAACTTCTGTCTTGGACCTTATTCCTAGTTGCACCCGATTGATATGATGGGGCGATCCAGTGGCATAATGTCAGTGGTTCTGAGTCTCAATAAAGACGGGTACTACATTATAGTCTACACTTTAAAGACAAATTGGCTAAGAAAAAATATTCAAAGTAGTGATTTAAAACTAACGTCCAGCGTTTTAGCCCACTTAAAACTCAGCTAAAATTCAGAGATTACTCCTGCTGCTTTCTATCGTTCCCATAAGAACCTCAAAGCCTAACGTTCTAACATAAAAGTTACAAAAAAACGTATTCTTAGCAAACTTATATTTACTGTTTGCCGGAACACAGAAGAATCTAAAAAGCAGGGTTTCAAAAGCTAGACAGAGTACCAGCGGACACTCCGATTTGCGCAGGCGTTTTCTATCAGGTGAATAAGTTTCTGAAAATCATAAAAATGGACTATAAATTCCTGATAGAGGATGAACCTCATATAGCGGCTGTGGTATTTTCGCTTATGATGGACGAATGTTATTGAAAAGTAGTGTTTCTACTAGTTTACAATTCAGTCCAATTGGATTTGAAACCACCGATCCTATAAGTTAAGGTCTCTCACATAATTCTCGCTGCTCCAGTCTCCTAAATGTCGCTCTTCCACGAATATTTGACGCCGAGTGTGGACAAATGACTGTTGGAAAAGATTGAGAAAATTCGAGGAGTCTTGTTCAGTTAGTTGGCTTCAGACCAAGATTACAAAATGAAGCAACTGCGCTTCCCATATTTTTATTGTTTAGAAGGTAAAGGCGGCTTATAACAGCTTATATAACAGTACACCCTGGAGCTTCGAAGGAGCTTGACGTGACTTTAAAACGATGTGAGTTTCGTCATGATTCAGAGAAGAAGAATATGACAGAGTCAGGTCATAAGTGAATGATTTAAGCAATTTAGTTTTTAAAGTTTAGAAATTTTGAGTCGCACGCTTCTTAAAGCTACAACAACACAAGCAAACTGCTAAATTAAAAATTTCTTTTAAATAAATTACAAAACATACCACACAGTTGCAGCTATATCTATATATCTTCGAGTTTTCATTACGTTTTAATCACTTCAGCATTCTGCAATTTGCATTTTGTAATTAAAATGCAACTCTGTGACATTTTGACTTGCCACATTTCCACTTGATTTGCATATTTCAACTAGTTGCTAAAGTTGCATATGCTCTGGCCCTCATACTTAGGTTTACTTAACCGCACACACACACACACACATCCCAACACGCTAAGTTAGCGGCAAATGACAACTGGTAGGTGCGAGAAGCGATTGGCTAGGAAAGAGCGAAAGAGAGAAGAATTAAGATTGGCATTAACTAGGCATATGTGTGTACCTGCATGACAATGAAATATTTAAGATAAAAGAAAACAACAAAACTCGCTCTTGAGGGAAAGCCAGCTGCAAAGCAGGCTTAAATTTAATTTATGGAAAAGTGAGGTTAGACTGAAGTAGGGCGAAGCACGAGTTTGTGGTTCACAGTCAAGTCCAAGTGCAAGTGTTTTGATTGTGTGCTGAAGTGTTAGTTATTTTAGGCGCATCAGTTCGTTAGTGTCAAGGTAGCCGTTTTTGATGAGTGAAAATTAATTAAATTAAATATTGATACAAGTATTTTTGGTAAACATTTGATGGATAAAATAATTGAATAAGAGCTCATAGTTAATTTAGAGACAAGAATTTGTAATAAAAGGTTTGCGTCGTGAACATATAAAATCCAAGCTCAGCTGGTAACAGTGACCGATTTTATGCTCTATAGAAAGTCGGTGCATTTGCAATCCGAACCCTAGCTTATAATATGCTATATCACACAGATTTTTCCTTACTCTAAGCTCAGCTTTAGACATATATAGTACCCGTTTGGCAAATTGGATTGGCTTCTTTAGCTGCCTTTTGGAGACCCGTCCCCTTAGGTGCACTTTATCTTTTCGGAACCGAATCACATATAATTTAGGTTTTAAAGACTTCTGAGTCTGAGTCTCCTGTGCTTGGTGAGTTATTATTAGATATAAGATCTCCGTAAGACGCCTATGCAGTCTGTACTTGAGCTTAACTACCTTCACGCTTCAACGACTGAGGAAAGCGGGATTCCGAAGGACCTAATTGAGAACTACCATTACTTGGAGTGAGTAACAGTTGATACTTCGGGGAGATAAGCGGAGAGTAATGGAGTCCTTTGGTCTCATTCGAAACTGTCAAAGTGTCGTGGCAAGTTCTTGCGGTCGGAGCGGGAAGCTTCACAAGAGGTATTCAAAATTGCTCACGAATTATATTCAACACAAAATTTATTTAGTCGTGCTGTTGGATATGTGAGTGATATATCGAAAAATATATCCATATAGCGTTTAATATTTAAAATATTCGGATAAAATATTACAAGGTTAGTTTTATAATTGAAATATATTTGTACAATTTCTTGTTTAAATAAAGATAACAACTTCGTTGAAACTGCCCAAGATTGATAATTATTTTTCCTTTCTTTTATCACGACTCAAATAATTTCAATTCATACTGCACTGTGGTATTATGCGGCAATGCCTAATAAACACTAATGTTTTATATTACTCCACAAGTATTATTTATTTTTGGGGCTCACGCGATCGCATTTACATATTTCAACTCACCGCGCATACTCCCCACACTTGTCGCCCGTCAAACACACCAATTAAAACATCACTACCATTTTGAATGCCTGCAAGTGTGCGCTAGACACGCAAATATTCTCGCAAAAATTAATTGGTGGGGAGGGCGCAGCAATACTAAAAAAAAAAATTTTTATTGCTACATGAAAGTATTATAAAAAAAAAAAAAAAAAAAAAAAAACTTACAAAAGCAAATATAGCATAAAACACGAAGCAATTGTGTACATAAATATGGCCATAGTCGTTTATAGGCATAGGCAGCTCGCGGCTGGTTAAATGCCTTTTGAGCGGCAAGCGCCGCCAGATGGTTATACGAGCATGCGAATGAATATTGTCAATTTCCTTGTTGTTTTTATTTAATTTTTCTTCTTCTTTTACTCTGCTTGTCATCTGTCGCAAGTTGACAAATGGCTGAGTGTGTTGACAATTTTGTCAACACTTCAAACGACACACAGGCGCTTTAATAGGGCAATTCTCACGACACTTAATTTGATGTGCGCGGAATGGTTTGAGTTTTAATTAAAATACATTGGGCGGACATTGCATTGCAAGCGCTTTTTCACTTTGATGTGCACAAATATGTAGGCAGTGATAAAAAAAAATAATAAATATTTATTTAAATGCATGCAAATTTCTGCCACCACTTCCAAATATATAAATGCAGCGTATTTAAAATTTACATAAAACAACAAAAAGAATTAATTGTAAAATTTTTTCGCCATTTTCTTGCAAATATTTATCATATTTCCAGTTTTGTTGGCTCAACTGCGTTAATGCCCTGAATTATTTGACGAATTTTGCTTAAGCGCCTTAAGCTGTCTCCGGAGACACTGTTGTTGCGCTATGAAAATTAATGCTACACTTAAATCTATGCCGTAAAGCTAATAAATGACGTTGTTTGATATTGATAATTATGATAAATATAATATTCGTAAAAGTAAATAAACTGAAGTTTTTTACAAAATGTTTGTAATTGCCATAAAAAGTGTTTATAGTTGACTTAAAGACCGATTATCGATAACTTAAAGTTGCGAGTTACAGGTTAACAGGTGTTCACACGTTTGCTCAGTTTAGTAATTGATCACATTGCTTTCATTTGAATATTAATTGTGCTATGAACATATTTAATTATGTGCAGCAATGAACATAATGCTTTTATTACATAATAAACATTTTGATTGATTTCGTAGTTGAGGAAAAAAAGCGGTAATATACATAAATATATATGTGTGAGTTATTTTTTCAACAAATTATTAAACAAAGCGCTAATGTAAAACAAATAGAGGGCAAAATAAAAGTTTGTATTGAAACTATATGTTTAAAAGTTAAATTTAGACAAAAGGTAATAATTAGTGACATCTTTATATTTGTTATAAAATGCAAAATTCTGCTTTATGAGTTTAAAAAAGTTTAGAAATATGCTGCACTATATAGCAAATAAGTTTTCCAATTAAATATAAATGTTTTAGATATAAATAAATAGATTAAAAAAATTTTTTAAATAAATAACAGTATATTTTGTATAATTAATTAAGTAATTTTTTGTATAAATAATAGTATTTTTTTAATAATAGTATTAATTTTTTAATAAATAATAATACATTTTTTTAACTCTGATTAAAAGAAAATTCTAGAAAAATTTTGCATTTCAAATATATTAATATGACAGAGGAAAGAATGTATTTGAAAAGTATTAACAACTCAAAAATTAATCCTAATCATATATCACTCCATATCTTCAATAAATTGGCTATTCTTCAAATATAAACCAAACTGCGAAATGCATAATTATTTTCTAACACTTTTGTACACGACAGGATCGCCAATTATATTTTTAGCATACATTTTAGTACATAGTTTCCTAATTTTTGAGCACTGACAACCCTTTTGGAGCCATTGGTAACACAAAAAGGTCGATTATAACAATTGTTTTCTTTACGAAATGGCATACATACTTGTTTAACTTACATTTTATGTACATGTGTGCGTAATTATTGAAACAAATTTAAATAAAAGAAATCACAAGTAAATTTATTTAGTCTGCTAAATACATTTTCCGAACAAATGCTGCTTCTTTAGAAAAATTCTTGCTAATTTATATATAGGTATATTTAACTTTTATGTCCGATAATAAATTAAGACAAGCAGTCTTACATATATACAATGCTATTTCCTTTATAGTTATTTATATATAAATTTATTCATATATATATACATATAGATTGCCTGTGGTGTATACCATATGTTCTTTTATTTAAACCTTTTCAACCATCTACATATATATTTACATACAAGAGTACATATGTACATTACATATCAATATATATCACTCAATAATTTTCTCTCCCATCAGTTTTGTGCATTAAGTGCGATTAAACAGATTTATTGATTCATTGTGTCCTGCAATTAGTCGCATTTGCCTAGTATAGTAATTGTATATAATTGATATATACATGCATATGCATACAATAGGTATATAAGCGTGCTGCTGCTATATGCTTTTCAAAATAGCGGATTGTTTACAATACCGTTTTCGAAAATTCGATTGTTTGGAGTGAGTAGCGGCTGATCAATCGAACAGCCAACTGGCCGCACTTAGGTGAAATATACATATGAGTGGGTCGATAAAGCTTCTAAATAAAAGTGAGACAATAACTATGCACGAATATTTTATACTTAATAAAAATGGTATATTAATTTTAATATTTTATCAAATACTCTAATTTCTTCCAATTTGCAAAAAAAAAACACAAAAATTTTTTGTAAATAATTTTTCTGCTATGAAGTTTTGCGGTGGAAAATTTTACGAATCTTCAAATATTTCAATTTCCTCCAATTCTGCAAAACAAAAACAAATCAACGGTAAAATTGAAAAAAAAAATTTTTTTACTACGAAATTTTGTGGTTGAAAAATTTTACGAATTTAAATTAACAAATTTAAAATATGTTTTTTTTTAATTTCAGAAAACAAAATTTCAAAATTTTTCCTGTTCTCTTTAGTTTCTCTCAGCATATTACTCTCGGTGAAATATTCTTCTTCTTCTTCTTATTTCACCTCGACTAAGGTTTTTTCAAAGCATATCGCTAACTTTAATCTCCTTTCGTCGTAGAAAAACAAGAGTGAAATTACCAATACACTTCTTGTTAGTTGCGGTTGAAGTGAAAAATCCGGGTATTACCAGCATTTAGCTGACAGGTGAGCGAGCGCTTAAACGAAGTGATTTTTTTTACGACGCAGTGCAAAAGGCGAAATCAGAAATTACGGAAAAAATTTAAAGAGTTAAAGAGTTAACTGGATGTGCAGAAAACCTAGTATGAAATTTGAGAAAAACCTAAATTCCAGCAAATTCTGAAAAGTATTTTTAAAACTGTATATGTGAGAGGGCGTTTCAAATTGTAGTACCCTAAAAGCATCAGATTCAGGCCTGAAATATAATATGCCTTTGTAATTGATGAAATATTTACCTTAAAGTATCCAAAAAAAAACTAATGAAGTCTCACTGCGAATGGAAATGACACTAAAATCGATTACACGATAACAACAAAAAAAATGCATAAAATACTTTATGCAAATGCATCGATCAATAATAATTGGGCATTTGCTATCATATTAATCTATGCTCTTATTCGATTATAAATTAGTCGAGTTAACAAAACTATCGAACTTTATCGATTATCATTAATAAATAAATCACAAAAATAAGAATTTTGTGCTTGATCTGTCACTATAACCAATTACCGAATCAACATTTCGAAATCCATAAAAATTTGGTAAAAATAATTACAATAATTTATCGATTATTTTGGTGAAGAAAAAAAAATCTGATATTTATTCACCCATTTATCGATGATGCCTGCGCTAATCGATTTATTTTGATCTTAATCTTAATCTTCATTAAATGATATTACATACTTTGCAGTGCTAAATAAGGACTTTAACTATAAAAGTGAAATAAATTCAATTAAAACAGCATTGTTATCGAAGAGTTAGTTATTGCAGTTAATTAGTATTGAAAACAAAAATAAATTGTATATAATTTAAATTTAAATAGCGCAAATGAAGAGCATGTTGTACTCTGCGGTTGAAAAACGTCGAAAAAAAAATAAAGAGCGATTAATCGATAGTAAACAACTATCACTGTAGAGCCGGATTTTTGCTCAAGATGTTGTTACAGTGGCTCTACTAACTCTTTATTCTCTCTTAGCTCTTCCCTGTTGAATTTTAACTTAATAGCAATTGTCCGGATTTTTAATAGGATTATCTAACATATTTTAAGTTCACAGTTAAAGTTTGTCAGCGACACTTCGGTACATAATATCTTTCGAAAACTAGTCTCCATTCCCTCTCCTTTCTAATCACGGCGTATGGGGTATAAGTAACACTTAGAACACTGAAAAGACTCGCTGCTATCATGCCGTCTGCCTAATCTCAAGTGCGTCTTCAGCCCAGACTGTCGAGTAGACAAACAACCATCAGCGGCGGGGCTATTCTTTCAATCCACGAGCCTGCGCTTGTTCCTACTACCGCACTTGTTGTTGTCTATTGCAGAGATAACTTTGAGTGCTCACGAGCTCTTGACTTTGTCGTAGACTTGTCTACGAGATAAATCGCCTGATTACTTCCACCGGTAATCAACTCACAAATAGAAAAGGACATAGACAGCGGCGATACACAGGCACGTAGCCAACCGAACTGCGGCTGGAATGGACAAGCGGTCGCACTTTGTTGGTGCATTTATTTATTTATAAACTCGCGCTCCACATCCGTCCGACAGGTTTGAGCGCACATTTGTGGTTCGAGGTTGGTCAACAACAGCTCAGCGCTCAGTTGTGTCTTAACTCGATTTGTGTGCGTCTCAACAAGCTAAGAGATAACTCGCCTAGTCGTGCCATTGCCATTTAATGTGACAATAATGTGCAGCGAAACGGAAACGAAAAGACATTGCAAATGGCAGTGACAGTTGAAAATGAGCAATAACGGTGTTTTTGTGGGGACTCAAATCCATTACATAAGCATAGTAAGTGGTGAAATACCCAAAAAGCGAATGTCACGGAAATGAGGTAATGCGCTAATGAAAATAAACTCGTTATGTGCGTGCAGTGCGTGGCACGAAAGTGGTGGTGATGTTCCAAGGAGGGAAGAAACTTAAAATAATGTCTTCAAATCAAAGGGAAATGAAGACAAACTTTGTGATGACAGCTTGTCGGGGATTAAAGAAAGTAGTGGTCATTGTGACGCAAGCTTTTTTTATAAGTGCAGTGCGCGGCTCTGAAAGCGTGGAAATAAATAAGTGGAAATCTCTGAAAAGGGTGCCCCTTTAGCACTTTGAGACAGAAGAAGCAACCGAAAGCTACATCAGGGGTTCGTTGATCAATGTGGTCTTCCAATAACAGTACTCGTCGAAGCTAAGGGATACAGAAAGCTTTGGTTTCGAAATGTTTTCGATCTTGCTTTGAAGAGATCTTTGCAGCACTTGCCAAGTTACACCGAATCCACCAAAAAGCTCAGATTCCAGTGATACAGCTCTTTGGATATAAAAGTAGAACTAGAAAAACAACATCGGCTGGTTTCGGATCTTCAAGCTGAATCGAAGGAAGGAAGTTAGAAATATTCGGAGCTAATTTAATGACGTGGCCACATAGACGACTACAAAAAACTTAACCCAGGCCCTCTGGCTAAATAGCCATATCCAACTGTCTATAATGAATATAAGACAAATAAACCAGAAGCAAAGAAATTAGGCAAGACATGTCTGCGTTTAACAAAGTTTTGAGGATCTAATGTGGCTTAGTTTAACTACTGCTTAAGCGCTCATCTAAATGAAGTTTCAATCTATTTTTAGTCATCTACTTTGCAACTGTCTTAAGACTGGCCGAAGTAGAGTAGCTCAACAGCAAGGCACTTACTTGACTTTGAGTTGAGAGTTCACTTCGTGAACATGTGGTTACTACTATCGAAAATACTTTTATTAAAAACCTAAAGCCTCAAAGACCAAGCAAGATAAAGCAGACAAGTTTCTTGATGGACCCGTTTTAATGGATTTCATTAGGGAGTACTCGAAGTAACAGGTTAAACTCCAACTAAGCAAACCTCGATACGGATCATATAACTCATATAAGTTCTCCAGAAGATATGTTGTTTATTGAACTGATCCCGATCCAAATGGCGGCCTGAACTAAGTACACTTTCATTGTACGAGTTTCCAGTTGACACTAAATACCGAGCTTTTTAAAATCTTTGTGCGCTAACTATTAAACAATCCCCTTTTTTCGGTCTAACCAGATTAAAATAGGACACTTTGTGAGAGTAGCGTTAAATAGCTAGCATAAATTGTTATCGACATCAAGAATTTATGATATTTATGAATTAAAAAGATCTAGGTTATAAATATAGGACTAGCAATAATATATAAATATCATGAAGGTCAAGTCTATGAAACATTTATGCACCATTTATATTTTTTATTTGCAGAATCTTACTCTAACTCTCAGTTGAGAATATCGTATTCGCAGCACGCAACCAATTCGACCGAGAGGTAAGTGGAATACAAAATAGTACAAAATAGGGGAACTAAGTACTTTGTAGGATCAAAAACTTTTCCAACCTTAGGCTGATGGTCGCAACTCAAAACAAAATCCACTTCAAAATTGTTTCCAAATAACTTTTTATCTCCTTTTCCTACGAAAAAATGTTTTCCCTTTCTTTTCACGAGAGATGTAAACCTGTTTCCAATTTGACGCACTATAGAGACATTTCTAGGCTAAGGTAAAAATTTATGCACAACGTGCCGCTTACGAGTAGCAACAGGCCGGTAAACAAATTCCAATCAAGGCAACTGCCGAAGCTAAGTGACTCAGGCTCATTAATGAAAAAATAAGAAAAGGAAAGGGAACCGAAATTTGAATGATGAAAAAAGTAGAAGAAGTCATGGGGGAAAAAATAAAGGTGAAATTGCGGATTAGTGGTTGCGCAGGGACGATGACGTGGCCCTAAACAAATGCTGATGGGAAAAATTAAGATGAAAGGCCATTGAGTTTCGATGCACTCTTCTGGAGCCCACCTTCTGCTCCCACGTAGCTATTTGTGACCACGTAGTCCGAGCGCGGTTTTGCCGAATGCTAAATTGCGGAACATTTTTCACTGTAAGAAAAACGGAGTAACAGAAGAGTAGTAGTAAATAGGAGGGGCGAAGAGGTGATGAGTTGAAGAAGGGGAATAAAAGGAACGCTTGGCTGGCGTTTGAAGGGAAGCTGTGACTGCAGCAAAACGGCGCAGCGAAATGATGAATAACGGGTCACAGAAGAAATATAGGCGACTAAATGGAATATAAGGAAAGGTGGAAAAATGCGGAGTGGTCTGCACACAAACAGAAGCTAGCTATGGTTTAGTGAAATAGAAAATGTAGCACAAAAGCAGTGAAAAGAAACAAGAAATAAAAGGTTGAAAAAAAATTTGGAAATATTTTGATAAATTAAAAATAAGTGAAGTAAGTAAGTGAATTATATAAAAAATGATGAAAACGAAAAGCATTAAAAATAAAAAATGTAGGTAAAATAAATATTAGGTGGAAGAAGTAAAAAAAAGATAAAGGCAATAAGCGAAAACAACTCTATTGTGTTTAAGAATTTGGCCAATATATGACTTTGGTCAAGATGTCTATGTATAATACGATTTCTAGATAGGTTCACGTTTCTTTTGTCGTAACCGTAAATTTCTTATATAGAGATATGTATGAAATGATGACAAAGCGCTCAACCCTGGCTCTGTAATTATCTCCAGTTTTGATTCTGAGTACAATAATTGGCACGGAAGTGCGATTTTCTGGTTCGTCTGTTACCATTTATAAGGGCCGGCTTGAGTGACCACTATAAGATCCAGCAAAGTTCTGATGCCCTTCTTTGGCTGAGGTTAAATATAAATTTATATTCGGATCTCCAAATCTACCGAATTGTTAAGCCCTTTTTATATAGTTTCTTCTTCCTTATGGATGCTTTTTCTCTGTTTTTCATAGCATTTAGAGGTGCGGTTGTGGGAGTAAAAGTTGAAATCGACAGGCAGTATCCACAATATGCCCATAAATGTAACGCTATGTATAATAAAAATATTCAGATGCGCTTTGGAATATCTTAGGCCTTTAGTGCCTTATTCGCTAAGTGAACCATCTTCCTAGATAAATTCAGTTCCGATATATTTTTACCTACCAGGAATATCTGCTTTCGACGATCTGGTTAAAAATTACTGAAAAACGATCGAAATATTTTAGGTTGTACACTTTTATATAAGCTTAAACTACTAAGCAGATGCGCCAAAGTTTTTCCATGGGCTTGATAAGACTGTGAGGTCTATACTTCTCAGCAATCCTTTTTTGATTTAAGACTTGAATAATAAATTTCAATTAAATTTTCAAAACTTTGCGTGATTCGGTTCCAAATGGCATGAGTAAGTGCTTTTAGAACACTATTTCGGATACATGTTTATTCCACTACTTAACGGCATGACCTCAATTGTTGCTTGGTTAAAAATATGACCCAAAAAAATGTGTGCCAAAAATTATTTGAATGATTTTTGGCTGCTGCAAAAACAACAATAAAAAGAGCTTTCCAGATACACATGGAATATTTTTTTGTTTTCAATTGTTTTCATTTTTGAGAATCATAAGTTAAATGCAGTCATTTAAGATTATTGAAAATTTTTATAAATATTTTTTTTTCCATTTTCCATTTCTCCATCTCCGTGCAAATCACTTCAATGCGAACAATGCGAACTTTTCAATGACGAAATTGCATTTACAATACAATCGGAAAAATTGTTGAGAAGAGCTCAAATATCAGCAAAAACAATTTCGATAATTAAAATTCTTTTGAAATGCAAAATTCCAAGAAAATTTTGTTCGGAAATCAGTATTGTCATGCAATAAACTGGCATTGGTGCACATTCGTGTGCATGTCGCTGCCGATGCCCGGTCGGCCAGCTGCACGACAAGTTAATTGACTTGCTCGTAAAAGCTGATAGACAGATGAATGTGAGACGCATGCAAGCGGGCTTATTTTGGAGAGATGAAAAAAAAAAGACTAATTCAACTCAACAATTGCATTGTACGCAGACATTCTTACTCGTGTGAGTCGTGTGTGCTGGCAATTTATGCAAGAAGCTTTTTAAATCGGCCTGCATTCGGTTTGGCATTCGAAGCGATCGACAAGTGGCCGTGCGAGTGTCTTTAGCAAGTGTGCACTGAAAATGGAGCAAAATTTAATTAAATTTGTTTACAAATACGAGAGTGACTTGATGTATCAATAATTTTTTCTTTTGGAAAAATTATGAAATTTTTTTGTATAAGTTCAACGTCTAAGTCCGCTCAAGATATTCATAGTTCCACAGCAGACACTTGTTCCAGAGATGTTGAAGTACCACTTGTGTTCTGCGCTGTAAAGATCTACAAAAAATGCAGTGTCTCTTAGGTTTTACGATGTCTTGGTACTCCTGATAAATTGTGTCGAGCTTTTTCAAGTTAAAAATACGCCCCGAAATTTGCCCGCTGAGAGAGAATCGCTGTTAGCGCTCAGTTACGGCGCCCACCAGCTTTAAAAATAATGAATACATGGTAAGAGGCCACTAAAAGCTCGTTTTTGTTTCATCGAAGTCAAATCTATCCCATAATCCAGATCAGCTGCCTATTAGAATTCTACGGCGTAGACTTATCTCTTGAAATATACTGATTTGACTTTTCATGTGCCGCTAATGTTCAGTGAGGATGCATTCATGTTGTCTATGACTAAGGAGTCCACAAAACTTCTTACGGGTTGTGTTTGGATATCGGCAAACTTTTCTTTGAAGTGTTCTTTCGGTTAGGTGAGGTAGAAATTACTCCGATTCTGACTTCTTTGCGTCGATTTTCAGATTATTTAGCTCCCCTTCGTATTTGATTTGAAAGTGATCATGATACTAAATGTGAATCGGATGTGATCGGATACTAAAATGAAGACAAAAACTATTTTAACCAAGCAAGTACTGCGGTCTATTCACTCTGAAGAATGTGGCTGCGCTGAGAAAAATACGGGAAGCTCTTATCGAGCTTGCTTTTAAGTGATTAACACTCATGAAAGCTCTTTTATCGTTGAATTAGAGCTGGAACTTGTTCCGACCCAAAGACGTCCTGGCTGATCACTGATAGTAAGTTTATTCTGGACTTTCAAAAATGCAAATCGTAGTTACTAATTTTGTTTTAATGGGTGATGGTACTTTTGGGTATTATCAGGTAGAGTCTAGATTATTTTTCATATCCCACCCTAATTGTACTGTATAAATAATTATGAGATCATCTCTAATGGAAGATATTTTGAGTCAGTGAAGGAACAGAGAGTTCCAGAATATATTCTAGGAAGAAATTACTGCAACTTAATCTCTCCCGCTAATTGAGGTTAAGTCGTCATTAACAGGACCCAACGTTCCGTCCAATAAACAACTATCCGATCACATCATCACACATATAAGAACATTAAATACATATATATTTTCGCCTATTCTTCTGCGGTCAATCGCTCAGTTTGAGTGGTTTTGCAAACCACTAGTGTATTTTTCATTTGTTTATTTATCCAAAACATTTGAGTATGAGTATTTTCTCCGCACGAACTGTAAAATTTAATGTGTTTGAAATACATTTTCATTTGCATTAATGGGTATTTAAATATTGATTCTGAAGATTATTTTCAATGCAGCAACCATCAAGGAATGACTAATAAATCCACAACGCTTTTTGGCATATTGACTTATTTACCCAACTATTTGGGTAGCTCACACTGATTGAACGACTGATGGGTTGTTGAAGGTCGATGTGCTCATAAATGAGGCACTAGTGATGTTGTAATGCATAGAGATTTATTTGGTACTATTTAAAGTACCGCTATTTGGTACCGAATATAGGAAATGCATTATTTTGGAGTAATGTGCCTCAAGTTCATCCAAAACTACTTTCTATAACGAATGTCCCTAAAGCCATCCTAAGGAAACATTCGAGGGATTATCCAATTAATATATGCTCGATTATCAAGTCGTGAATTTTAGGTATATTCGAAATCAGGAACTATACAAGTTTGTATGGCAAAAGTGTTCATTTGTAGCTTATAAAGTTTTTACCTCAAAGACACTGAAGAATATGGGGTTTCAGCTTTTGTGAGTGCAGGTGTAAGCCTCCGAAGCGTCGCTGAAGCAACTCAGACTTTTTGCCGATAACCAAATGCTGTCTCTATGGCCGAAATATTAATGTATCGATATTTTGTCTCATTTGGAAAAGGAAATTACGTTTATTGCTCTCAATAACCAAGTGTTCCACAAGTTCAGTGGCTTATTTTCTGAAGACACAGTAGAAAAGTTGCTTGATTTTTGCGTCTATAAAGATCGCGGACTTAGCACCTTAAGATAGAACCACTTCGAGTAAATAAAACTTGGTGACATATGATCTACAGCTCATTTTTATTGTAACGTATACATTTGAAAAATGTGCCCCTAAACTTAGATTTTGACATTTTCATATTTGCAAGGGCTTTATGGCCGATTTGCATACCATTAATAGTCGCCTTAATGGATGCATAAATAATAGTAATAAAAGTTGAATGAAACTAAGCAGGAAAATACAAAGTTTTCACATGCGACACTGGCGCCTAGAGGTTGTCAAACGCGTATAAAACACAAACAGCAAAAGGTAATGAATATTTTTATGCGTAAATACTTGAAGTAACAACTATTTATATCTTTGTTTTTTTGCTTTTTGTTTTTCTTTTTTGTTTTTCTTTTTTGTTTTTCTTTCTTGTTTTGAAAGCCTGCGGATGTATGCACATGCTTCATTTGCATATTTCATAGCAGTTTGCAGTGCTACGCCACCTTTAGTCCCTTGAGTGCGGGGGCCGTAGCATAAAGCAGCATGTTTGCGACAAAGTCACGAATTTCTGAAAGCTGTCGCCTATACTGCAGGCAGCTATCGGAGTCACACAGCGCGACTTGTGTACACTTTTATTATTCATAAGACAAGCGAACATGCCGAACGGGACTCGACAAACGGACAGAGCCAGCACTTGAAGTGAAAGTGAATAAATAAAGTGGAGTGAGCGCTAGAAGGTCGGAGCACGCACTTCCGACTGTATATGCAGGTGGACGGGTGGTTGAAACTGTAGGTGGATGTATAGGGTCTTGACCAGCTTGGAAGATTGCGAAGGAAGGTATGCGCTGGCGGACTTTGGTGGGTGGTCAAGTTGTCAAAGCAGTCGCGGAAATACTTGTTACAGGTGTATTTTATGTTTTTATTGTTGTAAGCGCATAGCGCACGAAATCAAAAAGCGAAATTTTATACCAAACTTGTAACGGAAGATTGCAAACGGCCCGACGGCGGTATACACCGAAAGCGAAATGTAATGTTTTAAAGTGTGCAGAGTAAAGAGTAAAGAGTGGAGGGCAAGAGTTCTGGAAAGTTTCGCTTGACGACACAAATTCAATGAGGCTAACGGTATGCTGCCAAGCAAACAAAAGTTAAGAGCCACATGCTTGAGTGAATTACACATAGTGCGTGAGTGTGCGGGGTGCGGGGTGCTGGATGCGGGGTGTGTGGTGAGTATGAGTGACAATGAGAGATGAGTTTAACGTGCGCTCGGCGCAACGGTGTGTGAATTTTGAAGTTTTAGAAGGTTGAAAGCCTCGACAGACACTCTAGCAATGGCGCACAGACAATTTATACAATTTTCGACAATTATATGCGAAATGATAGGCGAAATGATGACACTGACAACTTTCTGACAAGTTGCATTCAAGTTGAATTCTACAAATATAATATTTGCGCGTCCAATTGTTTGCGTATTTCATATTCCCTCTGTCATTCATAATGTTAAGTGATCATCGTTGATAGCACTAATGAAGATGCCTACAATGCGGAAGTGGCCATAACTTATAATGAATGGCAAGTGAAGTGGAAATTCGCCTGAACGTGGTGAAGAGTGGAGAGACCATTGGTAGAGTTAAGGAAATAATACATAAAACTTATATCTATAATGGATTAGAAAAGCTGGCAAATAAATAAGAGATTAAGAATCCCGGAAATATTTATACAAAGAAAGCGTACAAACGAAAAATTAAAGAGAAAGTAAAAGAGAGGGACCAACGAATTGAGTAAAGATCTTGTTAATAAAGCATGATGGGAGAAGACCACAAAAGAAATGTTGCAATCCGGTAGAAAAATGCCTGCAACTACTTTCAAATGCTGTTTTTACAATTATAGTACTCTATAAAGATTGCTTACTGAGCTTTCAACGAGCTGTTGGTCTGAGCTAGTGGGACAAAGGACCCCAGGACCAAGATAGTAAATATTTCATACACGCTTTTTTTGAAGAAATACTTTATACCTGTTAACAGTATTTAACGCCAAGAACCAGTCAGCTTTAAGCAATATTATCGGTGAAATTCATTCGGCACTGAGCCATCTCGGCGCAGATTTTATTCAATGGAAGTAAATTTACATACTGTTTGCTCAGTAGTGTTAATGGCGCAAAAATTTATTAAGCGTCTTTTACGAACTCTTTCGAATACTCATGAATTCACATATATATAAGACTTCACCGATAACTAGGGATGAACTTCATCTGTAGGAAATTTGTCAGGGCCACTTAAAATCCCTAGTCTTTCCTATACCGCAAGATTTTTTACCTTACGATGTTTAAAAAAACTGAGAGTCTTTTGTTCGATTTTTTGTCTATAATATTGGAATACTTAAGTCAATAACCTCAATCATACTTACAAATTGACTCTGGGTTAAGGTGAGTATGGCAGGTAATTGAAAAAAATTCCGTGAAATCTAGGCTTAGATGGCTACACACCCCAGAATCGTACGTCGCACTAAATATAACAATGTTTCTGGAAACTTTAACAATACATTTTCCCAGATTTCATAACCAGTGTATGAGATACTTCAGATTCAGGTCTATTCTACGCGCCTAACTTAAGCTTAAAGACTCTGCGGACTTTATATGAAGCAGATAAAGTGATATAGTTTCATTTATGAAGGATATGCTGCAGAATTTCAAGACATTAAGCTTTAAATTTTCAGGGTTTCTTAAGATTAAAACTTAGGGAAAGCGAAACTTGGTGTCCAAGATCGAAGAGTCGGAGAATTTTTAAATTTGTCTGCTGTAGAGCTGTTTTTAGTGTGAGCATGAAGAATTTCAAAGTTAGTGGGATTGGAATTTTTGGATGAATGCTTTGAATGAATTCAAGATTTCGTTGATGAAACCCTTATTGGTATGATTTTGGACAGCTAAGAGATCGAGCTAACCAGGTCACCTTCGACTATGAAGAATAGTTTTTGGTCAGTTAGAGGGATGAGTCAGACGTATTTGGGTTCCTAAAGGCTTCAGGATTCATATTTTGTGCATATAATATTCTTTGAGTCAGTGGAGAAGTCAGTGTGACATTTTAAGCGAAAAATATTTTCTAAGCACTCTTCTCATTGATTCTCTCATTCACTTTGATAAACCTATTTATCTATTTGGAAGCGTTTTGTTTGCTTTTCTTGTACTACAACCAAATATAAGGAGCTCATCAGGCAAATCCGAGCATTAGTAGCTATCGCATATGAGTAGATTTAAGCAGCATTCACACGTATTTATGACACAAGTATGTAACTACTCACAAAAACATAAGCTTATCTATACGTGTGCGCCAGCGATTTGTAACGGCATATGTTTCAAAGCAAAGTACCGTTGGCTAGCAACAGCAGTGTTATTCATAAGATACTGGACAAAAATGAAAGAAAGTAAGGTAGGAGATTAGTAGACACTAGTAGAGCACTAGTGTGTATGTGTGCGTGTGTCTGTGGTGGCTTTGTGAATATCAACATGCCTTTGAGATAAGATTTGTGCCACATAAATTTACCGAGACGAGTGTGTGCTTATCCGTGAGCAGACGATTAAGTATTCAAAAGCATATTCATACGTGTTATACTTATATATAATTTTATTAGCGTGCATTTAGGCGCGTTTGAGCAATTTGTCGCCTATAATAGTTGGACAATAAAACGCTTTCCTTTTGTAATTGAGTAGGAAAATTTACGGCAAAGTGAAATTATTAAACGCATATCAATTTAAATACTTAATTTTACGTTATTCAATAATTCATGAAAAAGTATTTTAAAAATATTTCAAAAAAATATAAAATAAAATTTAATATTAGAATAAAAAATTTTTTTAATGAATTGGAATTTCATAGTGTTTGTTTTTATTTAAATTTATTTTAAATATAATATAAGTATTTTTTTTAGAAATAAAATTCTTGGAAAAAATATTTACTTTCAAAAAAATATTTCTTTTCTCCTCACTGTAGTTCTTCATTTGAAAATAAGTTTAAAAAATATTAAAAAGAAATGCGGTTTAGAAAACAGCTGTGAAAAAATTTTCTGCTAAATTTTTCTCTAAAAATATGCAATAATAAAAAAAAAATTATTTTCATAAAAAAATTTGTAATATTAATATTTTTTCCAACTTTAAAAAATTTAAGTATGTTGTATATATTTGAAAAATTTTTTATTAGATAATTCAGCATTCTCATCTTCTACGAAACCACAAACGAAAGCAAAAAATTTCGACCAAGCAATTGAGCGCCTAGTTGTAGGCTTCGATTTTAGTGGCTTCTCATTAATTTACTCGAAATGTAGAAAAAATATATTATAAATTGTCTTCACACGCACATTTTAGAACCAATAGAGCCTACCACTCCGCTGTCTTGCCTCAGTTCCCTGCGGACTGCGCACACCTTTCGACGAAAACTTTATCAAATCGTTCATAAATTACTCATTTTGCTGCACGGCCATTGCAACCCAACTCAACTTTCGTTTATCGCATGGCTAATCAGCGCCTGAAGCTGTCTGCGCCCAAAAGTACGTGAGAATTAGCTTGCAATTAAGCTGCTTAGAGGCATGGTAACGCCTAGTTGGGCAGCGTATTTGGTTATGTAATGCTCGTTTGTGGAGAACTTTCATTTTTATGCCTGCCTTGTGCCTACTTTTAAGTGCCTTCACGCACTAACGCCTAAATGTATGCTACACATGCATCAGTTTGCATGTTTTACACTTGCGTGTATGTAATTAATAATGTTATGCCATACATAACAAATAGCCGTTGATATTTCATCCGGGCATTCGTGCTGACGACGCATAGTGTTGGCAAACTATCGTCCATGCTGACCAATCGCACCAAACATCAAGCGCCTAATTACAAGGTGGCTGCGTTACGTTCGCAAATCACTGCTCGGCGTTCGGTGGTCGGTGTCCGGTGTACGGTGCTCTGTCCGACTTGCGTTTTGCGTTGACAGCTCAGTGATTTGCGGTAAAATTATAGTCACCATTCGTTGATTAATTTCTTATTTCAATCAGCTGCTCGCCTGCTCCGCATGTGTTGCTATGCGCTAAGCTTTGCTTTTCGGACTTCGTTTCTTTTTGGAGGTTAGTTTCGTTAACTCATGCCAGCTGTGCGCATACTTTCGGGCGCGCCCATTAATTGCTTGCCAGCTATGTTCGTGTCATTTGCAATTTACTACCGTCGCTGCTGATTTATGTGTCAGCAAGTTCAATTTGCCGTTGTTGATTGTTAGGCTGCTTTTTTCATGGCGTCGGTTTTGAATGCCGACACACAAGGACCTTTGTCTCAGCGGCTGAAAGATTTCGTAATGATTTGCTGTGCCACCGCTCAGGGCTGTAAGCCAACAGAATGCGGCACATTTCAAAAGATTCTGCGGCTTTAAATTATTTATGGGCGTATATTTGTTTTGCGGTATAAATTAAAATTTATTTTTTCTTGTTTTGAGGTCAGCAGCGCGTCCTAAGTCCCAAGTCTTTTATGTAGACGTTCAAAGCGAATTCAATTAATTGTCACTGGGGCTTCTTGTCAAAAGCTGAAAAGGGATTTCTTTATTTATTCCATGCCTTAAGAGTGCCAGAGAATACGTTAATTGAAACAAATGTCCTTCTTAGTAGACATGGGAGAAGTATGGTAGGAGCTATCAGATTCACGCTGAAGTTTTAAATTTATTTACATTACTTAATACATTTCGGTAGCGTTTACGGTTGCAATTTACAGTTCTTGAGGAATAAAATTCTAGTATAATTATAATATAATTGATAATTTAAACACATATCCCCTGAGGCCGAAATCAGGTACCGCCACATTTCGAAGGCAATGTAAAACTGATCTAAGCTACTCTTAAAAGCTCCATAATCCCTCTAGAGCATTCAAATTTCTCTAGTGGTTTAAAGACTCTTTTGGAACAGCACGATTTCGAACACTGCAAAAACTAACCCAAGCAGTCTTTAAAAGCTCTAAAAGCTCCTTTAAAGGTCTGCAAACCTTTTAGGAGAGAGATCACAGAACGCAAAATCTTATACTCTCTTCCGGTACTGCATGATTTAGACAACATGATCTTGACGATAGTGTAATAATAAACTATTCGCGTCCAAAAGCTCCAATAAGTCGTCTAGAGCTTAAAAGTGTCGAATGGCAGCTTTTATTTCAAAAGTTTCTTGACTTTGCGGGCAAGAAAAGAACTTTGAAGCATATTTTCGAAAAAAGTTGCATTGGAAAAATTCCGTTAGAACCATACAATTAAAAGCTGTAATATTTGATTTTTCGCCAGCTTCAGGCATTCGAAATCTTCAAGCTCTTTAATGTTCAGATCTTGTGAAATATAAAGACTATAGCATAAGTGGTAGATTTAGGTCCTTAACCAAGATATGCGAATATATAAGTCCATATTTATTCCGTATAAGTCCCGGTAGACTTGAGGCATTAAAATGTAGAAACCTCCCATCAAACTCATCATCTGAAATAAGCAGTTAGTATTACTTTATTTTAAAATCCAAATATACTCAGTAAAGACAGACATGCGGGTTCATTAAAGGTCTTATTGGGAGGAAAAACCGGTAACTAAAGAAATTCCACAAATATTCTTTTATTTTCGGCGAATTATAATGATCTAAAACGAAATTTCAACGAATGAAAGGAGAAAAAAAGAAGGGCGTCTAACAGCGGCATCTGTAGGCGAAGTTCTCAGGCACAAAAAAACATTTTTTTGAAAATTAAATTTTTTTTTTTACGAAAATTTTTACGAAATGATGAGGTGAAAAAATTTTGGAAATAATTTTATATGTAATACCAACTGCCGACCTTTGTATACTTTCAATTCCAACTGGTGCATTATACAACATTTTCAAACTCATCGCAAAGCATCAAGTCCTAAATGGATATGTAACTAGCGCATATCCAAAAGATCGTCGTCTAGTTTACACACCTCCTTTTACCCGCAAGCAAGTATTTAACTTCGAGTCACATATAAAATACGATTTGCGAAATAATTTGCATACTTTTAGGCAAAAATACATGTATATATCTTAGCGCACAAATGTTGCCGTTGCATTCAGCAGAAGCTGCGTAACTCAATTGAGCGTATAAAATGATGCAAATGGGATTAGAATGAGCTAGCCGAAAAAATAGGTCGCACAAAAAGCGTGAGAAATAGGAAGAACGATGCAGAAGAGAATACAAAAAAAAAAAAGATATTTAGGCAAACTGTTGCTTCAACGCATATTTTATTAGTAAGTAAGCTGGTGAAAATTGCTTTGTATGACCTTCTTGGCTCCGAATGCTATGCAGCTGTGCTTGTTATTGTTATTGTTGTCGTTGTGCTATTAAATTTTCGTTAAGCATTCGCACTCGCTTCTAACTCTCAACTTTAAGGACTTGCTGTGCGTATATTAAGTATTACTTATGCATTTGTGCATATACAAAAAATATTCAATAGAGTCTGCTATTCTTTGCTTTTCGACTTAAAGGGGGTTAGCATAAATTTGTGAATTGTAAATTATTAAGTAATTGCCTACTGATTGCAGCTATTAGCAGCAATGAATAAATAAATGTTTATAATTTCGACAGTAAGAAAAACTTGAAAAAGACGAATGTTGGCGTAAATAACACATAAATTTTGATTAAGAGCAGGGTTACTCGCTAATTTTAGTATTATTTATTTTCTCATATTTATTAATTTTTTTTTCATTACTATTCGAGCTCTTGAAGTATACCGTTATCTCCTCTAATGCGGGCTAAGCACAACTGTTGTTGAAATGACTTAAATTGAAGTTGCTGGAGTAGTTCCATTTACAGCGCACTAGGGAGAAATTTCCTTATATTGCTTGCTTAGGGTCTTGGTTGTGCCGCTGTAAACTTTTTTTCTGCAGAGAATGCGTAATTTCTTTAAAATTAGTGTGTTCCACAAGTTCATGCACTCACATAGAGTTTGAGAATCTACTAGAATCACTAAACTACTCTCATTTAATATTTTTTCTGTCACTATATAAACACTTTAAAGCAATGCTATGTGCTCTGATGCTGACTAAGAACTCCTGTGGTTGGTTCCAATGACCTCAAACTTTTCAGCGGAGATCAAAAGAGCAAACAGATTAAATTGACGTTGCTGGAGTGGCGCCTTTCGCGCCTTTCTACTAAAAATTGCTTTTTATTTTTTCTTTAAGTTCATAGCTAAACTTCTGTAAACAAATTTTCTGGCGAAAATCAATAATTTCTATGAAAACGATTGTGTTCCACAAGTTCACATATTCTTTTTGAGACGTTGTTTTTGTACGAGGCAAAAGAGTTACAAAGTGCCGTATGAGAACGTTGAGCAGAGTTAAAAACCTAGTAAAAATCTGACCAAGGCTCTCGTGAGCAGTACATACTGCACTATAAACAGCTTCCAAATCGAAAAACCTATGCTTAAAGTAAAGTATAGTATGGCTTATGTTCAAAACTTGGTAGTTTCAAGGTTCACAACAGGCCAGATTTTTATAAAGATATCTAGAAAAGAGCATACCACATCTACAAGATGGCTTAAGTGAGAATACTTACCAAATATGCACCAGGAAATCGCCCCTCTGAAAATTAATCAGTGAAATACATGTGTTTCTTTATTTGTTGCACTGATAAGATTAAGAAAACACGAGCGGAAG
This sequence comes from Bactrocera minax, assembly GCA_021498325.1. Lineage (NCBI taxonomy): Eukaryota > Metazoa > Arthropoda > Insecta > Diptera > Tephritidae > Bactrocera > Bactrocera minax. The sequence continues at coordinate 860,012 of JAKEEE010000079.1, read as the reverse complement.
TATGAGTTTCACATTAAAGGAAGCTTATTCACGCATGCTTAAGCTACCGATTTACAATTTCACTTGTTACTTATATGTATTTCACATTGTTGTAGCCCATTTATTGTACACTTAAATAGCCAAATGTTAGAAGTTGTGTAAATACCAGACACATTTCCATCTAAAATTCTAACCAACTTCGACCTATGCAAGCAGAAAGCCTAAAATCGGAAATTAAGCAGCACAAATGCCAGCCAATATACAATTGGAAAGTGCAATAAATCAACTCAGCACACCCACACACCCACACAAGCATAAAAACTGCTGCTAACGCCTGCTAAATAAGCAACAGCAAAACATGGCGCTCGTTATAGAGGTCACTTCAAAAGTCAATCGTGCATTAATAAAGCTAAAAATTCAGTATTTAGTTTTAGATGATATCCCTTTCATGGCATGTCGACACTTCCGCTTTCGCTTCCGTTTTGGCGCATTGTTGATGGACGACGGCCGATTGTGCGCCAAAATATATGCATGAAAAAGAGCAATAAAGCAATTCAATCGAACAAATAGCAGAATGGAGTATGTAAAACAAACGGTATCCATGTAGATCTAGGCATATACACACATACCACCTCCACCCACTTACGCCACGCTCAGCATGCAACCCAACACACTCTTTAACTCAACGATTTTATAACTTGTACGTGCGTCACATTCTAAAAAAAAAATATTGCCGCACAGCAAGCGAAATTAGACACTCAAATCGAAATCGTGTGCGAATGTGTGGCTTACGGAAAAAAAAAAAACGGCAGCAGAAGAGCTTGAAAATGTCAGCAAAATAAATGTCAGCATAGAAATTGAAGTATTTATATTGACAGTTGACATACGTTTTCGGCAGCCGAGCATTAGTCTGACTACTGCCGGTGATTAGTTACTTCGGCAAGCGTTTTTCGTTCTCTGCTTGTGTGGTGCTTTGATTGAGTTCGTCTGGTGGAGATGTGATTGATGCTGGTTTGATGCACGTGTCACATGTGCAAAATGTCGCATTACTCAAACGGTGTAGTGCATAATAATTTGCAAACAATTTTTTTGGTAATTTTTTGCATCACTTCAGGCATTCTAGAATATTATGTTTAGTTTAAAATTGAATATTTCTGATTTACAAAGATTCAAAGTCAAGTTCGAAATCTAGTTCACAGTCAAAGGCACTGTTGAACTGGAAGTCAATGTTGGCAGGCCAGTTTAAAAGTCCATTCGGCAGAGTTGTACTGAAAGTGAAGTCATAGACAGATTTGAAATGAATTTCGAAAACTAATCCACAAGCAGAGACACTACTGAACTCAAGTTCAATGATGCACTCATAAGGAATGTTGGAAATTAAACTCTAATTGAAGTGAGTGCGAAAATTTAAGTTTGATATATTTTTTGTGGTCGAAACCTTTATATGATTATGATTAATATTCGAAGTCAATTTCTAAGCCCAATTCCAAATGAAAGTGAAAGTAAAAATCAAAGTCTATTATGAAACATGCTCAAAAACCATGATATTTGAAGACCCAGGTGAAACCTGGAGCGAATTCGTTTTCAAAGTTACGATTATAATCAAAATCCAACTGGAAGTCAAAATAAAAGTGGATGGCAGAAAAGAAGTCAAACGCTATTTCTATATTAAACTAATTGGATTAGATAATTTGAAGCTTAATCAGCAATTTAAAGTCATGTCAAGTCAAAGATCAAGTCATCAAGTCAAAGATAAGATACTAGAAGTTAAAGTAAATTTTTAAGTATAAGTCGTAGTTTTCAAAATCTGTATAATCATAGTCTAAATTTTAGTCGTAATCATTTTGCTAATCACAGTCGTAATTATAAATGTAGTCATAGTCATCTTTGACTTAGTTGCACTTATAAGTATATCAATAGTCTTTCCCTTAGTAATAGTTGTAATTTTACTCGTAATCCCGACAACAGTAGTAGTCATGGTAATAACTCTAATCATGTCATGTCACCGTTAGTTAAGTTACAGTCAAAGTCTTTGTCGTTGGCTTTCTTATAATCGTAGCCATTGCCATGGTCACTATGATAGTCAAGGCGGTTCGCTTAGTCGTAGTCATAATCCTATTTCCAGTCAAAGTTACAAACAAAGTCGTTGTTTTAATCATTACTAAATTAATTTTCATCGTCACAGCCATCGTAAAAAATATAATCATAATAGTAAATCAGAGTAATTCTTTAGGCCCTCTTTTATAATTCTTCATATTGATCAAAATTAATACGAAGATCAAGAAGTTATAGATTATTAAACCAATTTTCATTGTCCTAATTTGATTTGTAATCGTGATCTTGCACTAAATCTTTCTGGTCTGGTCACAGTCAGTAATTTTCAGTTATAATAATTATTATATTTCGAATAAAAGTATTATTTATAATAATCACAGTCTTTAATTATTTTATTAGTCATAATCCTTAGATTCATAGTCATAATTTTATGCACAGCAATAACAATAGCAATAACAATTTTTAGCCTTAGTCATAATTTTCTCAGACCCAGTCGTAGTGATTTAAAATATGATATAAAATTTTAATCATTTTACTGACCAAAGTCACAGTTAAAGTCATCTGAATCATAATAAGAGTAATTTTATAGAGTAATAATCGCTCTAGTTCTTCATCATAGTCGAGTTAGGAAATGACATAAATAAACAGAATCCCATTTCCATAACAATAGTCGCACTAATTCATACTTTAGTCATAACTTTAGTCATTTTCATAGCAGTAATCATATCTTACGTTATAGTCACAATAATAGTCATTGCCATTGCCATAGTCAATCAGAATAGAAAAAGTTGAATTATATTTCAATCAGAAATTAATTTAAAAACTAGTTTTAATCAAAAATCATTCTCAGATCAAAGTTACTGATTAATTAAATCAAACAGTAAAGTGACTGCATTCCTTTCACTCTTTTTTTTTATATTTTTGACTTTAATGTATGTCAGAATATTTTTTCGATTATGCTCATAAGTCTCTTCTTCTTCATAATTCTTAATTATATACTTACGTCTACATAAACCTTTCATCCCGTCAATACTTGTAATTAATCAAAATTTATTTACCTAAATTTTATTTAAAGACTTTCGAAATGTTATTTCTTACAACAGTCTTTATGAAGAGCTTCTCAAACTCATATCATATCAACAAATAATGCGATTTTGCTATTTTGATTTGAGATTTGAACATTCTTTCAATAATTAAAGCGAGAACTCGAATATTTCGTCTGCAGACATGTTGGTTTTCCACTGAATTATTACGCATTGTTTATTTAACAATCATGCGGACCACCGACGCACATGGCACATCAGCTACAAAGCATTTTATTTATTTTTTCACCATAAATGATTTGATTTGATGAGCAAATTATTAGTGGCTAGTGCGTGCTGAACAATGGGAGGGAGAATCACTCAGCCAAATAAGCTGAGGATAAAGAAAAATTGTTTTCATTGAAATTTTCAAAAATTCTATTATTTGTGGTGGAAGAAAGTTACCAGTAGCCGTGTGTAAGAAATTTATATATTTTTTTTAATTTTTTGAAAATCATTTCAATAAAGATTTTGTTTTCTTTAGAGCAAAAATTCTAAAACTTCTTTGATTTAAAAAAACTGTATGTAAATATAAAAGAGCATGAAAATCAGTCAGAAAAAAAGTTATTTCTGTCTTAATTTTTTTAAAATTATTTGAACAAAAATTTTGGTTTCTTTACAGTATAATTTTAATTGATTTTTAAAAATAAAAATAAAGTTATATGAATATAAAAATAATTGAAATAAAAAATTTATTTCAAAATAGAATTTTAGATTCCATATTCTAGAATATTTTTTGGAAAAATAAATTTTTAATTATAACTACACATGAAACTATATATTATAGAAAATTGAAATAGAAAATAGAATGTATTAATGAAATCTTAAAAAATTAATATCATAACAGAAAAATTAAAAAATTTTTGGAATCAAATTCATTTTAAAATATTCGGCTTTTGCTATTTCAAAGCAATAAAATTAATTCGAAAATAACTGGAAATGAAAAGAGGTATATTGTTAATCAAAATTTCAAAAATAAGAAACTTAAAAAATTATTTTAAAGTATAGAAATTTTTTAATTAGAATATTTTTTTTAATTATAATAATATTTGAAACTTTTCACATATATTGTAACTGAAATGTGTATGTGTATGTTCACATATATTGTATTTCACATATCACAATTAAAATATATAACATTTCTCTGAACTTTTGCAACCGAGATTATGTTTACTTTTTTTTGTATATTTTGGGTACAGATAATGAAATTTTTTTTTATAAATTTAAGCATATAAAAATAACAAATTCCATTTTCTTTTAAATTAATGTCCGAGAAATTTATTGAAAATTTAAACACATTTTTAATTTATTAAAAATTAAAATTTACTGATATGAAAATTATTTTAGATATGAAAAAGTTTGCAACTTAGAAAAAAACGAAGAAAAAATTTTTTGCGAATATCAGGAATTTTTTTGTTAAATAGTGAGTGTGAAGTTTTTTTTGAAGTTTTTCGACGCAAATTTAAACATTTTCATATATTTTTATTTGTTTTCAAATTGCTTTTCACTTTTCAGCATTTAAAAAGATTTTAGTTATATTTTTATTAAATGAGAAAGAAGTAAAAAAAAACCTGTAAAATGGGTCCAGTAAATAAATGATTTAATTTTTAGGTATCTGAATAAGATGTCCTGAACATATTTATGAAAAAATATAATTTTTTGGAAATAATATAAAAAAGGTTTTTTTTTAAAGATATAGTAGCATAAAGCAATATACGAAATATTAGAAAAAATTTTATTTTTAATTAAATAATTTATTTTTAATTAAAAAAATAAAAAAAAATATTTGCAAAATAAAAGCAGAATTGTAGAAATGTATAATTTAACCGAATTTCATGCCCTTGAACTATATTTAACTCACCCTACCCTCATGATTTTAACGAAAATCTCAACATTTCAGTCCCGTTTTAATTGACGCAGTCAACAATGTATTATGCATAACATTTGTGTTTAAATTGGTTGTTGATAAATAAGAATTAATTTTCCTCATCAGCCTTATTAATTATTTATTTGTTTGCTTATAAATTCCCGTTGATTTTTATAGAAGCATATGTGCTCATTAACGGTATAAATTTTCATGCAAAAATAAGTAGCCACTCGAAATTGAAATAGTTGCTTAAGTTTTTTATGATTTTGTTTTGTTTTTTTTTTCTGGCTATAATAATTGAATTTATAGCAGACCACCAACTGCGTTGATTGAGTTAGTGAAATGTTTGTATATCTATAGATATGTAATGCAAGTGTTTACATAGATTTATATACATACATATGTATTTTTTTACAGGTTCAATATTTGACTTTCACGCTTTGTATTTTGTTGAAAAGCAAATAATTTAAGTTATTGCTTTTTTCACTTAATTACAAAAGTGTTTGAATGGGCAAACAACAGGGCGTATGAGTGATGTGGGTTTTGTGGGCCTTTACATGCAGCAACGTTGTTTATGATCATGAACTTATGAAACCAACCAACCAACCAACCGATGAACCCCGGAAATTGTAGTTGTAGAGGGGAAATCAAGTTTTAAAATTTTCGAAACAAATCCAATTTCGAATTTTTCATCTAGCAAATCTAAAAATATTAAAAAAATTTTGTTTGAATTATCATTATTTTTCAAAACGTAAAAAAAGGTTAAGTTTTAAAATTTCAAATATTGAAAAAAATTAAAAAAAAATCCAAAAAACGATTTCCGAATTTCCGAATCCGAATTTTTAATTTAAAAATAATGTTTTATGAAAAATTTTTAAAAATTTGTAACTTTCCAAATATTGGCAACCTGAATTTTCTCCATGTGCCAAATTATTCTTTAAGTCCAAAAAATTTAGTAATTGTCTTATTTGTTAATAGAATACATTGCAGGACCCATACGACGTATAAGAAATATATTGTGGGTTTTTTTAAATAAATTTTTAGCATTAATGCTACATCCAAATTTATATTAATTTTTAGATGACATTTTTTGGTTTCTGATATTGTTTTCTTATTCTTATTTTTTGAAAATCTGGAAAATTTTGGAAATTTCAATTTTTGAAATTTTGGAAAATTTCTTATGATTTTGTTAAATTTTGAAATTCTGTTTTTGGAAAACTGAAAAGTTTTTAATTTATCGTTTCAGCATATAAAAAAAATGGTATTTGTCACTTAAACGAATTTTTATAATTTTGAAATTTAAATTTGAATTAATTTTTGAAAATGTGGGAGATGTTAATTTTTAATTTTAACATATAAATTTAACATTTAATGCTTTAATGCTTGTAGTTTATAGAATTGTTGAAAATCGTGAAATTTTTCGTTCTTGGTATTTTTTTCTAAGAAAATATTTCAAAATAATAAAATAAAATCACAAAAAATTTTTCTTAGGTATTTTTAATTCCCACAACCTAATTAATTTCTATTAGTGAAATGAAAATTGGTTTATGCATTTACACTTTTATGTTTTAGTTACAAAATATTATACTACTGTTATTATTCTTAATTCGTTTAAATTTTTTAATTTGCTTAAACTTAAAATTAAAGATTAAAAAAAAAATTTATAACTAAAATTTGCTCAAATTAATTTTCAGTATTTTTTTAAATTTAATTTTATATGAAAATTTTTTAAAAAATTAAGTGTTTAGTAAATAATATATCTACTTTGGGGATTAATAAAAAAAAAATTTTTTTAATAACTTTGATTTAGTATTAATAATTTTATATTTTTTTTGCAATTCATAAAAGTTTGGGAAGTTTTTTTTATTTGGTTTAATTATTTACGTCTTTTTAAATTGAAATATATTTGGCAAATTTTTTTACTCCCACACATTCAACCATTTCTTCGCATGGCGTCGCCTGCTTTGAACCGCACAAAAACATTATTTTTTAATAGAATTACAAAGCTGCCAAAAAATGAAAATTTTTCGTGTTTTCTCTGTATGAGCGCAATACTTGTTTAATAACCAACCGCAAACACCAATAAAATCTAAAGTGTAGCTATAAATTTTTCACCCTCAACCAAGCTAACGAAAAAAAAACGAATGGCAAGAGTACACAAATGCATGTGTGTAAATGTGTGTGTGTGTTTACCAAAAAACTATGCCAAAGAAAGGAGAATTGGGTAAACCTACAAAAAAAACCACAAAAAACTTGCAAAAGACCGCAAAAAATGTGAAATGTGCAAACGTTTCAATAAAAAGCATTGAAACAAATTAATACGGGCGTATGCATGTATGCGTGAACAGGCAGTTGTGTGTTGGTAAATATATGTGTGTATGTAAGTGAGAGTCCTAGAAGATATAGTTTTCCTGCTGTACACCTTTGACGGCATGGCACAGCACCAGAGCGTTCGAAGCAAATAAATCAAAGTGGCATTTTTGGCGCTTACTCACGTCGCGTAGCATTTCCCGTTAGTTTGCCTCGTAAGCAAGTAAGCGACCAGCATGGAAATATTTGGGTGTGCTACCGACGAATTTCTGTGGCAGCATGAAGAATGCAATGAAAGGAAAAAGAAGGAGAGCAGCAGCAGCCGTGTGCTCCAAGGCAATTATGCCGAAAAAGGTTAGGCAAATGGGTTTTCAATGAAGCAAATGGGTTTAAATGAGTGAAATATGTTCGGAAGGCCAATAAGTGCTTGTAGTTTGAGAATTTATATAACAAAAAAGAAAAGAAAAATATTTTTCATATGCTTTTTTTAAATCTTCATTTTTTTTAGTTTTTAAAATTTTTAAAAACAAAGCGATATGAAAAAAAGACAATATTTTGTTCAAGCTGAAATAATTGCTACTTTTTTGATGAATGTGCATTAAAAGAAAGCCAGTAAGAACGCATCATTTCGTAAATATTTGGCACTAAAAATATTTTCTAATTTAATTATTTTTTGGAAATTCAGAAAATTTCAGTAATATACACGCATATATACACAAAAGCAACATCAATAAATACGCCCAAGAATAAAAATCTTTGAGAAATTCACCGAAAATCGCTATATAAAACCCTGTAACCCTTTGAGAAAAACTTTTTTTTAAATATATTTCATAAAATTTTTCTTTTTTTCTTAAATTTTTCTTAAAAAAATTATGCAACAGACTTACCATGAGGTTCTGGTTTTACAGAGAACAGAACTTGAAAATAAAGAATTAAAAATAATAATTAATTCTAGAAAAATTAAAAAAATTAGAAACAAATTTTTTGTTAACATATTTTCCAATAAAATTTTTGCTTAATACCTTCTTGTCAAGTAAATCATTACAAAACCAACATTTTTTCACATTAAGCAATTTTTTTTGTTCACAAAAATAACTGCACTGCCTAAAACTATGCTATTGGAAAATTCTCCTCATTTTCTTCTTGAAATGCTAAATTTCGCATCTCTATGATAGACTAGATGTCTGCTTCTGCCTGCTTCTGTAGGCAGTAGCCATTAAGTTTACATCGAATTAAATCTGAAATGTGTCAGAAACAGTTTAATTGGCAACACGCCACCTCCTAACTGTTAACAGTTATTATGGCACCACAGGCAAGCAAATCCGGATTCGTGCCAATTTTAGAAGTGCGGAAAATAAAAATCGATAGCTTAATTGCTGCTCTTTACAGCGAGACCCAAAATATTTCAGTGAAAATATAATTATTGGTTTAAAAAATAAAAAAATAAAATAAAGAGGAATTTAAAGTTTTAGTACTAAATGAAGATCCAGTTCCGTGCGACATAAGGATTTGTTATATATTTAAAGCAACTACGAAGAGTTCTTTTTTAAACTAATTTTTTTTTAATAATCTAAATTAAATTTATTACATTTGTTTATTTAAACATTTAATAACAATTACATTTATTAGTAAGAATTTAGTACCACGAATATTGTACGAAAAATTTAGTACTAAAATCTAAAGAAGGATGCATATATAATATAAGGCTGTAGCAAGATTTACTTGCTAAAGAAGAATATATATTTTTATGCAAATCGTGAAAGAAAATTAGACCTAAGCACATAAATTCCTAATTTTAGTACTAAAAGCATATTTATCAATACCGAATACATTTTTAGTAGTAAACACTTTTTGCTTTCTCTGGTACTATAAAAAAATGTGTTAAATTTTAAATTAGAAAAATAAAAAAATTTTTAGTACTAATTACAAATTTTTAATTCTTAATAATAATTAAAACTATTAAACTACTAATAACATCATGCCGGCAGCAATTCGAAGCTAAAACAAAAAGTACTTAAATTTTATGTATTTATAATTATGTTTTATGTACTAAAATAATTTAGTACTAAAGTACTTAGTACTAAAATATTATTTTTTTCTTAAAAACTAACCTAAACATGTCGGTAAAGACTTTTTTTTATTTATAATTTCACCTTCTGTTAGGTCCGTTGCTTTTGTGACATAAGGTTTACAATTCTTAAAATGTTGCTAATGTAGTACTAAAAGTTTATGTATTTCCAACTAACTTATATAATATAAATAATAAGTAAAGAATAAGGGTAGCAACACAGCAAAACTTCCAAGTTGAATTAAAACCCATTGCACTAAAATTGTACTAAAAATATAGTACTAAAATACTTTTGCACTTATATAGAAATTTTTGATAGTCTTAAAAACATCAGCATACTGCAATTTCGAATTTCTTGCTTCTACTGTTGTCTTGTCATGTTTTCAAACCTTTAGATGATGTGTACTAAAAAATTTAGTACTATTTTTATTTTATTTTTGGTTTTTGAAAAATCAAATTGCTGACTAAAAGCAATAAAAATTATACTAGAACAAAAATTTTAATCTAAATTGGATAGCACTAAAAATTTAGTACTAATTTTGGTTGAATATTTTAGTTAACTAATTTTATTTTAGTACTAAAATACTTTAATAGGAAGAACCTAGTGGTGATGTTAGTACCAGTATAAGCTCTTTATGATTTTAAATATAGTAGTAGCATGGAAGTAGCATTCTCTTATCTCTTCTTCTTCTTCTCGTATGCCCTGCTCGTTATCGAATTGTCCCATGTATAGGCGCTATTGTCGTCTCATCATGTTTGCAACCTTGGCAATTAGACAAAATTACAATGTCAACAATGGCAAATATTGTGTATATCATTTTTCAACACCATGCAACCCACACCGGCTGATTGCGTCTGCACAATCGGCCACACTGTGTTGGCAGCGCCATTGTGTGCAAACGTGCTCACCTATCCGCAGACGGTATTATTTCATGCATAGCAGACCTGTTTGCATGACGTATACGCCCAGTACGCCACTGGCAAGCATTTTGAAATTTCACGAACATTTTTGCACACACACACACACGCACACAAGCTCAAAGATTTGGTTCTTTGCTTCTTCATTCAATCTTCACATTCGCGTGTCCTTGTAGCTTCATGTGAAGACAGCGCCGTCTTTGCATTTTCATTTTGTTGTTGTTACTTTTGTGTGCGTTTGTTACTTTGTTGCGACTGTCATGCCGTCGCTCTTTGCGGATTTGAAATATTAAAATTTCAAAATGCTTTTACGTGTCTCAAATTTCAAAGTTTCAAAGTGCGGTGTTGTTTACACACGACAAGCACAAAATGTGCGCCCAAAAGCATATTACATTTTACACGGCATTGTGACCGTGACCAGTGGGCATTTCATGTGTTGAAAAGTGATGCGAAAGTAAATTGGTCGATTTGGGAGATAGGTGCGGAAAGAAAGAATTACCTATGTGGTAGCTAGTGTTTACTTAAAAATGAGCAATTTTTGGTTTGGAAATTGTGTGGGCTTTCCGTGCATAAAAACTTCATTGTAGAAACTTAGTACTTCCATTTTTTTATATTATTTTTTAGTACTAAGTATCAAGGGTGTCTACTGAAGCACAACAAATGGTAAACAAATTTGAAATCTCTATTAAGAATATTCAGTTCTAAAATTTTTGTATTATTTGTTATACAAACTCACCACATTTCTGCATAAAAACAAATTTAGTACGCAGTTTTTAGTACAAATATATATGAAATTAGTAAATTCACCACTTTCGCACTTTTTATTAGATTTACTAATGCAAATATTTAGGCTTTACAAGATTGCAATGAAAGTAAAAATATATCGTGTGGAAAGTTTAGTACACAACTTTTAGTAAAAAGAAAAAAACAAAAAAAAACTCTTTGGTTCTGAACTTTTAGTACTATTTTTAATGAAAACTCATTCAATTTCATTTCAAAAAGTATTTTAGTACAAAGTTTTGGTTCTAAAAAAATCAATAAATGAGTAAATTTCTCAATTAAAAAAATTAATAAATTTTAAATAAATTTCAGAAAAGTGTAGTATATTATTATTAGCATTAAAAATTTAGTACCAAAAAATTCTTCAAAACAACATCTTTAGTTATAAACATTTAGTAGTCTTGAAATTCACATCCACCAAATTTTATTTAAAAAAAAATTTTTAGTACATAATTTTTAGTACAAAATAATTTTTTGAAATAAATAAATTTACTAATTTATAGTTGAATAAATATTGGTATGAGTGTAAAAATATGTCGTAAAAGCGTTAGTACAAAGTTTTAGTACCAAAAAAGTAAAGAAATTTCGTAAATGTATTAAAACCTTTAACATTAATTACGAATTTACCGTGCTTTGACAAGTAAGAAAGAAAAATTATATCATGGAATATTTTTAATACACAATTATTTGTACAAATTTCAGCTCTTTTGTACTACACTTTTATAGCGAGTTTTTAGTACACATATTCAGTAAAAATATTCGGTAAAATTTATGCTTAACGTAAAGCAAAAATATTATTTTACTCACTAAAATATGAAATTAAATTTTTACTAAAGAAATGCATTAAGAACTTTTTGTTAGTAAAATTAGTTATTTACTTCTAAACATTCTATAATTATTTTGCAAAAATTTTTCAAATATTTTAGTATTCCCAGTTCATATTCCCACTTATTGTTATATGTGATTTGCCTTTGTATTCAACTTACAGTTGTAAAATTAAAATCTTAGAACAAAATATTGAAAGAAAAGTTTTTAGTACTAAATTTTTTTTCATATGAAAACTATTTTTTATTGATCAATATATATGTGTATAAAGTATATTAAAAATCTGAAGTGCTAAATTATGGTTTCTATTTCATTTTTAGTACTAAATTATTTTGTACTAAAATTCAAAAAAATTTAGTACTAAATTGTAGGCTCAACTTTTAACACAAAAAATTTACCACCAAGATCTAATGCAATTTATTACAAACTTACAATTTGTGATGATAATTTCTATTACTAAATTTTCTAGTACAAAATTTTTTCATGTAGGATTTATATTACTAACAAAACGCATTGTTCTTATTCATGAAATTTCAAATTCAGTGCCTCTGCTTACAGCCTAAAAGTCCACCTACAAGGCAATCACATTCCACTCAATCTTTGCGTACTTTCAGAAACATCAACAGCAACAACATTACCTTTCACAAACACCAACCAAAACAGTCCTTTGACCATAACAAGCGCCGATTGACGCGCAGCTCGTGTCCGCTTCATAAGCTGCCTGCCATTACGAGAGTGAAAGTCACTCAAAAATCAGCGTCATAATGACAATTTCAGCTGCGGGCTGGTGTTCGTGTGCGTCAGCGTTTTGTGCGTGCACAAACGAACGAACGCAGAGGCGAGCAAATGAACCGTAAATATGCGCCACAAACAGACAAATAAATGACATGCAAAATAACAAAGACATGACGCGCCCACGCACATACACACACGCACACACATACATACATACATACGTACATATGTAGCGAAAAGAAGTGAATTCGTGAAATACCGTTTGTTTGCGTTTGAATGGCTGAAATTCTCCAGAGAAATCAAAGCTGAAAGCACAATTGAAGCGAAATATAAAAATCTGGAAAAAAAATTTTTTTTTTTTTGGTTTTTGTTGCTTTTTGCTCAGCTTTGCGTTTCGCTAAATATTTGCTTATTATTATTATTGCTGCGGGTGTGCAGCAAAAAAGAGAATGCAAAAGAAGATATTTTTATGTAAAATAAGAATGAAGTACGTGCTTTAGAAAGCAACTCTAATGCCTTTTCAAGCGTTTGTTAAGAGGAAAGCGCAGCATTTTCGTTCCTTTTTTGTTGTTTTCGGTTGTCAAAAATATGCGCATTAATAAAATAAATAGCGTTATAAGAGAGGAAATTTCGTCAAACATGTTGTCAGCAGAGATTTGTGTGCTTCATAATTTAGTACCAAAATGGTTGCTGGCTTTAAGTTCACAAAAGGTTGAGCTACTGCACATTTTTTGTCCTGATTGTTGTGGTTTCTGTATTTAAAAATACCAAATTTCTCTTCGCACATTTTCAGTTTTTTTATTTACTTAAAATGATTTCGAATGGCGCTTGAGGAAAACACTATTAAAATTTGAAAATATAATAAATTTTTTTTATTTTGTGGCAACTCCTGGCATACTAAATTCTTTTTACTAAATTTTAGTACATTTTATAAAAATAGTTTAGTACGCTTTTAATATTTTTTTTACTACTAAATTATTAGTAGTGTTGATTTCGTATTTTTATTAGTATTAATTTTTTAAGAGGAATATGTTAGTACTAAATTTTAGTACATTTTTAGAACTAGTTTTAGAAGCGCTTTTAGTACCAGCTATTAGTAGTGCTACAGACCTTAAAATTTTGATTTTAATTTGTATTACTACAGATTTTTAAAAAGGAGTATATTAGTACTGTTGATTTCGGAATTTTATTAGTATTGATATTTAACAGGAATATGTTTGTACTAAATTTTAGTACATTTTTAGAACTAGTTTTTAAAACGCTTTTAATACTAAATTATTAGTACTGTTAACTACGAATTTTTTTGCTGTGTTTATTAGCATTCATTTTTATGAGGAATATGTTTGTACTAAATTTTAGTACACTTTTTAGAACTAATTTTTAAAACACTTTTAGCACTAAATTATTAGTACTGTTGATTTTGAATTTTGGTTATTTGCATTAAATTTCAGTAATTACTTTTAGTACAAAATTTTTAGAAAACACACACTCTTTTCCAACACTAAATTTATGGATTTTCGGAATTCTTGTTCTAAGGGAAATGGATGTAATATAATTTCACGCCTGAAAGTATGCTAAAGCTCATAAAATATTACAATATTTCTGTACTCGAAATATGCTTAAGAATTTTGTTACAATTAGCTACGTTAGTATTTAAAATTTTAGAAAATACTGTGATGTTCCCCTGAAAGTATGCAACAGATTTAACATACATATTTGAAATTTGCATCCGATTATAATTTATAATGCTTATTTACTATACTTACTTTACTATTTATAATACTTATTTTGACAAATAAGTAAATTTGTCGTCTCTGCGACACGGAAAAAACGATAACGGTGTGCCGCAAGAGTCGCCTAAAAGTATGCAACACTTCTTCCAAAACCGCTCTTCGGCGCCTATTTATACACTTACACTATTAACGCTGAATTGAATTGAAATTCCGTTATGGAAGGCATGCACGCATGCTTCCTGCTGCCGGTTTCGAGGGGGTGCGTGACTGGAGGGAACACTTTTTTATATGTATACTCTCTTTTTGTGCATGCAAAATACAAAACGTTTACGATAAGGAGAGAGAGAGAGAGAGATATGCTTGCAAAAGTGAAAATGTAGAAAGAATATGCATTGAAAAAGCGTAAAATTGTGAAATTTCGCAGATAAGCGAGTTAACGCTGAAGCGGGTGGAAACAGAGTTTGTCAGTGGCGTAAAAAGTGTACCACAAAACTAGAACTACAACAGAAAATAGCGTAAAAAATTTTACACTAAGACTACATACATGTTATGAAACTTGTTTAGCCACCACTGTGTCGACACTGCATCAACGCGAACACACTTCAGCTAAACTTGCGCCTTGACGCATGGAAAATATGCGTGCACTTAGGCGGAAAAACAAGCTTAGGCGCCTACACAATTGCACACACATAAGCGAAAACCATTTTTAAAACATTTTTTTTGCGCGCTCATACAAGTACTGCAAGGTTTGCTGTGAATAACTGCAAACTGTTTTTTGCCCCCCTCACGTGGCAGAAAAAATTGCACTTTTTTTTTAATAGAAATATGTACATATGTGTGCGTTCAACCGTGCGCACCTCTCAAGGATAACAATGAGAGCGGCCTGAAAAAGTTTTAAAAACAAGTTGGGGACGCCACCGAATGAAATAGTAAAACTGGTCAACGCAGGGTTTGTTGTTGACACACACACACACAAGAGCGGTCGCGCGGAGTGGCGACAGAAAAAATTGTGACAGCTGCCAAGCATGTGATGACTGTCTAGAAATAGTAGAAAACTCTCATGCAGTAGACAAAGTAGTTATAAATACGCGCAAAAAACAGTACACCCCTCACTGTAGCGACTGTTAACGCATTCATCATACGCCGTGTTGCACCGTAATTCAAGTGCTTCTTTCGCTCTGAACTGCCTTATTGTGCTAGCAGGCTGCGGAGAAATGTCGCCGTATGGCAGCAGCATGCATATGTGTAAATGATTTGCATATGGAAGTTGTGCTCTAGATCAGCTATAAAAATAAAAATAATCTTTGTGGTAAAAATTGCCAATTTCTGCAGCGAAGTTTATTGAAATATATTTTTTGTGTGTCTGGATTTCAGCAGTTTGATATGAAGCAGCAAGATTTTAATTATTAATCAAAATTGCAAAAATATTGTGTACTAAAATTTTAGTACTAAAAACTCAAGTACTAAAAGCTTCGATACTGAAATAATTTTCTAACCTCTTTTATACGAAAATATATAAATTATTTATAAATCGGAAAAGATTTGTACTTAAAAAAGGTTACGTATTTAAACACTGTACTAAAATATTTAGTACCAAAATTAATTTTTTAATAATTTGTAAAAAGTAATTAAAAAATTATTTCGAAATCTGAAAACATTACAATTTCAAGTGAGAAAAGGTGGGTACTAAAATTTTTAAATAGTACTAAAATTAATTTTTCAATAACTTGTAAGCAAAATTCGAAAAAAAATCACAAAATTATAAGGAATGTGCACTTGCAAAAAACGTGCACTCAAAATTTTAGTACTGAAATTTATTCTCTGACGAATTGTATATGAACTTTTTAACATTATTTCTATATCTAAAAAGATCTGTTGTTCCAAAAGTTGTGAACTAAAAATTTTATTATTAAAATTCACCCTCTAACAAAATTTGTGTTACAAGATTATTTAGTACTAAATTTAATTTCCATCAATTTGTATACGAATGTTGAGAACTCATTCTTAAATTCGTAAAAAAGTTCTTGAAAACATAAGAGTTTTAAAAACTTGTGTACTAAAAATATTTGTACAAAAATTTATTTTCTTAAAATTTGAATACGAAATTTGATAATTGGTCGATGTCAACCAATAAACAATTTGGTCTAAAAATGTTGTACTAAAAACTGAAATTTATGGCTAACATTGGGAAAAGTGTATTAATTTATATAATATTTTGCTAATATATATTAGTAATAACTTCACAGCTTTCACAAACCACATACGCATAACATTTTTACAGCCTCCAGAAAGAAAATAAGTAGCAAAACGTTATTCAAAATTAGCAATAAATTTATTTAAAAAAATTTTGTTTTAGAATCAAAACAGTGTTGAATATTAGTAAATATATTTTAGTACTTAAAATGGTATTATCTTGTATGGAGATATTGGATGGATGCAATATTTTCATTCGAAAATTTTCTTGATTTACATTTTGAAAATGTACATATTTATTATATTCAAAATTTATATTGTGTCAATAATTCTTTTTAAGACTTTTTTGTGCTTGTGATTAAAAAATTGGTACTAAAAAAATATGCTAGCATGTCTAATGATTATATACCAAAAATATAACTCAAATAATATTTTAGAAACTTTTTAGAAAAAGTACGAAAAATATATACTAAAATGTGTGCTTAACGAATGTGTACTAAAAAAATGTGCTAAAATTTTATATACCAAAAATATACCTCAAATCTTATTTTAAAAATGTTTGCGTCAGTTGTTTATTTTCATAAATGGCAAAAAAGTTGTGTACTAAAATTTTTACTAAAAAATTAATATTAAAATGGTGTGCTAAAATTTGTTATATTAGAAATATTTTTCAAAAATTATTTGAGTAACGTTTCCGCCAAGAGTTGGTCATTAAAAAAATTAGTACTAAATTTTGTACTAAAATTTTTGTTTAAAAAATTAGTACTAAATTTTTTTTACTAAAAAGACTAAGTACTAAAAATTTTTACATAACACATATAAGTCAGGCTTTAATTTCTAAACTATTTCTTCGATTTTTCACATTAAAATGTGGTGTACTAAAAAATTTCCACAAAAATATTGCTGCAAAAATCATGTTTTAAGTGCAAAAAGTGTTTGTAGATTGTGTTATTGTTAAACTATTCAATGATAACTTAAATATTAAAAGACATAAATATGGATTTAATGCTGCGAATAGATACGAAATGTCCTTTAAACCTTGAAATAAATTCGAGTGTGCACACAGCATCCATTTCGCAGGCAATGATTTAAAAATTCCGTTGCACTGACACATGTACAAACACACATATATATATACAGAATTTTATATGAGGATAAGTACATATGTATATAGTGATTTAAACACTTGACCCCGTTGCACATTGACACAGTCGGACAAGCGCTCAAAGTGCTAGAAAACTAGCGAACGCAAAGCAGCCTTGCTCATATGCAAAAACACAAACAACAACATAACAAATAAAATAAAAGCAACGTGCAGCGTGCAACGACACCGCACACTTGTATGTAGACGGCTCGTTGCCACAGCCTAAATACACGCTTTTTGACCTTTTCATTGCCAGTGAAAACAACAGTGAAACCGAAATGACTGACAATGAGTGCCAACGACGGCGGGGACACACACGGAGACACACACATACACAGATATAGAAATGGAAGGCCTAGTAAACTGTCGAAATGTGGCCATTCGTTTGCTGGGCAGCCACAGCCACAATGCAGCAGAAAATGGAAACAACAACAAACAGTGTAAAGGAGAGTAAAAACTAGAAAGCTTATGTTAACCCATGTTGCCGTTTGTTGTCACAATAATCTCTTACAAAGGCCATCTAATTCAGTGCACCTAACCACACACATACACATCTACCAGCATATGTGCATGCGTGTTTAAAAAAGGGTCTATGTGTGTGTGTGTGGCTTTATGTTGTTTTACATTTGTCTAGCTGTCAGCTCGCATTAATGGTAACTTCCATGAATGGGTCAGTTGGTGGTAAGCAGTCTAACAGATATATGCTAGCTGGATAGCTTGCCTTTGATTATGCAGAGAGTAACCTACTGACGTTGCCACATATATGTGTATATATGTTTGTAGTTGTAAGTGTACATATACTTGTCACTTTAATTAAGTGATTAAGCCTAATGAGTTGTTTTCAATGGGCACACTCTTGACTCTATATATATAATAAAAAATAGATATGAAAATGAAAACTATGGCAATACTTTTTATGTAGTGTAACGATATAAAATTTTGACCAAAAAGTACTAAAAGATGTGTTTATATAAGCTCGATATTCTTAAAAACATAAGATTTCTATATTAAAAATGTAAAATAGCGAAGATCTGTACTAACAGTTTCAGTTCTTAAATAAAAAATTTTAATACTAAAATTTTAGCACTAAAAAATTTCAAAAGTATTGTATACAGAAATTCGCGAATGAGCGAGCGCAATTTTTTCTAATCCTCAAAATTTGCCAATAAAAGATTTTTTAGTACAAATTTTTCAAATTTAATGAAAATATTTCAGTACTAAAATTTTAATACTAAAAACTTTGCGCAGTTTTATCGACATTGAACTTCCAAGAAACGAAACAAACAAAATAATTTCAAAAATCAAACTTTACTAAAAAATTAACTTTTGGTACACACTTTTAAAATTTAGTGCTACCACACTGCTTTTAATAACGAGAACCTACATCTGTTTGTATATTAAAAATTAAATACTGTTAAATGCCGTACAAATCTGATTATAGTTTTCAATTTCAATTCCAACTTGAAAAATTTTACTGCTAAAATTTTGGTACTAAATTTTTCCTGATATTTATATTTTAAAACAGCTATCGTGATAGAAATTGAAAACTATTTGATTTAAATATTGTAATTGGTGAGCAGAATCCGGTAATAGTTTTGAATTGATTAAAAAATTTGAGTACTAAAATTTTAGTGCTAAAAACTTTTAGTAGTTTTGAGCACATTGAGCCCCGGTGAAGTAAATATATTTCATTCAAAACATTAAAAATTACTAAACTACTCATTTTTAGTACAATAATATATCTTAAACTTGGTACTAAAGAATAATGTCTTCTTGTGTATTAAACTTTAAATATGTCTGTAGCGCATATTTTAAAATTTTTAATTGAAAATTCTTGGTACTAAAATTCCTTTATATTTAAGTAATAGTGTTATTCTAGTACTCCCTTTAGTACCAAGCTTTCTCATATATTTTTATACCAAAGCGATTTGATTACTGCTTCTTTTAATACTGATATTATTTTGAGTGCTGTTGCTGTGTTAACAGTTGTGAGTGCTCGTAACTGTGTACCAAACTGCTTTAGAAATTTTAGTACTAAAAAAAAATATAAAATTTCTAAAGATTAATAATTTGTGTTAAAATTGTTTTACTTTTTAGTTTTACAAAATTTTAGTACTAAAGTACTAAAATAAAAGTACCTTTTTTAGTACTAAAGTACGTATGTTACTATTTAGTACTAAAGTACTAGTAGCTATTTTATAACTGAAATTTTTTAGTAAAAAAAATATATATATATATAAATAACTAAAAGTTACTAATTTGGGTTAAAATTGTATATTTTTTTTTATCTTAGGTAACAAAATAATAAAATTTTGTACTCCCAAATAATGTAGGAAAAATAGCTTAATTTTTTCGAAAATATTAACTAAATATTACTAAAAAGTACTGCAATTAAAAAATTTTGCTAAGAGTTGGCGCAAATAGGTGAATAGGTAATATCAAGAAGAGTAAGTGAATTAAATGAATTAAATTAATTGATTTCTTTGCGTTTCTTTTCGCATCCATTAAGCGCATACAAGTTTTCTGCACAAGCTTTATCCACCAAAGCGAGAGTCAGACTTTATTGGCGTTGCAGCAATCTATTTAAATTTATTTGCATTTAATTCGTTTGCAGCGTTTTACCAACGCATAACGGTACTGCATCCACTGCACTATAATCGCTCAGAATCTTCCAGCCCCGTTCACGTTCCACTCTTCATTCCTTAGCTGAGATTTTTATGTGCGCCGTCGCTTAATTGAATTTTTTGTGTTCTCAGCGCTTTTTCATCTACTTTTCATCTACTTTTCAACCCCTTTTCACCACTTTATCGGCATCTTACTTTTAACTATTGTTTTGCTTAATTCGCTTTTTATTTTCGCTTTTAATTTCGCCTTGCATTTTTAATTTATTTTTTATTCGGTGCGTCGCTGCCCAGCTACAAACATGGCAGCGTGGATGCATTTCGCCTTTTAATCTGCATGACACAGTTTATTTTGTTTTTGTACTACGCCGTTGTATTTCATATATACTTTGTATTTCTTTATACTTCGCTGCAGTTTAAGGCTTCTCGGCGCAGCATTTATGCTTTGCTTTGTCGCGAATTCTTATTAAATGTTTAATTTTCGCAAGTTTTGAGAACGAATGCAATCGAGTTGGGGATTATTTACATGTGCGGAGCTGCTACTGGTTGCGTAATATCACTGGCATTGAGCGCATACGAATATGAAGTAGAATATGCGGATGGCCAGACACATTTAAACGGGTTTTGAGAGCGCCTGTGAAAAAAGTGTGAAAGTTTTTTTACTTTTTTTTTTGCAAATTTATTCGTGCTAAAAATTTTAGTGCAAAATTTAGTACAAAAAATTTTGTTAAGTACTAAAAAAGATGTGTACTAAAATTTCAGTAGCAAGTTTTTTTTTTTGAAAAGAGGTATACTTTCGTATTTTATTATATAAAATATAAATTTTACTGAAAAGAATGTGTACCTAAAGTTTAGTACTAATAATTTAAGCTTATATTGCGTAAATAAAGTAAAAATACTTTTTAAAAGAATACGCCTATATACAAAATATAAATTGTGTGTGGCATTTTAATGAAAAACATTTGTGCTAAATTTTTAGTACTAGTACTTTTTGAATGAAATATAGAGTGTGGTTGTGATTTTATTGAAAAAAATGTGTACTAAATTTTTAGTACAAATTGCTCCTTTTTTTTCTAAATATTGTGCGCAAATAAACTGAAAATACTTTTCAAGGTATATGGTTAAGCATAAAAGCCAAACTGAAGACCTCTTTTTATTGAAAAAATGT
Organism: Bactrocera minax; assembly: GCA_021498325.1. NCBI lineage: Eukaryota > Metazoa > Arthropoda > Insecta > Diptera > Tephritidae > Bactrocera > Bactrocera minax. The sequence continues at coordinate 838,534 of JAKEEE010000079.1, read as the reverse complement.
GTACTAAATTTTTAGTACTAAACTTTCTTTAAAATATGTTAGACAAATACATTGCAATTATTCCTCAGAGGATATGTAGTTGTATACAATACGACGAGTGTCCGGTGTGTTAATGTACGAATGTGTACTAAATTTTTAGTACTAAACTTTCTTTTAATATTGTGGGCAAATGTGTTACAAATATTCTTCAAGGTCAACAAATTTAAGGCCTCATTTTATTGAAAAAAATGTGTGCTAAATTTTTAGTACTCATGTTTTTTTTTAATACTTTGGGTAAGTACATTGAAAATATTCTTCGGAGGATATATAGTGGTATAAAATACAAAATATGAGCGATATTTTAACAAAAGAAATGTGTACTAAATTTTAGTGCTAACATTTTTTTAAATATTTTGGGCTAATAAATTAAAAATATTCTTAAAAATTTATGTTTATGTATAAAATATAAATCGTGGGTAGGATTTTGTGGAAAAAAATGTGTACTAAATTTTTAGTACTAAATTTTTCTTTAATATTTACATAATAGTATTTAATATTACAAATATTCATCAGGGTATATATCTAGGCGTAAACTACAAATTGTTGGTCAAACTTTTTGAAAAAAATATGTATTAAGCATCTAGTACTAAATATCCTTTATGCAGCAAAGTAGTACAGAACTTTTCTAAGTTGAAATAAACTCTCAATGTGAAACTACAACGCAGTTGCGATTGAAATTTTTCATATGTTCTCTTTCAACTACCGTTATGTTCTGCAGCATTTTGCACTATTACTCAGTCAAATACCACAATGCTTGTTTAGTACTAGTTTAGTACTTTATTTATTTATTTTGGCAATTACAAATTGACATTCTCGCAATTTATTATGTAAATATTAAGTTGCATTTAAGCAATTAACTAACAAATTTGACTTTGAAGTATTTATAAACGACGATGGTGTGCAAAAAGTACGCACAAATACCTGCGCAGCAGACATTACACACACATACACACAGACACAGACACCTACGCACGCATAAGCTTAGGATTATGAACGCCTGCCTATAAGCACTGCATGTGTGGCACTATGCAAACATATGTGGAATATAGCGTACTTTTCGACAAGTCTTTGCCGCATGCCACACATGCTATATACATAGGCACAACGTGTGTATGTGTAGGCACTGTTTCTCAGCAAAACATATTAGTTTGTCTGCGAACCACTCTGTTTAGTTTCAATTAAAACTTGCGTCATGCAGGCGAACAAATTTTTGCTTGTTTAGTGGTTGGGCATATGCACTCGCATCTGTGTGTGTGTGTGTGTGTGTGTGTGTGTGTGTGTATGTGAATGCATGCGTGCATTTATAAATCATGTGAATCATGTGAATCATGTGAATCACTGCAATGCAACCTTTAGTAAGCAAAATGTCTGTGCATTTCATGCCTTCTCATGTCTGGAAGTGCTCAGCTGCCTCATGCAGGCTGTGTGTGGAGAAGTGCAAAAATGTGCGAGATTATTTACTTTTCAATGCTTTTGTTGAAACTTTAATATTTTTGTTGAAGATGGCCATTAAAATTTCGGCTAAACTTTGCTAATTGATAATAAAATATATTGAAATTCTTTCTTTGAAGCTTTGAGCTTGTTCCTGGCAATAATTTGCAATTTTACAATTTTAGCCATTTTTGAAATTAATAATTTTAACGTCTATTATACTTTCAGCACTTAAAATCTAATTACTGAAACAATTGAAATTAATATTAATTGTTATGAGTTTTGTTAAGAAATGTATGGAAATTACAGCGAAATTGATTTTAATTTCCTACTGGGTGCTTTAAATGCAGCTATTTTCAATATAATGAAATTTGAAAGCAAAAGGGATGTAGATAACAATATAACCAAGTGTTGAGAGAATTGTGCTGCCATACGAGCGATTTTTTCTTATTACTATACATACAAATTTTATACTCCACTTTTCTAATTTTTAGTACTAATTTTTTCTGTGGATATTAAGTAGATTAATGATGCAATCAAATATTATTCAGTTAAGGATTTTTAATTAAGTTAAAAGAGCAAGAAAGGCGTAGATAAAAAATAAGAAATGTGTACTAAAAAAATTTAGTACTAAATTAAGGTGTACTAAAACACTCTATTAGGTCGGAAATTTACATTCGTTGAAGAAAATTGTATTAAAAACCCACCGGAAAAAAGGAGGAAAGATATGAGTTTACATTTTGTGTACTAAAAATTTGGTACTAAGCTAAAATGTTAAAAAACATTTATTCTGATAAATTGAACATTTTCAGAGATTTGGAAATGCAAACAGAACCAAAGGAGTAACAAAAAGAAACAGGAATGAAATTGAAAAGAGTGTACTAAAAACTTAGTACTTAAAAATTTTCAAGCATTTTGCGTGACTAATTGTAATAAATATAAATATAAAATAAATATAAATGTAAATATAAAAATATAAAGAAGAAACAAAAATGTATAGAAGAAATTTTAAAAATGTACTAAAAATTTAGTACTAAATTAAAAGGTTCTAAAGCAATTAATTTAATATATTTAAAAATTTCAGTTATCTGACGTAACCATTACCGAATTTTTATTTAGAATAATTAGACCGAATTTTACCAAAAAATTTTATTTCAGAGATATGACCAAACTTTTAGTACTAACTATTTTATAATCTAAAGTAACATCGAAACCTTGGAAATACCTATTGTTACTCGAGTAACCACAGAATATCTTGTACGAAGAGAAGAAAGCACTGAAAAGCAAGTGATAATAGAAACGATATACGATACCTTGAATTCATAAATTTTAGTACTAATTTTATACAGATAAGTGTAAAGCTCATGACATTTTTATATGCATATTTGGCCATGGATATGGATTATATATTTGGATATGGCCAGTTAAAACAATCAGAAAGAATTAAAAAAGTTGTTAAAAAAATGTACTAAAAACTTAGTACTAAATTTATTTTGAGCAGCTTAATTTTGTCAGATGTCTCATCAGTTTCTCTTGTCAAAAATATGTAGCGATGTCTAGAAAGTGGCAACTTACAATAGTTCTACTGTACTAAAACTTTTGTACTAAAAATTTTATTTAGTTAAATTGTGCTAAAAATTTTTTTACTAAAAATTGTTTATCAAAATTTACAGCTTTAATACACATTGTTGATATTTTAAAATAAACTTGAGTACTAAATTTGTTCAAGTGCATTTCACAGCGTTTTTTTGTGCATTTGTTGGAAAAGATATGTACTAAAATCTTAGTACTAAATATTTTTTTTTTAATATATATTAGGCACATAAATTGAGAAAGATTTTCGAATTACTTTAAATATGGAATGTTATTAAAAACTTTATTTATATTGTGTTCTAAAATTTAGTACTCAAATATTTTTGATAAAGTACATATATAATTTAAGTAAATTTTTAGTACAACTTTGAAAATATTTTCGTATTATATTCCTAATATTGGAGCTGCTGGCTTCCTACGTAGTGTTACTGCGCTACTTTTGGTATACCAAAATGTCTAACTGAGGCCTCAGCGACATACCACTTCCCTTTTATTTTTATATAAATATTCACTTTGAGCGTTCAAAAAAAAAAATAAAAATTTAAAAGTACTAAATTTTGCACAAGTATAATTGCTAATTTAAAAAAGCTTTAATTTTAAGTAACTAAAGCATGCTTTACGGCCACCTTAATGGACTTGCTGCGTGCAACAATGCAACAAATGTGCAGCAGCTGCATTGAATGCCACTAAAATTTAACTACTTTACGGCCACAGCAACAAACCATATTGAAGTGCGTTGCATGCCACACGTTTTGGTTGCCGCGCTAATAGCTACTTCCGCTTGCTGTTCCGTCCGCCTATCCTTCCTATTAGCGCTTCCTTGCGCGCTTCCTTCCTAGCTTCCTTAACGCCCATTTAAATGCCGCATTTCCTATGTTTCTCCTTGCTTTTGATTTGCCAGCACCGAGCGTGTAGTGGAGCTGGAGTTCCTCGCGCTAACTTAGTTAAACCACTTCCTGTTCTGGCATAGACTTTTGCGTATATTTTAGAACTACGTGGCCTTGCTTGCTCTGCTATTTATTCCGTATGAAAATATTCACTCGTTGTTGTTGTTTGTTTTTGTTTGTTTAGGCTTTTACTTAACGGTATAGTTGGCTGTAAGCTCTGCTTAGGCCTGTTGCATGTCAGAATGATTGATACCAGGTTACCAGGGCTGATGGAATCATAATCACTTTGCTGACCACATTTTTAATTCTATTGTGACTTAAATGGAATATCGAAAGAAATCTATTCTTATGTTTAGCTATTCTGTAAACTCGGTACTACCAGCGGTTTGGTGGTTGGCAAATTTCATCGAAGAAAAATTCGTTTCCATCAAATCTCAAGATCGGTAAACTAGTTTCTAAGTAACCCTGCTTTTCATGACTCCAAAACGGAGCATATTGTTCGGAGATCTAGTTGAGGCTATCAAAAAGAGAAGCATCAATGGCTTCCTAACCGCAAATTAGCCTCCATTTTTTTTCATTTCGATGATGTATCGAAGCCTACTTTGTCAAGCCGGTGCTAGGTATTCTTAGCTCTCGTTGTACCGGATTCCTGAACTCAATACGTTACTGTATCGAATGTAGTTCAAACCTATCTAGATTTACTGTCGATCTTCGTATTGCAAAGCTCCGTAAATAAAAGCCGTAGCACGTTTGGTCCTTCTGATACCAGAATCAGAACCACAGTTTGAAGATATCTTCGAATTTATTACAAATCGAGGTCGCCGGTTTGAACTCAGTTTCATTCTTTTCGAAGACTAACTAAACATGCTTTCCTTCTTTTATATCCTAAGGTACGCAAACCAGATCCTATGTAGTTTTCTCTTCGTCTTACTGGAATGTAGTTCTAAACTGGTTAGTTTTATCGAATATACACCGATATTTACTCTTGCTACTTCTTTATCTATCCCATTTTCATATGTCCGTAAATAATTTCCCTAGTACTGATGGTTCGTGTGTTACCTGGAATCAGTTCTTCGGTTCTACGATATAGTCAAACTATTACAAATCGGCGTCTCATAGTTTTGTACATATGTGGCAAGAGCTTAGTATAATTTTTTTCATGGATCTATGAATTTTTAACTAATCGAGACTCTTAAAGGGACGTCTTACCATCAAACAGTTTATCCAATATCTTCGACATTGATTTAGATATTATTGCGAGACTCGGTAATATAGCCTCTATGAACGGTTAGTAAATTTTTATCAGGAAGAAGAAATTAGTGGAGCGCTTCTTGAATCAAAAATCTTCCACAACATTCATACACCCATGAACCAGTATAGATGGAAAACGGTCCCATTTAAAGTATATTAATTTTTCTCTCTGTACGCTAGCTTCAATATTCCATTTAACATATTATGCAGTGTAAAAAAAATTAAATTTTCTTTTTTTGGTCACCTTGTATTTGCGAGCCCAAAGAGTCCACTCTGCACCAGCAACCGAAAAAGGCTTTTAACTCGGTCATAAATAATTTCCACTCTCTACCTTGTAGCCTGCAAGCTGCTTTGTTAATTTGCTGCTTACATTCTGTTGAAGTACTTAAATCTTTGGGCGTGAGGAAGGGTAGAAAGCGCACAGATTGTTGTGGGCATGAAGTCTATTTTAAGCATTGCTTTTCGCTATTTGCTACCTGCTACGCGCTTAAGCTGGCCTTCTTACTGTTATATGTACTTTTCCGGTTCGCTATAGCGCTTCATATAGCGTAAGGGCCACTGGGTCCAGTTGTATTGTTTATGTGTCAGATAGGGAGGTCGGATGTGTAATGAGAGAGAACAGGTTGAATGTTTATAGAGAGTGTACAGATTTTTAAATTGTGTATAATTTGATAAATAACGATATATTTTTAGCAAGTTTCAATGATTACACTGCATTTAAATCATTCATAAACTCGCTCTGAGCAATCTATTTGAATTGTACCGCTCAAAATGAGTTATTATTCTTCCCTATACAATTTATTGCTTTCTGCTTTATGCATTCCAAACTATCTTAGCTGTTTCAGATTCGAATTTGCTTCATTCAAAATCTGCTTCAATTCGTCAAACCTTAGCGAGTAGCGAATCAAACGCGCAACTCATATAAATCAGATATATGGCATAATCGAATAGAGATGGAAGAGAGCGCAAGCGTTTATATCAGTTTAATGAGTTGTGCTCATACACACTTGTTTTCAGTTCAACCAGTTAATTTTCGCCTGAGAAAGAGAAAGAGAGAGAGCAGTGCTCAAACATAGAGAGAGAAGAATTGAAGAAGCCTAGTATTTTGAATTCAATTCCATTTTATTTAATTTCACTTCTCAGCGTTTGTTTGCTTTATTTATATGTTCCCTTTCCTTGTATAACTTTCAATCGTATTCCATTTCAGGCCATTCTATTCCATTCATTCGCTGTAGATACCACAGTGAATTCCATTTCCATTGATGCCATCTAATTTCGCTGGTTTCATTAGAATAGCTGTAATTTCATTTCCCACAAATAGAAAATTTTCTCCGCTTTTTTTATAATTTCAAACCATTGTACCACAAAATCGAACGTTTCATTTCGTTCCACTTGATGCCAATTCGTTTCACAATCATATTGTATTATAATCGCTATGGCATGTTCCATTCCAATCTGTTTCTTGAATTAAACCACTTTTTCCAATAAATATTATTCCAAACGTTTTTATTTCAACCCATATTTAACATTCGGACGAAAAGTTCGGACGAGTTTTTATGCGTCATAAATAGTTCTCGTGAAAAATGTGATCAAGTGTCCAGTTTATATGGCCGGAAACGTTTTTTCAGATACTCAAGGCCACATATATTTTTGAAATACATTAGCACACAAATTTGGCTCCAATACGCAGAAAATGCAGATATATTTCTGATCACTTTACTGTAAATCGTCTGAGAAATTAACGTCTTCTCCTGCGCCTCGAATGAAATGCGCCTGAAAGTATGCAAGGTGACTTAAGTGCTACTTTTTGAATTTGTAAACACATTTTCGCAGCATGCATTTCACATAGCAAACCACAATTACAATGCATTTCAGGCAGGCGAATTTTCGCTTAAGAAACGAACCGTTGGTTTAAAAATATAAATTTCGACATCTTCGCCAGCAACCACTTCAAACAGCTTATGGAATTGATATCAAATTTGCATTGAGCGTTGAAAGCTCGTCTTTATTAAGTGTGTTTTACCACAGCAGCTGGCATTAATATCAATATGCTCAGGTGCGCCTTAAGATATGCAACGGCAGAGAGCATATTTGAGATTATCACAGCAAACCGGCGAAGAAAGTGATTTTTTCACGCATATTTGATACGGAAAGTGAAAAAATTGTCACGGAAATGTAACTACAAGAAATTTAAGTGGTAAATATGTACATATATATATACTTATATATATTATATATACATATGGAACTGGGTATGTATTGCTGCTTCTAATAAAATATGCTTGCAGAAGTAGAGACACTCATTATGAGCATTCATTTGTGTATTTCAATGCGAATGAGCACACCGCTGGGAATATATATATGCACACTCATATATTTTTATATGTAAAAGATATAAAAAGAAAAAATAAAAATAAAAAAACCGCAAAACTTCATCTTCGAGTTATATTTGCATATTAAAAATCTCATATCTATGGGGAAAACATAAAAGAATGGCATAAAGAGCGAGCGCAAACATGCAGAGAACAAAAAATAAAATAAAATAAAATGAAATGATAAAAAAAAGGATTGCCATAAAATAAAAGCAGAAATATTTTAATATATATATATTTTTTATTTTTATAGAAGGAATATGAAATAAATGCGCTTTCGCATATCTTTTGAGGTTATGTTTAATTTCAGACGCCGAATTGAGAGCGCAAGGTTTTTTTTTCGCATTTTCGGCAAAAGAAAACATGCATTTTTTTGGCGGCAGAATGGCCAGCGCAGAAGGCCTTCAACTCGTTATTTTTTATTTGAACGGTTTTTAGGGCTCGCTGCTTTTGTTTTTTTTGTAATTTATACGCGTGATATGCCATTGCACTCGCGAAATTTGTATTGTTTTACTCTTCGAAAAGCAAAAGCTTCAATTTTTATGCGTTGATTGCAGAGCAATTGTAATAATTAATGGCTTGAGTGCGATTTCCGTTGAGAATTATACGCTTGTGCTCGTTAAAATTTTCGATAAATCAGAAACTTTGAAAGAATTTTTATCTTAAGTGCACACATGTATGTGTGTGTGTGTGTGTGTGAGTGCTTATGTAAAGCAATTAAATCAATTTATTGAATCAGCAACTCAATGCCAACAAATATATGAGGATAAGCACACAACCAACAATGGATATATACATGCTCAAATACATACAAACACACACACGCTATTCTCAGATTAGTTTATAATATGTGCTGCATATTTAATGCGCATATAAATTTACCCAGAATATTTGCATGGGTTTAGCTGCAAACAGGATTAAATAGTGCTCCGAAACACACACGCACACACACGCACACACACGCACACACATGCACATATATACTCAAGCACACACTCTTCAGCGCACATCGATGGCAATCTGCAAGCGGCGTATTTATCGCAAAATATATTTGCCGCTCGTGTGTATCTATGCTAATTCAACCGCGATTACTACTCGTAATAATGTCGTGTTTGTTGCAAAAACTAATCCTTATTAACAAGCAAACAATGGAGGACCCTCGCAAATCTCCAATTTCCATAAATTCTGTAACAACAAAAACGTTTTACTCACGCTAGAGCAAATGAGTGAAGGGTAACGGGCAGCTCAATATTTCGAACAATATATAACTGTGTTTACATATATTTATTTATATGTATGATAAATTTATAGTAGACACAATGAAATTTTGGCAGAAAAGTGGTCGAATCGTATACGTCCAAATTATAGAAATTATTATATATATATATTATTATATATTATATATATTTTTCGAAGAACAAATATTTAATAAAAAATGTTTTATGAAATATTCAAAAAATATTGATAAAATATTTTTAATATTAATATATCAAAATTGATATTTCAAAAAATATCGATTAAATATTATAAGAAAGAAGATAAGATAAGATAAAAAAAAAAAAAAATTCCAAAACTGTTTAACGAAAAATATCAATTGAATTGTTTTGTGGAAAAATTTTAAAAATATTGATTTAAAAACTATTAAAAAATAATTAAAAAATTAAAACAAAATAAAATATTCAAGATAATATGTAAAAAATTAAAAATAAAAAAAATACATAATTAATATTAATAAAATTAATAAAAAATTGGTATTAAAGCAGAGTTAAAAAAATTAATAAAAAAAAATGAAAAATAAAACAGAAGCATAAAATAAAAATGAAAAAATAAAAATTATTAAATTGAATCAAAAAAATTTACTATATTTTAAAAATTGGAAAAAATAAATTGGCCTATATAAACAGTATGAAGTCAAATCGAAAGTCGAAAATCACTAGTATGGACTAGTATGGATATACCAAAGCTAGAGGATGGTCTGGAGTAACTAACACTAACTAACTAACTAAAGCATGCTTGAGAAACTATTTCATATGTATACTCGAATAGCGAACATCATCATATATTGTAATATGTAGTATATAGGACCAGGCATAATTCATGTACGGATTTCACCAATTTTCGGCACCAAACTACAGTATAGCTAAGGAAATATCTTCACATTATTTTTGTAGATATATATTACATATCGACCTATATGTGCGGTATTAAGTTAATCGAAAATCCTTTGAAAATAGCTTTTGTTTAGTTATATGAGGGCTAGGGTAAGTATCGTTCCGATATTATAAATTTTTGGCACCTGGGAAAAATATAATAAACGGTCGCACTTCTTATTTCATTATGATTTCTCAAAAAAATATAGCGATATTTTCGATGAAAACTCAGCCAAAGGCACTGGGGTCCACATATACGGTATAGGGGTTCCTGAAATATTATAGTCCAATTTCGAGCACTTTTAGATGAGAGGTGCCACAATTTGAAGGCACTATGTGTGCAAAGTTTTATTCTATTCTAAAAATTTCCAAGCAAAATTGTGCGGATTTTCTTAAAAAATTTCTGAAAATTTAATTTCACTCTCTTCAAACTCCAATTTACTGTTTTGCAAGTCTTTTTAGATACCCAAATTTCAGCACATAAACTTTACCAGAAACCATTTTAGAAATAGCTACTCAATTACATTGTTTCTCAGCAACTTTTCGGAACAAATTTCTTAATACAACTTTGCATGGAATGTTTCCGCCTTGGCTGTAAATACACATACATATAAAAATAGCTGCGATAACACGTGGCAAACTTTTGCTTTACTTATTCGTAAATTCGATAAGAAAGCACACGCTGAATTTGCACGCTCACGCCGAAATATTTGCGCAAAGAAATCGAGGTGAGGCAAATATTGTTTTCTAAATACAATTGTGTATGGCTGCAAGTGTATGTGTGTGTGTGTGTGTGTGTATGTAACGTATTTACACACGAAATCGTACAAATTATGCAAATCATAATGAATATCCTTGAAGTGGCAGTAAAGAGAGGTTGCAGCTGCGAAGAGAGGTTGGTCTTTAGCATTTCGAAGACTCAACGGCGTCCATTTTTTATGGTAATACACCGATCATTGCCCTGACTAGTGTGAGTGATTGTGAAAAAGTCCGAATTCGCCATTAATAAAATCAAGAATAAATATATACAATAAATAGATTTCGCTCCCCATTTTTTTTTTGTATTTTTTGTTAACAATGACCTCAATAAAGTTTTATATTTTTTATATACCCTACACACATTTCGTTTATTAGATTTGCTTGCGTTTGATAAACGTATTTGTATTCAAATTTCATGCGCCTGCAGGCAGAAGACAATGAAATGCCAAGCAGTTTACACACACACACACACACACACTTGTACAAGGTCGCATTAGAAAAGGAATATAAAAGCATTGGCTATTTTGCCGATAGCCGCTAGCCGATAGCCGCTAGCCGATAGCCGATTTCCCTACAATAACAAATGCTCATAATAGCAACAACAATCAGCACAAAATATAATAATGTTATGTGTAGTACAGTAGTGTGCGTGACTATGATTTTTAATATTATTTATTGATAAGCATGAAGGAATACGACGACAATACGACGTAACAAAACAAATTGAATAGAGAATTGATTGGGAGAACGGAAGCGCAAGAAAAAATTTCGAGATTACTGTTATTGTTAGAAATGTGGGAAATCATTATTATTGTCTGAATTGCAGACATCCGCCAATGGTCACAACTATAATGCTTTCAAGCAAAAATGTCAGCATGATGTTAAAATGAAAATAATTTTAAAAATAAAAATATTAAAATTTTTAAAAAATTTTTTTAAGAAAATAATTTATAAAATTAATAAGGGAACGAAATATATTAAAAAATTTTTCTGTTAAAAAAAAAATTTATAAGAAAATCTGTAGTTTTGAAAAATTTGTAGATCTAAAAAAATTAAAGCAATTGATATTTTGCAGAACATAAAAAAAAAGTATTTTGGTATTAAACAACTTTTCGAAAACTTTTCTTATTGAGAAAGACATAAGAAAAATAATTCAACATTTTTGAAGTAAACTTTTAGAAAAAATTTGATTAAAAGGTATTTAAAAAATTTTCAGGAAACACTTTTAGAAAAAAATCTAAAATTTGAACAAATATTCAAAAACATTTGTTGGAAAAATTTATAAATTTTTCACAAAAAGGTTAGAAAAAAGTAAATATATAAATGAGTTACTAAAATACTCAAAAAGTAAAAGCTGAATAAACACTGAACTTCCTCTAAATAAAACAACTAAGTGTTTACTCTTATTAGTTTGAAATTCTCCAAAAAAACTGGAAATATTTAAATATAAAAGTAATTTACTAAAATATACTTTAGCTTTGTTTCGAATTGCTTAGTACGAAATAACGCAAATATTGAAAAATTTACGATTTGAAAAAAGTTTCTAAATTTAATTGAAAAATTTTAAAAGACATATTTTTTAAGAAATTTTATTCAAAAGAAACAACAAAAATTAAAATAACAAAGATTTATTCTATTTTGGAATTCTTTAAAAATTTCAGTTTATATGAGAAATATTAAAATAAGAAATAAATTAAAAATGTAAGCTAGTTTTTTGATAAAGGCACCAAAGCTTTAACAATAGTAACAGTAATGTAATATAAAGGTAGAAACTTTTATTATAATTACAATTGTATTATTGATTAAATTTTTAAATCTTATTTTGTAAATTTTTAACAAATTTATGGACCAAAATTTTATTATTTTTTACTATATTATAAAAAATTTGTTAAAAATTTTCAATTGAACAGTAAAAAATTAACAATAAAATTTTATTTTTTACAAAAAATTTAATTTTTAAAACTCTGAACAATTTGATTGGTAAAAAAATTTTGAAGCAATAAAAAATATGAAAAAACAGCTAAAAAGGAATATTTGCGCTAAAAAAATTAAAAACAAATTTTGAAAAATGCTTTGAAGAAACGAAAAAATAACAACATAAATTTACGAAATAAAAAATGTAATAATTTATTATAATAGAATTATTATTTTTGTTTGCCTCCAGCCAGTCCATATAAATGTTTATGTCACTTGACTTTCGCCCCTATTTTTTATGACGGAAGTGCAATACTTAAATTTCGCACTAAAAAATTTACAGGCAATCGCTTGCAAATTGTCTGACAAATCATCAATTAAGAACTTGGCAAGGAATGCAAAAGCATTTGTTGTTGCTATTGGCAAGGGTAACGGTATAAAAACTCAATTTAACTTGTGAAGAGAATATGTATGTAAATATATGTAACAGAAGCACGTAATGTAAGCCGACAGTGAATTGGCAAGAAGAAGCAGCCTCGGTGATAGCACTATTAAAATTATATGCGCCGTTATAAGTGGCATGTCAGAAAGGGTTGTTATAACTTGGGAATATTTTGAGGGGAGATCACTGTAGCAGAAAGTGGGATATTAGAATAAGTGCTAAGAATGTGAAAACATTGAAAAATTTTAATTTCACTACGAAGTTGGTTTAAATTTTTTGCTGAAAAAGAGAAATTCATTTTAGAAAACATTTTAAAAATTGTTAACTATTGAAAAAAAACTGGGAAAAAACCCTAGAACATTTTTTTAATATATTTAATTTATTTCTTACTATTTGTTAGGTTTGTTGTTTTTCTATAGATTTTTATATATTTTTAGAAAACCTCTTATAAGAGTTACACGAAATTTTTTTAGAATAGAAATTTAAAAAATTTTTGAAATATTGCAATTACAACTATTTTTTTTAAATCTTTGAAAATTAAAAAAAAGCTTCTTAAATTTAAATATTTAAAAAAAAATTTCAAATTAAAGAAGAAATTAGAATGTGCTTAAAGTGAAACCAATGTAAAATCTAAATGTTCTTATAACGGTAGATTCAAACTTCATCTGGAAAACCACTTCAATAAAATTTCTAAATACATTTTTGTTGAATATGAAAATTGGGGAAAAATCCTAGTATATTTTTCTACAACTGACTTTTTCTTAGCCTTGAAAACTCAACTACGAAAAATCAACTACTCAATTCAAAATTAAAATAAAAAAATTTAAAAAGTTTTTTTTACATGTCAAAAAATTTTTTTAAGTAAAAATGACAAAAATTTTTATAATTTTAAAAAAAAATTTTAAAATTTTCGATTATAAAAATTTTTAATTTAAAATTAAAATAAAAAAAATTAATAAGGGTTTTTTTTTTGTTATTTAAAAATTTTCCATTTTCATTTTGGTTTAGAATTAATTTTTCTTTATTGTTGTATTAGTCCTTCAAACCACTTTCCGAAATAATTACATGGAAGAATGGAACATTTTTTCTTATTAAATAAACTTACAAAAAAAAAAATGCAAAAAACCTTAAAATTTACACAATTCCATTTATATTGTTATCTTTTCAATTTGCTTTCACACACATATAATATAATTTATGCAGGAATTATATTTGAGTGCTTTTCCTATGTAATGAAGCTAATCAATTCGGTTATGTAACACTCAAATTCATGTTCATTTAGTCTTTCAATATTCAATATAATTATTGATAATGTGGGTGCAAATATTGATAAGTGCATAAAAGTTTAATGAAAACATAGCCATCAAAGCATTCAAACAATCAGGCCACACAAATACACAAATACCAATGTGGAAGCATACTTTCGGGGTGCGAAAGACAGCGGAAATAATTATTAATACACGCATACATATTTATTTAATGCCAAGCCAACATCACCACATCTTTATAAACACATCAAACCAAATCGAACCGCATCGACGTACATATCTCCATTGACAGACCATACGCTTCCCTTTCGCCCGCCCTCTTTCATGCCACTTCAGCTAAAAATACATAAGCCGAACGCAAATATTTTATTAATTAAAATAAAACCAACAGAGTAGTCAAGCTAACACTAACGCTTCAGCAGCTATTAGCTATTATTTGTTGCAGTTATTGTTGTTGCGTTACGTTAATTTTTGTTTTTGTTTTAATCAGCCTATGGCAATTTATCAATTTTCGCAACATCATTGAAAGCTCGGGAAAACAGAAAACACATCCATGTATATGTATGTGTGTGCATATGTATATGCCTGCATCTGTGCATAATGTGTTTATAGAAGTATGTGTAAAAGCAGACCCAGCGAGAAATCGAAGCAGCTGCATTTTGGGGCTAAGTGTTGGGAAAGTTGCCATGGCGTATGAGTAACATTTTCATTAAAACGTTTGAGTATAAGCCAAGAGTGATTGAAGGTTGTAGAAATCCCTTATAAAAAGTACAAAAATGTCAGATGTACTAAACTTGTGAGAGTACTAAAATTTGAAAGAGTATGCAATAATAAAGTAATAAAGTATACAATGATACAAATGACAGTACAAATGGAGTACAAAGTTCAGAAATTTGAGCTAGAAATTACAGTATGGAAATTACTTTTTTTGTACTAAAATCGTCTACTAAAATTTCCCAAACTCTTTAAAAAGAATTTTTAAATTAATTCAGAAGTTTGAATATTATTTTTTGATAGAAAAAATATTTAATATATATTAAATATAGTTAAAATTTTAAATTTTAATTTTTAATTTTAAATTTTTTTATTTTTTTTAATTAATTTTTAAATTTTGAAAAAAAATAATTAGAAATTTTTTTTTGTAATTTTTTAATATCTACTTTAACCCTTGTATAGTACTGACTATTGCACAATGCAAATTTTTAGAACATCGAAAAAAGTTGAACTGAACAAATTTTAATTTTTTATATCCTTTTTTTTATATTTGTCTTAAGAAATATTATTAAAACCTGTAGTACTTTTCTTTTTTTTTGGAAAATTTGGAAAAATAATTTTAAACTGGCCTGTAATTTTAGTACTAAGTGTTATTGCATACAAGTAGAAGAGAATATTGTACCAAAAAGCTTGTACAACGTTATACTAGGCTTGTGTCAGTAGGGTTTGCAAGAAAAATTTAGTTATAAGTTTTACTTTGTTGTAAAAAGATTATTAAGTTGTACTAAAAATGTGTTCTAAATATATGTACACTAATTTCCAGCTTGCTTTTCTAGCCAAAAGTGGGGCTAAGCCCATAAGTAAAATCATAATTTGCTTAATACCAAATAGGAAAATATTATACAAAAAATTTACTTAATGTTTACCAAAAGTTGTCCAAGTTGTCCAAATTAAAACAAAAAACTGGCACTAAAATTTTCAGTTTCTACTAAAAACTGGGTGTTTTAAAGTTTAATTCAGGGTTTTCAGCCTAGTTCATGAAATTATTGGAGCACTTACTAACTGATACTAAAAATGTACTAAATTTGGTACTAAAATTTTATTTTAAGCAGTTCGTCTAAATTTTGGTTTCATAAAGTTATCTTTAATTTTTTAAATAAAAATACATAAATTATTTATGGGTTCTTTGAGTTTCTATGCAGAGCTTGTTTATATCAGATTTTTTTTTTTGTTCAAAATTTTTTATTAAAATTTAAAAAATATTATATAAAATCTGTCTGGCCTACCCTAAATAAATTTATTATTTTATAAATAATAAATGCATATAAAATCGTTTGCCAAAAAGTGTACTAAATTTTGTACTAAAAACGAAAAACCAAAGCTGTAGAAAATTATGTCGGAAAATACCTTAAAAAAAATTCCTTCAATTAAAAAAAGTTGTGCTAAAAATTGTACTAAAATGTGTGTGTGTTAGGTTTTGTACTAAAAAAACGTAAAATACAATTTTTTTATAGAAGTACTAAAAATAAGACCTACCTACTCTCAACAAGGCTAAATATTACGCCCACTTATATTAACACGAACATCACTTTCTTGTTGACCTCGCTGCTCATTTCCTAAACACATAGCGTCGTATACCGTTGACTTCAGCAAACACACAAACCTACATGCTACTAAAATTACTGCATCAATGGGTTCTAATCAAAACATGCACAACAGTGCTGCCGGAAGCATGTGCCGGAGATACGATGAACATGAGTAATATTTATGAAAACAAGCACATGCACAGTGCAGTAGACAAACGCACGCACACACACGCACACACACGCACACACATAAAAACACATGCACATGGGGAAATATCTTATAAGATGGCAGTTATAAGCGAAAAGATTGCAAGCGGCGTTAATGTACTGCAGGAAGCAGCAGCAAAGGTGGCAGAGCGACTCCGAAACATAAAATGAAGCTGGAAAATCGCTAAGTCGCACAGTCTGTTGCATGCAACATACAACATGCAACATACACATTACAAGTTAAACTAATTAAATAATATGACATCTGATTATTAAGATGAATCCACTCAGCTGCAAGCAGGTATACATGCTTGCTTATTAATGTCGGTGTGAAAGTATATTTGCTTGTACGTGTGTGTGTGTGTCTGTGCATTAAGTTTGCATTTAAATATGCACAACTATGTATTTGCTTGACTGCACTTGAGTGGTTTGCAATTGGATTGTGCATGTCTTGCCAGCAGCTAGTTCAAAACAAACACATATTCACATGTATGTGTGTGTGTGCGTGAGCTGCAATAGTCAAACTAGACATTTCGACATGCCAAACGACATTTCGCGACATACACGACGTACGTGATCGGAAAAGTGAGGCAAGGCAAGGCAATACATGTGCACTTTTCAAGTGCTTCAAAGTAGCTAAACTGTTGTAAATATATGTGCGAGTGCGAGGGTAACTGTAAAAGTATTATATTTAACGAATGACTAAGAAATTGTTATGCAAAAATATATTTTATATGCCTAATCATAGTCTCTGATACAGAAAAAAAATAAGTAAGCAAGACTGAGTAAGGGACTTGAAGAATTTATATTGAAAATGGTCAGTGAATCACTAATAACTGTTCTTTTTTTATTTTTTTTTAGTATAAAAAAACTTTTCGAGCGCTTTTTACAAAGACCTCAGCCTACAATTTGTATAAATAAATTAATATAAATATAATAATTATAAATTTTATATATATAAATTTTCGCCAATGCGAATTTACTATAAATTTTTACTAAAACTAACCGCGCAGCTTGACATTATTTCATTATTAACACCCTGTACTTTTTACCTGTACAGTTAAACTCTATAAGTGTTGTTCTCTAGGCTTGGAAAATACAGTATTTACCAACATTGTCTTCTTCTACACACTTCCAGCCTTCTTTACTTGATATAACGACTACCTTTATATAATATGTTGATTTAAAATAACCTAACCTAACATAATCTGACATAACCTCGCATATTTTTGCTAACTTTATTCTAAACTCTCTTCATATAGCACAATATAGTATAGTCTAGACCATACTTTGCCCACTTTTACGCTCTAAAAATCGAACTTATTCAAACCTGTCTGAAGTAAACATAACCTCAATTCCTTAGATCCAAGCTTAGAACCGGCATTTACTACACTTATACTTAGTTATTCATTTCGCATGTTTCTAACTTTCATAATTCAGCTTTTTTCAATTAATAAGTTGATTTATCAAAGCCTAACCTAAAATAACCTCACGTTGTCATATTTATTGTACGTTGTCTAACCCTGCTTCATATAAATCAATACAGAGTGGTCTCAAGCCAAAACAAATAATTTTCATATAAATAGTCCGTCATACAACATAGGGTTCTTATACCCAAACCTCATTAAATCAGAGCAAATAATTTATAACCGAATATAAATATACTTATGGGAACCTAACTTATTAAAATTAATTAATTAAAACATAACCTAAAGATATGTAACGCACACTTACGAAAACGAAGTCAACTTTCTATAACATATAAAGAGACTAAACATAACATAACCTAAAAATACCTAACCTAATAAATTAGTCTATAACCATAATAAACTCTTCATAACCTACAAATTGCTGACCAAATCTAAATTATTTTTGGTTACATAACCTAAAACAAGTCATTGTAAAGTACTCAATCAAAATCTAGCCTAGAAATGCGAAACTACGTAATTAGCTGTACTAGATCCAAGCTAACCTAAAAAAAACATTCGCTCAGCCAAAAGCAGCTGCAACCCCGAATTTTTACATAACCCTCTAACATACTTTTCTCACTTAAGCTAAATTGCGATAACTTGCACATTAGCTATTACATAACTGATCGAATTTGACTTAAATTAACCGAAACTGACTGCGCCTAGCCTAAGTGAACAGATATTAACTAAAATGAAACCAAATTTAGGTAACTTGACTTCATTAAAACTTGCTTAATTTCATAGCCGAGATTAGTTTTCAGCAAAATATAACCTAATCTTAGTCTATGTGACATAACCTCAATCTAACTTCAACAAACATGACTAATTTAGATGAAAATAAGCCAATTTAAACCACATAACCTAACCTCAAATGTGAACATTTTAAGCAATATGCTTTCACCATCCTTCAACTTTTTGGGGAGCCCTAATCTCTAAGAAATCTAGCGAAAACGTATGCAGAAAAACATAACCCAACTTTTTGTGACACTACTGGCATACCTAGAAGAATTCAGTTACGATATTTGAAGCAGTTTTCGCACAAATCTGCAAATTTCATTATAACCGAGTCAACCCTCGTAAATTACCGAGTATGCACAATGTCACGTCGCATCGCTCAGTTTGGCTGTCATGCCATTTATGTTTGGTTTATATGTGTGCATGCAATTTAATGTGCCTGTCTGCCAGTTTTTTTTTCAAATTTTTTACAAATTCCTTAAATTTTTTATTCGCCTTTCAAATAAAGTATTCATATGACTTTTTATATGCAAAATTGCAGTTGAATATATGCACGCTGAAGCATGCTTCTGTGAGTGACAATTTTTATTGCCGCGTTTCAGTTTTTATTTTAGGTTATATATATATACTTTTTTTTGGAATTTTTAGATTAAACTTTTTTTTCGTGGTAAAAACTTTTCTTTGGCATTTTAAGTGGCAACTTTGTGATATTTTTGCGTCATAAGTATTTTTTCAGGATTATGAGTGTGTATTCATGCTTGTTGATGGGCTTATCTCGCTTTTCATATTGGAGAATGCTCATTTAATGAAAATTTGTGGAAAATGTAAGCTAATTTAAACTTAAAAGCTTCGGTAGTAAGGTTTCCCAATTTTTTATTGTTTTACTAAAATACGTAATAGTAAAATAATCTGTCATTTTGTAACGCACATCCTTTATGGACAAGGTTATATACTTTCAAAAATATATGAAAAATTGAGATACAAAATTGAAAAAATTTTAATTTAATTGACATTTTAATTAAAAATAATTGAAGACAAAATATGGCTAATTAAAAAAAAATACTTTTATTTTAAATTTTAAAAATATTTTTTTAAATTCCAAAAAAAAATTTTTGTAAAATTTTCAGTTTAGCATAAAATAACACGAAAACTTAAAATAGTGAAAGAAAAAATTCAAGTAGTAAAAAAAAATAACTTAAATTATAAGGCAATATTCAAAAATATTTTTTTTCAATTTCCACAAAAAATTTTTTTGGAAAATTTTAGTTTAAAAAAAATTTGTGAATTTTCAGTTTTACAAAAAAAATTAATTAAATGTAAATGGTTTTATGTTATATTAATAAACTCAACAACTCCGTCTAAAACTCGTAAACTACTCTTTAATATTACTTTAAGGCTTTAGCCACCATTTTTCGAAATCTTTGCGCCATAAATTCGCATACTAACAATTTATCACTCCCTTACTTTTTCATTTAACTAAACATTTTTATACGTCTTCATCATTTTGTATTTTTTCGCAATTGAAATTCCTCATTCCTCATTATTCCACCTTATCAACAAAACGTGTGTGTGTTTGTATGTCATAATATTAGAACGCAATATTGAAAATTTCATTGCAAAACTTTTTAATTACTTATGCTGTTTTAAGTACTTTGTTAAGTAGTAGTGAAGGGGAGGCAAAGACATACAAAGCAAAATTAAAACGAAATGATAAAAGTAAACAATCTTATAATTTCTAAATTTGATGAAAACAACCAGAAAATTTATTGAAGAAAATAAATTTAGAATGAGTGCTTATAGTAAAAATTTTGATATATTTTTTTTAAATATCCATTTATATATTGTTTTCTTTTTCAGGAAAAATTTTTGTTCCGTTTTAGAAAAAAATTTATTTTCCACATTTCTGAAAAATATTAAGAGATTAAAAAGTAATAAAATATTAAAAAAATTTAAAATAAAAAAAATTATTTTTTAATTAATTTTTTTTAAAAAGAGATTTAATAAGTAAATGTAAGCAAACTTTAATTAGATTTTTATGTTTTTAATACGCATAGCAGATTGTTAATTTTTTGGGAAAGTTATTAAAAATATATTAGCAACATCTATGCTTTGTTTTTAATTTAATTTGAATATTTTTATTCGGTTTGAAATTATTAAAAAAATTACTTTTTTTTACTTGAACATATCATTTGAAACATAATTTTTAGTACTTCATTTTAATAGCTTTATTACTAAAAAAAAAGAATTCTTTTTTTTTTGTTATTACAAAATTTTATTTTTTGCTTAAAAATTTTACTATATTTTGAATCGCAATCATAAATGCATTCACAATTCTTTATTTGCAAAAATTATTTCACAAAAATTTGTACTTTGGAATATTTCTTTAAATACACATAAATGAAATTTCAGGACTGAGAATTTTAAGCAATTTTATTTTTTTTATTAAGAAAAGTAACATAATAAAAATTATATAAAATAATATTTTTTTAAGATGACGAATTGTTGATGATTTAATGTATACATAATGTATAAATATGTATAATGTATATGTATGTATAATGTATAATGTATATATAATGATTTAATATATTTTATTTTAATTTTAATAAAATTAATTGTTATAGCATTTTTCTTGTTTTAAAATTAAAAAGTTATGAAAAAACTTTTTGATAATGGTTTTCAACTGCTTTTTAAAAAAATTGAACAGTATATTAAATATGTTTTTAATAACAATTCCTTCTATGTGCTTTAAGTCGCTAGAAATGCTAACCGAAGTGACCTGCGAACGTTTGCTAATGGCTGGCTAACATTTTACATGCATTTTATTTGTTTTTGTTGTGTTCTGGACCCAG
The DNA here is from genome assembly GCA_021498325.1 of Bactrocera minax. Classification (NCBI taxonomy): domain Eukaryota; kingdom Metazoa; phylum Arthropoda; class Insecta; order Diptera; family Tephritidae; genus Bactrocera; species Bactrocera minax. The sequence continues at coordinate 816,865 of JAKEEE010000079.1, read as the reverse complement.
TGCGATTTGAGTTGTTGTTGTTGCAACAGCAGCTAGAAAGTTCACAAATGAGTTTGATAGCATGCACAGTGTGTGTAGGCGTGGCAGTGCGAGTGACATTGAGTTGACAGTTGTTATGTCAGTTGCATATTTTTTTACAGTTATACACCGTTTTTTTTTTCTCATTTTCTTCAATGGCAGGCTGCAATGGCCTATGTACTGGCAGGTTTTGATTCGAGTGGGGTTTCAAGGTAAAGGTAAATTGCCGCAACAAAACATAGCGACAAAACTGCAAACGCACAGTGAAAGTAAAAAAAAAAATACAAAAACAACAGAATATAAAAATGAACAAGCTTATAAAAAAGGTAGAAAGAGAGCGCACACAATGACAATAAGCTGAGCAAGAAACTGTAAACTTTTGTTTATACGTTGTTAACTAACTGCTAGACAGCGACGTCGGCTTTAAAAATTGGCCTAAAACGGCAGCAGCTGCATTTGATTTGACGATACAACGCAGAAATCCTATGAAGGTCAGCTGCCGTGCCTATTGAATGAGTGCAAGGCCAGTACGCAAGTGCAATTGACATTATATACAAAAAAAAAAGTATTTTAGTCTCCTAAGCCGATTTAAATTACACAAAATGTTAACAGCAACCTCTTATTTTAAGTAACGATATTTTGGATTTGCTCGGTAACACACGGCGTATGCGTAACATTTTGTAGTTGGAGTATGACATGTCGTATAAAAATTTTGAAAATATTTTATATAATAGTAATCACATTTTTTTGAAGTTCTGAAAATTTTTTGTTTCTAAAATCAAAAAGTTCTAATTTTTTGAGTTTTTATTAAAAATTAATAAAAAAAGATATTTTCTTGTATATGTTTATTTAAATATATATTTCGATAGTTTTGAATAAAAGAGTATTTCTAAAGTTATTTCATATTTTTTGAATTCAAAAATTTAATAAAATTTTTTTTTTTGAAATTTTAACAAATAAAAAGTTTGAACTTTACGTTTTTAAATAATAAAAATGTTAGTAAAAAGATATAACAATGGCAAATTAAAAAAAATTCGAAATTTAAAAGCAAAATCAACTCCATTTAAAAAGTTATCAAAACTATATTAGCAAATTTTATAAAATTAAATACAAATTGAAAGCATGGTTACGATTATAGGCGAGCAGTGTGAGACAATATAATTCTAGTTAAAAGTAAAAGCAAATCAGTTTTCGATACGGTCTTCTTTTCCTAATGGTTTAAATTCATCCATATAGAGGTGACATGGCGTATGAGCAACATTTTCGCAAATACAAATTTATTTGCATGAAAATTCGTGAATTAAAAAATAAAAGAGGCTCATTAAAAACTCAGTAAACCTCTAATATATGCCCAAAATGAGGTTATTTCAAGCCTTGAAGGTCCCAACCGATTACTTCCCTCCCTTTAGTATGTATTGCATGTGTTATACATATGTATAAGCAAGTTAATAGCAATACCAGAAAAAAAGGTTATGAAATCAGCATTACTTTGTGCAATTATGAGCAGTGAGAATAAAATCACGTGTTTTTTTTTTTCTGGTAAAAAATTTTCTTAACTTTTTCGCTGAATTTTAGCATAAAAAATTTTTTTTTTTTAATATTTCTACGAAAAAGTTGAAATATTTCACATAAGCAGTAACATTTTTTGCACACATCGTATGTGAATTGATTTCTAATACCTTAATACACACACTCCACTGCCAAAAACGGCAAATGTAGCACGTATGCCAAATAATAAGGCGGAAAGTACAAATGTCTGGCAAGGTGGTATAGCTTTTTACACCGTTATCTCATGTATAAAACATATGTGCTGTTACGGCTCACGCATGCAAGCGTGAGTGGCAGACACAAACGCCACCGTGTGGCAAGCGAACGTAACACGCAACGAAATGTCACGTCAAAAATAATTCGCCAAAGCACGTTTGCCTCCTACAACAATAACAACAAGTGCATGCAATGAATATAGCAGCAAAGGTAGAAACTATATAGGAATTTGCTGAAAACGATTCCAAGAAGAAGCAAAAAATGGGCGCAAAATACAGTGAAACGTGCCGCACCAGTTGATTTGGCATTTATTTGTACGCTTCACGCTGTCGGCGTTACTTTTTATCGCAATTTTTATTTGCTATCCTGTGGGTGTTGCAATTAGTGACACATCAATATTGAGAGGTTTATTGCAAATAGTAGTAGAAAATGTAGTACAAAAAAACAGGAGAATAAAAGAGAAAACACGTATGAATGTTTATATTTTAGAAGAAAAGCTAAGATGTTATAAATAAAATTTATAAAATATATGAAATTGTTAACAAAATAAAGCAAATTTCATAAAAATTTAATTCATTTGATAAAAAAAATTGTTTTAAATAAATTAAACAAAAAATTTATGAAATAATCAAATTCAAAAAAAAAATATTTATAAAAAATAAGTAAAAACAAATTTTACATATAAAAAAATATTATTATAGATTTTTAAATTTGGAATCTATATTATAAAAAATGAGTAGTAAAAATTTTAAAATAAAATTTTTTAATAAAAGTAAAATTTATGAAATTTAAATATTTTTATTATATTTTTTTAATCAGTTCTAACAACTTTTTTTAATAATACAATAGACTTTCTGTTATTACACACTGAATTTTTCAAATAATCACAAGAAGTGTAAAAAATCACATTACATATTTTTGAACTATTGTATTTAAAATTCAAGAATACTTGTAAAAGCAAAACAATATATTACTTTGAATAAAAAGGTGAGGCAGCCTGCAACTTTTTTCATTGGCTCAAACTATTTCTAATAAACAAAAGAATATTAAAAAAAAAAATTACAAGAAGGATATATAAAATATCGTATGAATTTCTAAAGCCTTCTCAAAAGTTTTAAATATTGCATTGTAATAGTCTTCGACATGGTTTCAGAAAATGCTGAAAATTAACAAAAATAGAAATGTCATAATAAAAATGAACTTTTTAGTTTTTAAATATTTGTAGAAAATTTAGTTATTTTTATTTAAACTTTTACCAGAAAAATCCTATGAAAAAATAGGATTGTATGTGAAAATCATAAAGATTAAAAATTATAATTTGACCGTTTTTTAAGATATTTTTTTTAATAATCTTCGAATTTTCAATTTTTTTAATTAATAATTTTTATTTTATTTTTTATTAATGAACTAAATTTTTGTGACCCCTTTTTAAAAAAAGGAAGTTTTAGAATTTACGGTTTCCAAATTATACATTTTACATTTAATATTCAATAAAAATATGCTTTTTTGATGACTTTTTTTTGGTTATGAAAAAATAATTTGAGAGTTTAGAAGTTTTTAAATAATCAATTTCATCTTTTTACTAAATAAAAAAGTTTTCCTCTGTAATTTTTTTCTTTGAAGAAATATTTAAGGATTTAGATGTTCTTTTAACATTATTTTTTATTGAAATATTTTTTTAACATTAGAACAAAAAAATTTGTATTAAAATTTACAAAAATAAATCTTCAAATATTTTCTATAATGTTTAGTAATATTATATAGGCAGAAAAATGCAAATCTTTCACACTCTAAAATTTTCACAGATATTTTCAAGATTAAGCAGTATTCTGACCGCACAAAAATATTTAAGTAACTAAATTTGTTTTATTAAATGGTTAAATATTCTTTTCTATATTAATCTTGCTAATGATGTTAAAATTATTACTATTTTGGCAATTAACGTTATCTGTCCGTTTTCTTTTGTTTCTTTCGTTTGCTAAAGCTGGTCTGAAATTCTCAAAGGGTTTATGTAATTTTTTTAATAAACAGCGAGAACAGGTTATGTAAGGTTTTACTGTTATTTTAACGAAACTTCAAACTGTTTTTTGCATCCGAAAATGCAAGCAGGCCAAATTTAATATAATTACAGCTAGTTATCTCAAAATCTTTACAACCAACGCTATTCGCGTGTGAAAAAAAAAATTGTGGGTTATTCATATTGAGTCAATATATTTAATATGTTATGAAATCAATTCAAATTTATAATTGAGAGTGTCTAAAAACATAAGTGATGTATATAAACAGTAACCCATCGCGTTTATCATATCAGCTTTGGGTCTCTAAAATAATGACTAGTATGCAATACTTAAATTTTTCATATTTTTTTAATTTTCCATATCATTCTCACATTTTTTCGTATATTTTTCTTACACATGTGTCTCTTTTTTTACTTTCTCTTTGCAGACATTAACTACTGAAATCAGAAACAATAAACAATTTGTCGCCATACTGTAGCAAATCTAATGAGTACGAACACTTTTGGAAGGCACTGTAAACTCTACTAAATGAAGTTTCTAGACATTCGCACAAGTATTTCAAACTGAAGGAAATCAAATATTAAACCACAACCTAAATTCACACGCAGACACCTGAAGCGGATTTTCCACGTACTGCGGCGCCTCTCTCCCCAACAACTCTTGCTTCACTGGATCGCTGCTCGTGGTAGACACTTCAAGCGCGTACAATGTTTCACATCTCCGCACAGGAGTCGAGACTAAGCAATGCGAATAAAATTAAAACGACAACAACACCAACAGCAGCAGCAGCAGCAGAAACTACCACAACAATTACAGCAACACCACGCACGCATGGCAGCAACTCGAGCGGCGATCGGAACGCATGCCAAACCATCGATATACGCAAGTTGGCAGCGACAGCCGCGCAATTAGAGGCCGCCAGTAATGGGCAGCGCAGTGCCGTGGGAACAACAGAAGCAGCAGCAGCAGCAGCAGCGACGACGTCGGTAGGAACGACGCACACAGCTACAGCGTATAATTGCAACAACAACGGCAACAACATATACAGAAGCGGCAGTAAAGGCAGCAACAGCAGTGGCGGCTATGCAGCAGCAACACGATCAAGGTTAAGAGCAGCGGAGGACACAGCAACAAAAACACCAAATTATCTAGCAACAATAACGACAACAACAACAACAACAGCCAGTGAAACGAAGCCAGCGACAGCTACAGCGACACTACTTAAAATGCATTCCAACGCGACGCCGACAACGGAGACCGTCATCGGGGGCAGTAGCAATGGCAATGCTGGCGGCGCAGTTGTGCTAAATATTGGCAACGCCGCGGAGCCGCTGCAGCGCCATGGCAGCGCGCATAGCAAAGGCAGTACGGGCAGTGGCGCTGGCCAGCAACGCATCGGACGTGGCAGCGGGAGCGCACGCAGCTGCAATAAGCAGAGAAAAACTAGTTCCTCAAGTGCCAAGGGTGCTAGCGGTGACAGCACAATAAAAACTACAACAACAACTAGCAAGAATCCTACTAGCAATAAGTTGAGCGCAGGCAATGCCGAGCGTGGCACGCCACCGCCGCCATATACAAGTGCGGCGCCCCTGAAAGCGCAGAACCCAGTGCAACGCACAAGTAGCAAGCGCAGCACAACCAAAGCGCCCAATCAGCAGCAGCAGTCACAAAATGGTAGCGCGTCTGCACGCGCCACACAACCAAATCGCGACGCGCGCCAATCGCAATCTTCGTCGTCGCGCGAACGCTCGCGTTCCCGTTCGCGCTCACGTTCACAACAGCGCGGTGATGAGGAGCGCGCCGCGCGCACCGACGAGCGCGAAGCCGCAGCAGCAAGCGCTGCCAGGCAACGCCGTCGCCTTGGCAGTCGCAATTCGTTGGCGAGTGTAGAGCGGGGACGCGCTGCGGAGCGCAGTAGAAAATGCGTTGACGCGGAGGCAGATGACGACTCCTATACGTCATCGTCGGGCGTGAGCTGCAATGGTTCGTGCAGTTCAGATGATGGCGATTCGAACAGTACAACGTCGAGCGGCGAACCGAACTTGCCATATCCGGGGTTTCCGGAGATCTCCTTCCTCATACTATCGCAGGACTCGAAGCTGCGCAACTGGTGTCTGCGGCTCATCACCAATCCATATCCTTTACAAAGAATAATTAACAGTATATAACTCTTTTACAGCAAACCATTTTTGCTGCGGTTTTGAACAGTGAGTAAGTCTGTTTACGTCTAAAAGTATGCAATGAAATATTTTATGGATTAAATTTTAATGTCATCAACACAAAAATAATATTTTTCACGCTATTTTTCCTCTTCTTATTTGTTCTCTCAATTTAAAATGCTTCATGAAAATGCGAAATTCTTCCAAACGCTTCGCTCCTAAAAGTATGTAAATTAAGAAAGCCTAGCTGCGCTACGCAGTTTCCAAGCACACATATACCTACTTGAAAATCATTTATTTTCCCCAATTATTTGCTAAGTGAAACTAAGAAAGAGCAAACAGATTGGATAGGAATCAAAACAAATACCAAAGACGCTCCAGCCAATTTAGTTGGTATGTCAAAATAAATCTTTGAACTTTTTTGCACCATTTTTTTGCTGTTGAGCGAATTTAGCGACGAAGTAGTGGCACAAGGTAGACAAGTGGCTGAGGTAGTGCAGAGAAATGATGTTGTGAAATGAGAAGAGCGAAAAAACGATAGATAAGTGGGAAAAAACCAATTGGTGTGTGGTGGGGTGGGGCGATTTATGGTAACACGAAAACGAAACGAGTATTCCAAATCAGCAAGAATGTGCTTTTTGGGTTCAACTAGTGTTATTTTGTTTTAAATTCATCAGCTCCTCAGTATGGAACCAACAGATTTAATATTCCATAGCCTACCTTTAGGCAAATCCCACAAAAATGTTTGAGTTAAACAAGATTCTCTCAGACCCGTCAAACTTGCTGTATAAGCCGGCTGAGAATTGTTGTTCTATAAGAGGCAGTGAGGTAAAGAAGCAAGCAAAGACGCCTACTTCAAAATAAAACAGGGATTTAACTCTTTTCTACTCGGACTTGACTTGGTCTTCAAGTTCAGCGTTTTGGTGTGCCTTAGAGTTATAGTGAGTAGATCCACTTTTTTTACCAAAAGTGCTATCAAAGTAGTTATATACACATAATATTGAAGTAGAAATCGCTCAGGGCAACGCGCACAGGTTTATCTCCCAGACGCTGGGTTCTTCCAGGGTGTAAAGTAAGTTTCAGCTGCGTCAAGATTAACCCAAAAACTAGTAGCGCTAATATTGTCTCTACTGCCATAACAGAAATCACATAAAATATTTTGACGTACTTGGCTTCAAATTTGAGATGCTGACCTTTATAATGCTCTTAACCATACTCACTCTACCATAACCTCACTAGTTTTAAAGTTGGTTGGTTGTTTAAAAAAGAGAGAAGTGATGCCTGAATATACAGGAGATATCAGATAGTGTGCGGAGGAGATCTGATATATAAAAATTCACCCTGTCATAAACACATCCATAAGACCTAAATCTTGGAGATAATTACATAATTCTAATTGAAGCGCTTGCTGATTTTGAAACCACATGAGCCGTGGAACTTTCAATTTTTTTTTCTCTTAAGTTCCCTGGTAAAAGTATCGGTCGGCGTTCGATTAAAGTATTCTCACCTTCTCTCGGACGGTGTGTGTATTAATCCGAAGCCATATTTTTATGATCTAAGGAGGTTGGTTCACATTCGACTATTTTTTTCATTTAATACGTAGTGAACTCAGCTAAGCAGGTATAACCTCACCAGTTAATATTAAATTGTAAGATATATATACATTTACACTCGTCGTCGTCATGCATTTGGAGAGGTACCTGTTTATCTACTCCCATCGGTCAAGACACAAAGTCGGGTCTTAACCTAATTCTGCATCTTATAATACTTCACAGTCATTTAATCAAGTGAAGGCTTGAACTATATATGTTTGACTGGGCTCGTTTCCAGCTCTCCCATATTTCATCTCATTTCTTAGAGGCAAAGAGTTGCAATTGGATGCAGATTCGCGGTTGTAGAAGTCAGACACTGGGTTCCTTTCTGGGTTGTTATAAAGGCAATTACTCGTCTACCTCTCTTAAACCTAAGGGTCCTACGAGACACTTATTGTGTACGGTTGTGCCGCTACAAGTGGGAATACGGATTCTTCTCTTAAACAGCCTTCCAGCGTACGTTGTTTTAAAGACAATTTTTGGTTGGTAATGCAAAAAAAAACAAAAATTGATCCACAAAAATTACACGACTTAATTAAGTCCTTAATCAATGAATAAACCCTTTCTGCGCGCTGAAATGCAAAACTTCGATTGAAAATGCTCTCAAGCCTAAACTTGCAATACAATTTTGTAATTTTCTCAACTTTTTCTCTTCATAACCGTAACAGCGGGATCGAATATCCTTCTCAGACTTCATTATGGCTTATAGCTGATATAAAAGATGGACTTAGTGAGCAGCACAAAAAGCTTAAAGAATGAAAAAATTCAACATTTTATCAGAAGCCAACATATCAAGAGAGAAAATTAGAAACAAAAAGTAAGAAGTTGGCAAGGTACACACATGGAAACAAGCGAATAGCGACTATGAGTTATAAAAAAAATTATGTTTGTATGAAAATGCAAGAAATTTGCCAACAAGCTGCAAAAAAATTGTCACAGCAGCACAGCATGGTTGTAGTATTTCAATAGAGTAAACAAATGCTCGCAATTTCAACACACACAAACAAACGGAAAAACTGGTTTTTTTTTACCGTTACATGCGAGTAACCTGCATTCACATACAATTTGTATAGACCAACGGACGGGCCGTTGACAACGTTAAGAGCACACACATATATACATGTGTGTGTGTGTGTGTGTGTGTGTGTGCAAGCATATGGTTTTTTCAATAAATGTGCATTGCCAGCAACTAGTTCTCCTTGCCAGTTGTTGTTGTTGTTTCCATTGCTTGCATCGCTGACTTTATTTTTCAGCTTCACTGCCAAACAACAACATATAAGCAACAATAACAATAAAAAGCTGCGTCGCAACGACAAACTCCAGTCAGTCAGTTGTAGCGCATGAACTGTTGGCTGGCGGCTGCTTCGTTGCGCTTTGTCACAGGTAACTGAGCGAGTTTTTTATGTAGCGGAAGCGGAAATAAAAATCAACCATGGTGAAATATGTTTATTCATTTTTATTTTCATTTATTTTATACTACCTCGCACAGCGATTTTCAAATGCATACATACATATTATAACGGTAAACGGTATGCAAGCATAACCCCTGCCCAACAACGGTACGTGTGCATTTGCCGTTGCATACTTTTAGGGTACGAAATAGTTTCACGTATTTTATTCCGCTTTTTTAACGCTTGCATTTTATTTGCCCTATTTATTACATTTTCCAGCATTTTCAGCTTGCGCTTTTCAAGTTTTTATTTTTACTTTTTTTTATTAATTTTTATTTTTATTTTTTTTTGTGTAAATTTTTTATTTTCTCCTTTTACATTTTTCTGCTTTCTGTTCAGATTTTCAGGTTTATTTAATTCCAACCGTTTCATGCCAAGGCCACTGCGTTAATTGGAGAATCTGTTGGGCATATTTGTTTACCCTGCTCCGTCTTTTCATTTTATTTATGACTCGCCTGGCATATTTAATTCAGTTTTATCTTTGGCGGTGCAGTGATTTTAAATTGAAAATAGTTTCATGTAAGAAATTTCTCACTTTCGGTCGGCGGGAAAGCTGAGCTTAAGTGACTGGGGTTGTTTCCATTTTTTTTTTTTCATAACTAAATGATAAAAAAATGAATAAAACCAAAATAAAAGTGTAAGCAGAAGGTTCAATTATAACCAAGCAAGAAAGACTCTCGCAAATCTTGATCAAATGTGAACCTGAAAATCAGGGTTTCATTTCAGACACATTTATGCTCCAACTCCATTCTTTCCCGGTACTTATTTACTACAAAATAGTAGTTATATTCATACCAAGTTTCATTAGGTTAGCCCACTTAGCAGCCGAAATATACCATTTTAAGCCAACCGGAAATTAAAAAATCGGTACATTCATCATATAGAGCCTAGGGGGATTTACGGACCGTTATTGTACATTATTGGTACCTTATTGAGTTATACTAAGCGAAATATTCTCTCCAAATTTTATGGTGATATCTCAAATATTGCCCGGTATAAATATGTACCCGGTCTCAAAATAACCGGAAATAAAAAAAATCGGTATATTCATTATACGGAGCCTAGGGGGATTTATAGATCGTTATGACACACATAAATGAATTTAGTATATGGGAGCTAGAGGAAGGCATCGAACGATTACGTTAATTTTTGGTAAACGTAATCTTCAAAATAACCGCAATATGTTCTGCGAATATTAAAAATATGTCTCACATATTTTCCGATATATGCTCTGAAATCCACTGGGACCTCGCTGGAACTTATACCAGGTTTAAGGGGTTAGGAAAACAAAAGCACCGATTCTCTGCATTTATGGAAGGGAGTTCCACATATATCAGTGTATTATAGAGTTATCTAAAGGCAAAGTCCAAGAAACTGCGCGGTTTAAAATGGAGCTATAGCAAAAAGTAGGCGTGCTGTAATCCGATTTGCCCAATTCTTAAGCTATACTATAAAGTAGTCGGGGTATGTTCCCCTGAAAGTGCGCTGAGCCACGTCTACAATAAATTTTTTTAACTGGCTGGCATACAACCTAATATATCAGCGTCCCCAACTATTTGCCTAGCTCTTCAAGCGTTACTCTTTTAGTTCATTATCTTACTACCACTATTTTGGAACAATACCGTTATGCGAGAGGTGGGTGTGATTATTGCTTGATTTCACCTAATCGTATGGTGAAATACAATCTACTTACCAGAGTTTGGTGAGAAAGCTAAAGCGGTTCATGCGAAACTTACTGAGGCGAAATTCATTACTTGATTCATTCCTCGAACTTTTTATGTGCATGTACTTCTCAAACGGCTTATACTAACTCGTTTTCTTGTATATGAAGAAATTTTTAGTGCCTACTTGAAGATAAAAGGATGAATTCATCACTAGAGGTCATTTAACCATATCGACAAAAGGCTGGTTTGAAAAATGTAATGGATGTCAAGTGTCTAGAGGACTCTAAAGTCACTGAATACAACAAACAATATTTCCACCATGTGCATTTTAGTAGCAGAAAGAAAGTGCGAGGTTGTAATGATAGGCTTCTTGGAGCTTTCTTCAACCATCTTCAAGGCTTAAAACTCATGTTAAGGCTTTTATAAAGTGTTAAACTGATCTTTGAACATCAGAACACTCTTTAACCAGCAATAAGGGGCCACCACTGAATCAAAAGGAGCGAAACATGCTGCTGTAATCGCAAAGCTTGTGGAAATTTTCCTATTTACTCTAATCCGCGTTGCAGCGCGGATTTCATAACTTTTTACTACCAAAGTCTCGCTTAAATTTGTGCAGCAAACTAAAATTTTCTACCTGTGGCAACAGCATGCTGCCGTTTCGGCATTATTACACCAATCTTGTAATTTACCGTTATTACGACGAAATGTTGCAAGTCCTCTGTAGCGCATGTAAATATTTTCCCGCTTAATGCACTTGAAGACACTCTAAGTACGCGCTCACACACACAAACACACACACACACACATACATTCAAGTAGATTAATGAGCGTGTACATGCGCGCTGCCTTACAAATTGTTGCCCCCCTTAACTTACATGTAATGCGCAAAATTTCAATTTGCCTCCACCAGCTGTGCCACATGTCGCCGCATGCCGCACCTCGCATATTTAACAACCACAACATAAATACATATTAATGCTAAGCGAAATAACAACAACAACAACCGCCTAGCAACAACTTAAGCAACTAGCCAGCGCTTGAGCGAGCGAAGCAAGAGAGAGTGGCTTGCAACCGGTGTAATATGTGTAACTAAGCATGTGCTTATATGCAACATGAGAGCAACAATAATAACAACAGCACAACATGTAGCTTACAAAGCGATAGCGCCAAGCAAAACAAATCAAGTGAAACGGTGGAAACCAGTCACGCACACACACACACACACACACACACGCACACTTGAAGGATAATCATTACAATAACAATAACAAGCTAGATGAGTAGCAATTTCTAAGTTGTGCTACAACAATAGCAACAACAATGGCGGTGGGCCAAATTATCTCGCATGCCACTTGTGCCACACAAAGAACACCGCACAAATGATCCAAACGAAGTGCAACAATTTGTTGCATTGTTGTTGTGGTGGTTGTATATTTTCGCTGCCATCAAGCATGTATAGCATTTACGGTATTGTCACTTACTGCTTGCTTTGTTATTTTCTAACAATTCAAGCAATTTTCTATTATCATCTATGCTCTCTTTGTTGTTGTTGTTGTTGTTGTCATTGTTATTGTTGTTGATTAAATTAAATTTTTCGTCGATGTTTGTTGTTGGCACATTGTGCAAATATCAATTTAATGGAAGCACGAGGTGAGGTTAAGCTGGAATAGGTTAAGTTAGGTTGGCTTAGGTTAGAAGCGGTTATGTTAAGTTAGGCTCGGTTGGAGTACGTTTGAAAAAGTTAACTTAGGTCAGACTGTAACAGATTCGATTAGGTTGAATGTTGAGGTTGGGTCAGATGAGCTAGCTAACAAATAAGTTAGGTTAGGTTTTATGCGGTTAAATTAGGTTAAGGTTAGGTTAAGTTAAGCTTAAGTAAAAGTTAAGCTATGTTAAGGCACCTTAGAACTAGTGAAGTTTGATTAGATTAGATTAATGCAGGTAAGGTGAGGTGAAATTAAATTATGTTAAGTTTCAGTTTAGTTAAAATTAGTTAACTTAAAGGAGATAAGAACAAAAATGCCGTTCGTTAGAGAGGAACTATAAAAATTCTGTAGTTGCTTATAATCCACAGTCGAAGAAAGTTTCTTAAAATGCTTGAAAGCAGTCAGGCGAAAAGAGAAAAAGAAGAAGAAACAGAGCAATACAAAATAGAAGAAAAAGAAACCGATCCGAGTCGAACCGAGCCGAACCGAGCCGAACCGAAAGAGCAGCAGAAGAAGAAACAGTTGACAAAAGTATAGAATGCGAAAGAACAGAAGAAGAAGAAACTGAAAACGAAGAAATGAAAGCAGAATATAATATGAAAAAACGAAGAAGAAGAAGCAAAAGTAGAAGAAACATAACAGAATAGAAGGAAAAAGAAACAGAAGAAGAAAAAACAGAAGACCGAAACAGGGAAACCGATTGACAAGAAGCAGAAGAAGAAAAAGAAAACGAAGAAACAAAAAATGATGAAGTGACACAACTGAACACAACTGAGGAAAGGAAATTGATTTCTTTAATTCGCCTAACTTTACAGAGTGTAGAAGCGAACACACATTTGGTATAAATATACCAGATTGTCAGATGGTATAGTAGGAGGAGGTTATGATAATTTAGTGAGGTATCTGGATAATATTACTCTAGTTTCATATGCCAACTTTTTGTCAAGAGTCGAAGATGACTAACTTAGTACTTACTATTCAGACTTTCGAGCCTAATGGAAGTAATAATATAGACCAAAGATAACAACTGCAATTTTTCCAATGCCAAAAATTATAAACGTGCTCGATCTTTAGTCTACCACAAGACTTTCAAGAAATTGCAAGCTTTTAATTTGCCTAATTTTCCTAATACTGATATTCTTCACATTCAGGCATAGTATACAAGTGGTTAACGGAATTTCCATACTCTGTCGTTTTGAAGCAAGATCTGTATTTAAGATCTGCAACTAAGCAACTTTTGTGTTAACAAGCATAACAGGCGCATTTTTACACTTTGAAAGACAAATAAGTGTGACTAGGCAGTACTTAGGAGCTTCAGTTCGAATACGGACCAATTAAATTTCAATTTGGGCTGCGTTGTTCCCTAACTTAGGTCTTTAGTACACACTTGGCACCTTTGTAATTGAAGCTTAAGCCGCTAAAGAGCGCATATTTTCGGAATATTCGCATAGTAAAAGCAGCCAACAAGAGATTTCAGCAATTTTTTTTGAAATTTTATGAGTTGCTCAAAAAATAATAAATATAAATTTTTATTTTTTTTTCATCATGAAAAAATTTAAATGACAGTTTCTTTTAGCCCATGTAGTATAGTATATAAAAAGAAATCATTTCACGCTGCTGCAAATATTGCATTTTTTGCACAATATTTTTCCCACTAATATTATCGTCAACACTTTTTGCTGTCAGCCGCTAATATACGCATCAATAAACAATAGTTGACCACAAAATGCTTTCTGAGTTGACCTAAAATTGGCTTAAGTGCTTAATTGTTCGGGCGCGCTAAACCACATGAGTGTGAGGCAGAGAGAGAAAAAGGCTCTCCTCTCTTCCACACTCGTACAGAGCATACGAACACACAACTCGCTAAAGTTTAAAGGGGGAGTGCAATAATTGGGATGCCATGCACACCGCATGCAATGAAAGCAAGCGATTTATCGTTTAATTATAATTGAAGACCGGCATACCGGCGGAGGGGGATGGCGAATGGTAGTAACATGAGCAAGTATAAAAAATAACGGGACAATAAAGAGTGGTTATGTGGCGGGCAACAAATTGACATTGTCAGTCTAACCCTTGCGCTGAGCCGGGCAGCAAAAGTAATAAAATATCGATTTGCAAGTGCAAGCAGTAAACTTGTTTATTGCGTAGAAACCAGGGTACAGGGTATGGACACAGCTATTTCGAAACGGATGTATCGACAGTATTGGCAATATGAAAAACAACAACTGCTGCATTTTAAATGAGCTCTCTGCAACTTGTGCGAATGTACACACACATGTATATATATGTATGTTTGCATGCATGTAACTCTCGGTTCGAAGCGATAACTGTATTTACTGGCGCCATTGCGGCGTTGAAATTTCTATGGACATGCACAGCGAGATAGTAAGGTGACAGCGGTGAACATGCAGTCAAGCAGGTTGACACACAGAATTTTTAAACAAAAATATCTCATGATATATTAAGCTAATATTTTCGAAATTTCAAAAAAGAAATTAACGTATAAGTAGAAAGTATGGAGAAGTAACAAATAAGTTCGATTTGAAACGGGAAAATAAATCTACCAAAAATTCATCGACTCCCTTCCCTTAAAAGTGTTGTAATCAATTGGTTGAAGTCGAATTCGAAGTGCGAAATTTGTAGAATTTTCGAACACTGACATATGATCTCCCTCTACCACGAGGCACTGCCAGAGTTTGATCATGTCAGAAAGGGCTCAGCCATAACGGTAACGATGACTTCATTGAGGTGAGCCCCAATATTTTTGTCAACAGACTGGTAAAATTAAACGAATACAACTTCGAAGCTGGTAGATGAGGATTGCAATATTGCAGACCTTTTTTGGCCCCTTAAAGCTCATATATTCCTTCAGACGGTCCGAGCGTGATCTCCACAACGGAGTCCAATATTGCATAAACTTCAGTTAGGCCCCAAGCTCCCGATAGTTCACCTAAAACTCTTTTCTCGAATCCCAAAGTCAGCTTATGTGTCACCCTTCTTAACTTTCATTCTTCCTCATTATTATGACGTCATAGTTAAGGCGAAAACTTAAAAACTCATTCATCGCTGAGACTATGAGTCTTCGAATTCTCAACAGATATTTCAAAAGTCTATAAGACATATCTAAAAAAATTGTTCAAATTCTCAACTGACTTTTATAATGTGTGATTGACAAACTACGAATTTCATTCATTATAGCGGTAGTTCATGCAATTCTCAACCGACTTGTTTGCAGTTAGTAAAGACGAAATTATTGTAGTCGGGCATAAAAGTTGAGTATGAGGGGAAAGTAGTAGAAAATTTCAACAGAATTTCGACAAAATAACAATCCTTACAAAAATAATTCTAACGGAAATGGATTTTATAACGATGTATTTATTGCTTATTCTTGTTAGTTCATTTTTCCCAGCATTTCTCTAATTCTCAGTGGGAAAAGTATGGCTGCGCAGGGTAGGTTATAGTCCACAATGTACCGGTTTCTGTTATTATTAACTACGTTCCTATTAAACCAAACAACAACCGGCATATTTATGTTCGATCGAACGCAGCGCAGCTACCAAGTAAGCAGAAGGTTATCTAAAAATTTCCGTTTAGTACATATATGAGTATATATATGAGTATGCATACATGTGAGTCTCATGAGTGAGTATATATGTTGCCTAAATATGTTTGACTTCAATACTTTCCTATCACAATCATCGGCAGCAACAACACTGCCATTCTATGAGTTTGCATTAAGGGTTAGGGCAAGTAATCAATGTGTGTAATTATTGGCAGGGCAAAAGTGCCGAATGGCTAAGCAAAAGTCGAACGAACACATATACATGTGTGTATGTATGTATACACTTATATTTGAATAGACACCAGCAAGCGTGTATGATGTGCATAGTATAGCCGTTGGGAAAATGCGCAAGCAGCGGCATATATAATGATAAGTAATAAGGCGGCTGATGAAGGCTGGTGAAGGCAGTTGCAGAGACCGGTGGGGTAGTTGAAATTTGAATGCAGACAAGTACGTAAATTAGTATAGGGAATGTCAACGGTGGCTTGTGTGGGGAAAACATGAGAACACACACACACAGAGAACAAGCCAATAATGGAACCAGTTTTTACCAAAAGCATACGGAAGTTAGCATTGAAATGAAATGACGGCGCAAATCAATGGCATTTCGTATGGATGGAGGCAATCGAGAGTGGTCACATGGGAGCTGCTAATGGATGACATTCGGTTTTTTGAATTGTGAAAGAACGGTTTCACGGTGAGCGCATGAAATTGCCTTCAACAATTAATTGGTGCCCTAGGCGTATACGTTACATGAACTGAATTTGTAAGCAAGCATGTTAATTATGGAAAATATATAGTACGAAGCACGTGATACATATTTACAAACACAAATAAATACATATAAACATATTCATGCACTACAAAAACATATATATAAGTAGTTATGCGGTGCTATGTCGTAAAATTTGCTTGGGAAATATGCCGCTCTTCCGCAATGCTTAACCGCTAAGCACTTGATATGGCGACCCAACAACAAATAAGCCATAAATATATGTGTGTGCATGTGTGCGTGTTATTGTTAAAATACGTGTGTTGCGCTGACGCAAAATGCGCGTTAAATAAACACAAAATTCTCACATAAAAGGCTTCGGACCTCACTCGACCCACGCCACCAACCAACTTGACGCACACAACCTTGTCGCATTTAATTCGCTGCACAAGTGTGTGGTTTAATCATCGATGCATGGTGCATGACTGTTGTAATCATGTGTGTGGCTGAGTGACGGGGGCAGTCATAAAAATGCAATAAATTCATATTGAATTGATGAATTCGTGCGCATTAATGCGTAAGGGTTGCTTCTGGGTGTAATTGAAAGTAGATTAATATTTTTTATGTAGTAAAAATATTTCAGCGAAAATATTTTAAATAGAAGACACGTGCAGCCAATTAATGCTTTTGTATGGAATTAAGTCGAAAAGCTGCTTGATCCATCTATATAAACTAAGACAAGTATGGCAAAAAGAATTTTAGTACTCTTAATAGAGGCAAACCTGTTATGAGTTTTAGTACAAAAGAAAAAAAAATTTAAATTTGAAAAAATTAAATTTTCTAAATTTACAATTCGTTAAAAATATTTTACATCCCATTAAACGCAAAAATTTCCAGCACAAAATTTTGGTGAATTTATTAAAAAAAATTTGGCACAAAATTTGGGAAGATTTAGTACAAAACCTGCAATTTAATATTAATTTTCTTAAAAAATTGTCGTTGAATGAAAATTTAAATAACAACAAAAAAATTTAATAACTTAAAATGTCATTGAACATAGAAAAGACGAGTAGTTCCCAAAACTTTACAATGTTTCATAAAAAGTTTTAGCACAAAAACTTTACAAGACTTGGTATAAAATTTTCGCACATTTAGTACAGATTTATATTAAAATTCTTTAGTACGAAAGAAAAAGTTTAAGTGAAAATTTATTACTAAAATTCGGCTACAAACAGAATACAAAGAAAATTGTTAAAACTCTCTATAATTTCAACTGTAGTAACTTTAGTACCAAAATACTATGTATTTTAAACATAAATACCACCATAAATTACGCGCAAAAATTCAACATCAATAACTTCGACTGCATTAAAAACCAAACGTATTACCGCAATTCACATAAAACCATAAAATGAGTGCCTTAAAAATTTTTACCGCACCTTACCATTACGCTCCTCGGATTGCACTCCGTACCGTTGCGTCATAAGAATTTGCATTTACGTGGCAATTGAAATGTTAATAACTGACAATGTGACTCTTTACAAATGACCATTAAAGTCACTCATACGCCCTGTCCGCCACACCACCATACTGCAGTTTACATTCTAAATGCGCATGTGTGTGTGTGTGTGTGGGTAGAGCAACAGCAATGAAATACGAGTGTGTAAACATGAAATCGCCGCTTTTAAGTTGTATTGCTGAATTACGTGCACAGCTATTTGCATGTGGCGGGCGGCGAGCAAACTATTAAATCGAGAGAATTTGGTTTGCGCCACAGCTGTGGCAGATTACAACTTCATTGCGAGCTGTGTGAAGTAAGTATGTGCGTGTATATATATATATATATATATACACGGGGTTCAAGCGCCAAAATGATTTGTTGCAATACAAGTGCATGGAAATTATATGGTGTCCACATGTGCATATATAATATATGTGCGGATAATATATGAGTGTATATGAAGACATAAAGCTCATATGCTAGCGGCTGTGAACCAGCAAGCGGTCGCTAGCCGCATACAAAATCAATATAAGCAAATAAATGTTTTAGATGATTGATAGTGTTGGGCGCGCACACACTTCCACAACCATATATGTAGGTATGTATGTGTGTGTATCCAGCAGTACTTTACTACACATCCATCTACGCGTGTTGCTATTGTTGTTGTTGGATTCTTGTACGCTTTTTGTTTGTCAGCGACTTGTTTGTTGCTGTGTCATGTTGTGACATGTTGGTGGCGGTAATTTGTGTTGCATTTACATATTAGTTATTGTTGCTAGCAAAAGTGACAGACATGTGTATAAGCATACAAAGTGCACGGCGCTGTGGGTAACGTAATTTGTGTAAGCAAATTTAATGCATTTAAAATGGTTAATATGCATTTGGTGGAGTGAAAAAACAGTTGAAGTCATCAAAGGCAGCCGTTGTGGCAATTAAATATTATTCAAATAAAAACTTTTTATACTACTCAATTGTAGTAGATAGACAATGATATTTGCGCATTAACAAATATTTGAAAAAAATTAATAAAATTTAAAAAAAATTTATATTTTTCAGAAATTTTTAAGCAAAAACATTTGTAAACCAAAAAAAAATTTGTTTGCTTTTATTAATAAAGTACTACTAAATTACGGTAATACAGGACAAGACAGGACAGAACAAAACAGTTTTTCAAATTTTCAATAAAAAAAAAATTTTAAGGTAAAAAAACGTTTGAAAATTTTGAAATTTATTAATGAAGTACTAATAAATTACAGTAACACATAAAGTTAAAAACAAAGTAATTTTAAAAATTTTCAAATAAAAAAATAATTATTTAAAAAAGTTTTGAATTTATTATTAAAAAATTTTCAAAAATAAGTCATAATAAAAATGAAAAACTGTGGTTTAATAATTTTATATAAAATTTTTAATGTTACGAATGCTTAAATTGGGTCCCTGAATCGAAAATGTTGTGTGAAAATTAGGAAATTTGTGAAAATATTTTTAAAATTCAAAAGGTGTTATTTGAAAATTAAAAAAAAAAAATAATCATGTAGATGAGAAGTTAGAAAGTTTGCAAAATTTTAAAACAAAAAATTTAAAAAAACTTATAACAAAGAAAGTTTACGTTTCTGAAAATTTAGATAATATTTTTAATGTAGCGAGTCCTTAAACCGAAGGCGATTTTTAGAAATTAAAAACAACACAAAAATATTTTCATATTTAAAACACAATAAAAAATAAAAATAAAAATATTAATTTTAAAAATTTTAAATAAAAGTTAACAAATCTTTCTACAAAAAATTTTTATTAAAAAACACTAAAAACAATAAAATATTGCAGCATGTTCATAACGAATTGTATTTAATTCACTTGTTTTGGAAATACATATGTTTAAGACATATTTTGAACTTAGTACCAAAAATTTTAAAACACTGTGAATTGGACATTGAAAGGTATTACCGTACTTCTTTGTGTGTATTTTTTACATTTTCAGATTTCTCGCTAACTATCTGAGGAAATATTTAGGTTATTCAATATTATTATTATATGTTTAGTACTAAATTTTTTAGTACTTAATTGAATTTTCAAAGTTTTTATGGTAATTTTTGTATACACCAACTGCCCAACTCATTAATGATAAAAATTTTACTTTTTAGTAGTTTTTAGTAAAATAAAAAATGTTTTGTACTAAAAAAATTTTAGTACTTTTGGTTTCTTGTAAATTAGGCAAACCTATTTTAGGCGCACATAAGCAGCGAGTTTTATTATACTTGCTTACAATATCTTCACAAAAAATTTCATAAATTTAGCACCAAAAAATACGTAATTCTTTTTGCAATCGTAAAATCTTTAGAATATACACAAATAAATTTCGTACAGTACCGCTTATGCAAAACACCGACTGCTTTCTTAAAAGCCTTTGTAATTGCACGCGTCGACCGCACAAAATGTGCCGCACAGCTACTTGCCTGCGGTTAGCCATGTCGTATACGCAACAAGATCGAATTTATTATTGTGCGTGAGTGAATTTTCTTAACGCTGCAGCTGCTGCTCAAAGCAACGACCTTTTCAACCTAGCAACCAATGCGGCTGACAGTGCTGACGACAAACACATTGACGTGCATGCATACACACCCACACATACATACAAGCATATATGAGCATGTTAGTCAATTAAATGAGCTTAACTGTTGCTAACAGCGTCTTTAGGTCGCCCGCGCACACCGACTATCTACCGATTACATCGTCTGTGTCATTTTAAGCACAATTTATTAGGTGCAGGCGGTTTGGGAAAATATATGCATAAAGGGAGATATATTTCGACCGCTAGTTAACTCGTATTTCAGGCTAAAATTTTCCAGCTTTTTAAGCGGTTTATTAGCGTAAGAAATAGATGCGAATATAATGTGCAGTGAAAGTCAACTACGCGTCTGGTTTGAGGTCAATAGTTTGATGTCTAACCATAGGTACTTGCAAACTGACGCGCTGCGCTTGTAAGTAGACTACAAAAACTGCACATAAAATTTAAGCAAATTTACCCAAAGTCTTCGGTGTTCAACTACAACATTAGTAAGTTTGCAGTAGCAACACATAAGAATTTGTGGCAGCATGCAAAAAGGGCGCATAGAAATTAACAAGCGTTAGGTTAGAGGTTACGGGGTGGCCATTCAAGCAACGCAATAACGGTAAATGTACGAATTTTGTGACAAAGGAATGCAGAGCGACCGCAACAACCGGTTTAGGTAGTGGTTTAATGCTTGCCACAGCCTGTTTACAGACAGATAGAAGAGAGCAAAATAAATTTTCCGTATAGAAAAACGGAAGGGAGCACCTAAAAATTGCGTATTTTCAAGAAACTGCGAGGGTGGAGAATTCGTAAAATATTGACGAGCGCACTTGTATGCTTGTGGCAAAGCCGAAAAACACATTTGTGGCAAGTAAAATGGGCAACTAAGCTTTGGCGAACATATTTACAAGGACCTTAACGATGAAAGTGCACATTAATGGACCAATTAAGATGCTAATATATTTTACAAGATGACTGCGCTAACTAGGTATGACAACCAGAAAGCAACAATAGCAACAAAGCCAACAAAGCCAGCAATAATAGCAATAAAAGCAACAATAATGGTAATAAAAGTAAAAATAGTAGGCACAAAAAACAAAGAAGTGTGAGATACCACCGCCAATTTGGAGGCATGACTGACATGAAAGTCAAAATATATAAAAACGGTAATTTGAATAAACTCAACCAATGGCGAAATGACTAGCTGGAAATGAAATTGGTTGAACTTTGCGCTGCTTCCAACAAACCAAATGTAATTAGAGACGCACACACACACACACGTACATATGCACATATACACGACCAACGCATTCAAACAGCCATTACGAAATTGTTGTAGTGGCCGTGGTACGGTAGTCAAAAGACCTAAAAGCACAACAGTAAAAGCAAACCAAAAATTTCCTTTTTTCGCACGGTCGCAATTTTTACGACCGCTTACTTATTGTCATTATTGCTACTTTAATTTGCTTAATAAACAGCATTGTTATTGTTGTTGTTTTATCACTATCGCCCTGCTTACGCACTGCGCTTTGTTAATGCGTTAATTAAGCGTACGCGTCAGCGGTTTGACCAACTTGCTTCATTACATAGCTTTATTGAGGGTGTTTCTTAAGCGCTCAACATGGCGTATACGCAACTAATAGACTGTTAACTAGTACAAGTAAAGCACAAACACACAATTTTTGTGTGCATAAGCTGCTTAGTGGATTGATTAAGCAATTTCTTATTTGCCTTCTTCGTTTTCGTGTGCGCAGTGTGGTGTAAATAAGTATTTGCTGCGTGACAAATTGCGTGTGGAAGAATGTGGGCAGAAATTTCGATTACTTCTCGAATTAGGCGGTCGTAATGATTGTGTAAATATTCAGTGCGTGGCAGTGCTGGCCCAGAAAACATATTCATAGCGAAAAAAATTTAGTACTAAAAAAGTACTAAAAAGGTACTAAAAATTTTAACTTTTTTTTAGGTTTTTGACAAAAACTAATCTTTTGCGCTCATTGCTGACTTTAAATGGTATATTTTATTTGGTTACATTTGCTGGTTTATGCAAAAAGTACGTCTTATATCCTCACTCATGGTCTACATTGAACTAACTTGCAGTTGTACATCTACACTAATAACTTTCAGCATACTTCGTCATTCCCTTAGTCGCAATAACGGTTCTTTAAATCTACTTTTTGAACTTGAAATAATTTTCGTGCAGTCTTTCTATTACCCACTTCATACTATTAAAATTTTTCGCAAAAAATTTTGCATTTTTTTTTATTTTATTCTCAGTTGTTGCTTTCGACGCAGCGAGACCTTTGTTTCAAGCAGCAAGCATGGCAGCAAGTACGAAACAACTTAAAACTGTGTAAGAGTAACAAAAGAAAATTTTAGAAAACTTTTGTATTCAACAAAGAGATTTTAGTGCTGCCACTTGTTGTTGCCAACAGAACACTGTCTGGCCTCAACTATTTTTGTTACTACCAACTTCTTTGAAAATAGCGTAAAACTTTCTTAGTACAGGTGTTAAAGTGGCTGGGCGGTGGTGTGTGTATAATTGAAAACCTGTTGCGTGCCAGCCGTGTTGCCAGACTTTGAAGCAGTTTGTAATTTAACGAAATGGAAACAAAGAAAGTTTGCAAAAGTGCAACTAATGTAATAGCAAATGAGATTGGCACTTAAACAAAGTGAAGTTGATGGAAGAAATCGAAAAACAAGTGCATGAAATGAAATTTTGTAGAAAAGAAACGAGTTTACATGCGGCTATGTAAATTAAAAAGAAACCCGAAGTGACAATTATGTTTGGCTTATGCAATAATAATAACAATTATAGGCGCAATAACATATCAGCAGGCAATTAGTGGCAATGACTGACGCACCAGACATATGCTGACAAGGTGGCGTACATGGCGTATGAGTGATGCCTTAGCAAAAGCGAAAATCTTGAATAAACAGTCAACAAATTGTATGCAAATATTGTTAATGCCAATAAAAGCAAAAATTTCCGCTGTTTCACACCCACCTCCCCCACTTCACTGCTTGCGCGCGATTCAAATAATTCGTATAAATCGTTCGTGTATGATTTTGATGAAAGTATAAAGGAATCAAAGGCGATAAAATCAAATTTATGTCACAAGAGCAATGTAGGCGGATAAAAATAACGAATATGCTAACATATGTGACAGCTTATACTAAATATATATATATATGTATAGATATATATAAACAACTGTGTTTCGTTTACTTACGTATTGATTATTTGTTGTATCATTTGTTGTAATTATTGTTGTTGAGGACAACAAATATGTTGTGAGCATTGTTATAACTGTTATTGTGGAAATGAACAGACCTACTTGCATAGCAAGTAATAAAAACAAAGTGGTGAAATGCCTAAAAGCAGGCAATGCAAAGGGAAATAAGCAACGGTACAAGAACAACAAAAGGCTTATATAATAGAATTAGAGAGAAAAAGGACTAAGGCTTTAATAAAGCTTCTGAGAGTACTTATAAAAAAGCGTTAATATTCATAACTGCGAAAAATTTAAACTTTTTCTTGAAAATATACCAAGCAATATTATGAAGGTACCTAAAATTTAAATATTACGAATTAAAAATAAACAAAACAGCCTAAAATGGTTGCACTAAAAATTAAAAATTCTGAAAAAAAATATTTTTTGCGAATTTAGTAAAAAAAAAAGTTTAATTTATACTTACAAATTTCAAAAAAATTATCATATGTCTACAAAAAAATATTTAGCACAAAAATGTTCGTAATAATACAAATTTTAAATATTTCATATATTCTTGAAGAGACGAAGTTTAATGGAAAAGCATTTATAAAAATATAATTTGAAATTTCTTTTATGTTAAATAAAAATAGCAAGATTTGGAAGGTTCAGATTTTTCGAAATTGCAAAAATTTTCTTTATTTATTTGAAGAAAGTTTACACTAGTAATGCACAAGTGCATTGACTGCTTAGGTACTATATGAGATCAGTAATAACAATATTTCTATAAAGCTTTATGCACATTTGTCTTTTCTAAAACATATGTATTAAAATTTTTGAACTGAAAACACAAATTTTTTACAAATATCTCTACTGTTACATAATAGAAATATTGAACGAAATGCCTTAATACCAGAAAACAAATAATTGAAAATTTTAACTAAAAATTCTACTTAAGAATTTCTTCCAGAAAATTTCCATTGTATTAATAAAAGAATTCCGTAACTAAATAACAATTAATAAAATACCTTTTTTTCTTCACAACAAAAATTTTTAAATGTGATAAAAAAAAATGTTTGTTTTAATATTTTCTATAAATCCGCGAGTTAAATCTTCATAAAATTCTGTTCTTCTAATTTGTACTAACAAAAGTTAAAATTTCTGTAACAAATCACTTTTTAAAAAGACAAATTTTAAAAATAAAAAGACTTTTAAAAAAGAATTTTTTTTATTCTTCTTATTAAAAATGTGTTCTCACGAAATTTAAGTTAATACAAATGCAATATAAAAATTAGTTGCAGAAGCGCGCTTTATTTAGAAAAAAATGTTCATGATTAATGAATTTATTGCTAATTTAATGAAAATTTAAATTTTTCTAATTTTTTCAAGAAAACGCATTAAAAATCTCTTCTAATTTTTTTCATTTTGATAAAAAAAATATGTATAAATAAAAAATCAAATGTTACCAAAAATCATTTCTTAAATAATAAATTATTTATATTTTTAATACTGATAAATTAAGGTAAACAAAAATTTTTGCATAATTTAGCTTTAACATAGAGTAGAAAAGTTTCCAAAAAATTTTTTTTGTAAATTAAATTAAAAATTTTTTCACATTTATAAAAGATGCAAAGTTTTACTTCAATATTTTTTACTTTAATAATTTACTTAATAATGTATTAATAAAAAATCAAATGTTACCAAAAATCATTTTTTAAATAATAAATTATTTATATTTTTAATATTGATAACTTAAGGTAAACAAAAATTTTTGCATAATTTAGCTTTAACATAGAGCAGAAAAGTTTCCAAAAAATTTTTTTCTAAATTAAATTAAAAAATTTTTTTACATTTATAAAAGATGCAAAGTTTTACTTCAATATTTTTTACTTTAATAATTTACTTAATAATGTATTAATAAAAAATCAAATGTTACCAAAAATCATTTCTTAAATAATAAATTATTTATATTTTTAATATTGATAACTTAAGGTAAACAAAAATTTTTGCATAATTTAGCTTTAACATAGAGCAGAAAAGTTTCCAAAAAATTTTTTTCTAAATTAAATTTAAAAATTTTTTTACATTTATAAAAGATGCAAAGTTTTACTTCAATATTTTTCACTTTAATAATTTACTTCAATTTTAATTTAATATAATTTAATAGTTAGATAAGTGTTACTCTAAGACGCGTTTCACTTAGAAGAGATTTCAGCATTCCATTTTTAGCATTTATTTAGAACATTTACAATTTTTTTATAATTTATATCATGTCTGCATTGAAGTTTAAAAAGCTTTCGGTAATCTTCTGTCATATTCCGTAGTTTCTGCTCCAGGGACATTCACGCATAGATTTCCAACAAACACACACTTCAATTTTCCATTTAATTTCGATAAAAGCTTTCATAGCTCAGCGTTCAATGAACTGCCAGCAGCCACTCAGTACAATAATGCCGCTGCCATATTTGCTTACATTGGCGCCATTTAAATTGACATGTATGAATTTCAACACACACACGCACATATACGAAAGCAAATCAGATATATATTTTTTTTATATATATACATTATATATCACATACATAACTACATACATAAATCTGATATGAGAGTGAGTTTACTCGGTATCATATTTATTTGCTTTGCAACAACTTTATGAGGCATGAATATCCAAAGCTAGAAAAAAATAACGGAACATGAAATGCTCGTAAATAAATAAATCGCGATGCTGATATGTTGGCCAGGAAAGCCATAAAAGATATGAACAAGGAAAGTGAGCAATAAATTTCAAACACACACACGCACAAAAAAGTATTTCAACGTGTGTGTGTGTGTGTGTGTGACACCTCCGTGGCAGTCGAAAAAAGGCAAAGAGAGACTCACATTGGCAAGATAAAAGCGTCAATGACACAAAGCTAACGGCTTTTGGGTGGGAGGGGGGTGGGAAGGAAGCGAGAGGCACATATATGCCGTGGGCTCGGGGGTGCTCCGCTGCTAATAAGCACTCGCTGGCGTAGCTAATGTGGTTTCGGCATTTGTTGCGCGTTCGGTTTGCGCCGTTTTGCCGTTATGCTTGCGGTTTCGTTGCTTACTGATGCCTGACTTTTTGTGACTTGATGGCGCTCTCGCCCACGGGAATTTCGCCTTTTAATGGTTTAGCATTTTACATACTCTACCACCGTTATTGCCAACGTTTGTCATTTTGTTGAGATAACGGTGCTTGACGTTTGACAGTCAGCAGCTTAATTAAGTGAATGCGCCAATATTATTGATACTTTCATTAAAAGCGGCACAGTGGGCGGAAATGCGCGATTTGAGAGAAGAATATTAAGTGCATAAAATTAAATAGGAGTGATGAGTTCCAAAACTATTCTTATTTAAGTACAAAAACAAATTTAGTACAAAACTTTTAGTACTAAAAATAAATTCAAACATTTTTACGGTTTAAAATAAAAAAGAAATTGGTATGGACATTTTAGTATTAAAAATTAGTACCAAGCTCATTTATATTGTATAATGTGTACAGTAAACATTGTTACAAATGATTTTAGTACAAACATTTAAGTACTAACATTTACATTTTAGTACTTTTTTGTACTAAATCATTGCACAAAAGCCTCATAGCTTCTATAAGAAGTTCAACAAAAAAGTTAGTACAAAAACTTAAGTACTAAAAATATGTGATAAATATTTTTTACCTGTAGTACAAGCGCTTATTTCTAATTTTGTACAAAAGTATAACTACTAAACATGTTTCTCACCCTTTTCTGCATATTGTGTGGTTAAATATACTTTGCATTGAAACGGAATTTAGTACTATTACAATTTAGTACTAAATTTTTAAGAATTAACTTTTGATATTATGCTCGAAAAAAGGTTTATAACGTTGTGTACTAAATATTTCAAACACGTAGCAACAAACTTTGTTTACCAAAAAATTAATAAAATTAATTTTTGTACTAAAAAATTGGCAATAATTTAAAAAAAAAGATTTTTTCGTAATAAAGCTTGAATTTTAGCTTCAAATTATTTTTGAACAACATTTCAGTCAATGTTACACTGACCTCTTTCATGAAGTACTGAAAAATTATTCCAAAAATTTTTAAAAAATTAAGAAAAAAATTTGGAAAACATGAAATTTTATAAATAAATATAATTATATCTAAAATTTATTTTATAGGTTGTCAAGGTGTAAATGAACTATAGTTAAATATTCTCAACATGTTTGGAATTGTAAAGCTGCTAAAAAATTTA
Organism: Bactrocera minax; assembly: GCA_021498325.1. Taxonomy (NCBI): domain Eukaryota; kingdom Metazoa; phylum Arthropoda; class Insecta; order Diptera; family Tephritidae; genus Bactrocera; species Bactrocera minax. Next base: position 788,704 of record JAKEEE010000079.1, on the reverse strand, counting down.
ATATGAAACAGTTAAGTTGGAAAGAAATATGTTCTAAAATGGTACTAAACACTAAAAAAAAGCTGGTACCGTAATACTTCGCTTCAATAGTTTGTACAAAAAATTTCTGTTAATGCAAATACATACCAAAAAATTGAGTTTTTTCCTATTAAAATTTTTTGCACTGAAATTTTAGCAAAAAAATAGCTGAATGTTTCATACTAAAGTGTTTTTTTCTAAAAATTATTGTAATAAAAGGTTGAATGTTTTCTACTATGCATCTCTGTATAGAAAAGTTGACTTTCAAGAATTGTAGTAGAAAATGATACTGATACTGATACTACTCTAAAATGATATTAAAAAATTTTGTACGGAAACGGTTCGCACAAAAAACATTACTTTAACTATTTTATTATTACAATTTATTTCAATATATATACATTATAATATATCACAATTCATTCCAAAAAAAAAAAAATAAAACAAAAAAAACATTTTTTATTAATATTTTTTTTTAGTACAAATTAAATTTTAGTAATTTTTTGATTTTAAAAATCTTTGCACTTGTCAGTTCAATATTTTGAAAAAATACCGTATTTAAAATTCTTATACTGCGAATATAAAAAAACAAAAAAAAAAAAACTACCGAAAATTTTAATAAAAATTTTGTACAAAAAAAAATTTTTTTTTTTGCAATAATAGTTGGAATTTTCTACATATTTACAGCAGTGCATTTTCAAATAGGGAATATTATGCTTCTAAATGAAAGCATACATGCATTTTTGATATTTGAAGCACCCTGTATGTCCGCATAGCTTTAGAACTTCTTCTAGCTTAATGCATAATTTACACGAAATTAAACTTTTGGTTTAAATATTCTCTCACAAAAACTTCAAAGTGGTGTTAATGAATATTAAGAAGCGAGAAATACTTTGAAACTAGTTGTAAGTCTGGCAAGAGCTTACCTCTTTTGTTAAATATTTTCCTTCAAATTGAAGTTTTCCTCAAAAAAGTCTCACCTCAGCTTTACTAAAGCACAAAAGAAACTAAGAAAAGCGGTAAAAGAACCGCAGCATTGTACGAAGTGCTGCCCTGAGCCCGACGCAGCAGACCAGCTTAACAACCTTAGGCATCAAGCGCATATTAATGGGAAGCTGTGGAAGAGGAATTTGCGGTAACAAAGTGAAAAATTTGTTGAAAAAAATCTGCTACATGCAACAAAGCCAAGCGTGCAACACATTGCAAGCAGCCGCAGGTGATGCATGTGCGCCAAACTTCTAGCAGATGGATGAAGCAGCGTTGGAGGTGAGAGAAGTACCGTTAGAGGTGGGAGTAGCTGATGTGTGAACAAAAACGCAAGCGGCGTAAAGCGAGGCAGGGGTGGCTGTTGCGAGAATGTGGCAACATGTGTGTAGCCAGAGCAGAAAATCGAAAACTACAAAAACAAAAAAAACAACAACAAAACAACAAAACGAGAAAGACAAAATCAATGAAAAATCAGGAAAATCGCTGGCATTGTGCTGAATTTGTTGTTGTTGCACTTGTTGTTGCACTACTTTCCACTTTGCGTTATCGCCTTGCCATTTTTGTTGCACATTCATTGTGCACCTGCTTGATATAGCTACAGTGTTTTCGAAAATGCATTAACCACAACGGAAGGAAACATGTTGAAGGTTGTGTTGCACAGGTACTTGAAGCACGGCATTCACACGGCCTTCTGCACATAACCACACACACACACACACACCCCCCCCCCCCCCCTACCATTGCACCATTGCATGCACAATGCAGCTTACAGTTACGCTTTTGTTTGTTGTTGTAGTTTTCCCTATTTTGCGGTTATGTTGCAGGCATCCGTTGTTGCCATTAGCGGTCGAGAGCACAACGCCAGCGAAAAAATACGAGCCATAAAGCTTGATTATTTGCGCACGGTAGCACTATAAGTAGGCGCAAGCACAAGCTGTACAAGCACTTGCAGCTTTTCGCATGGTTAATGCAACGGGGTGGGCTGAAGAGCGCACCTTTAGGCGCACAACGCATTAGCAATGGCTCAAGACGATAATTACAGCCAACGCTGGCGTTGACGTCAAGTACATTGACGGAGTGGGCGCGCACTTAGGCGCTATACCTAACTAGAAATATTTGTATACGTGTTAGATTTCGATTTTAAGCCATCAGCTGCATCAGCTGAAAAAATCAATTAAAAAGTAACAAATCAAGAAATGTTAATGCATACTTTCAGGCGCATATGCTTTGAAGACTGTTCAAAGTAAGAAAGCGGGTGGGGAGAATAAAACTGCCAATATTTTGTGTCATTAATATATCGTGCCAGTGAAAAATTATTTACAGCTTTCTAATAATTCAGATTTTTTATCAATAATTTATAAAACAAAACTTTTAAGCACTGAAAATAAGTATTTTATCAAATAAAATTCTAAAAGAGCATATAGAACGAAATTACGCGATATAAATGATAATGCATGCGGAGGGAACTAGATTTGAAAACCACGTAATTAAAAAAAAAATTAGTACTAAATTTTTAGTACATAAATTCTTTGGTACTTTTTGTATAAAATATTATTATAAAACTCTTTAAGTGAAATTCTAGCAGATGAAATAATTTTTAAATTATTTTTTAGTACTAAATTTTCATAAAAAAAGAGTAAGTACCAAATTTTGAGGTGTGTCAAAAATATTTTAGTACGAAAGTTTTACCATAGTTTTAGTGATCAGCTGATTTTAAATACACAGCTCACTATACTACTATATATAAATGCGTTTGCATAGTTCGGGGTATATTAAAAATGTTTTAGTACTCATTTTTCTAAATATTTAAAAAAATTTTGGATCTGAGGTTTAAACATGCTAATTAAATATAGAAAAACAATTTTACAAAGTATGCTTCTTTTTAAATATATATTATTTGGTACTTCATTTTTACAAAAAAAAAGTCTTTTGTACTAAGATTTCGCTTTGGTGCAAAATTTAAAATGTAAGTTTTATATACGCTTAGATATCAGATATTTGCAAAAGCCCATAACAAGGTTGAAGTGTAACAAATACATTTTAGTAATTTTTCGAATTATTTTAGTACTGAAATATGATTTTTAATTTAATACATTTTTAACAAAAAAATTAAGTACAAAATTTTTTTTAATACGTGTGAATTTAAATTTTAAGCGCACGTCTAATATATAAAAATGGTGTAAAGCCTTTAGTTTGCAAAAAATATTTTAGTACTAATTATTTTTTGAAAAAGTACTATTTCCTTGAGCAAATTAAAAGTTTGTGTTAATTCTATACACAAGGTGAATCATTTCAGCGCAGTTCACGTTCAAAAATCTAAATAATAATCTTAAGCTATCAAATAATTCTCATTTTATATGTATGTTCGTACTTTAGTTCAGTATTGCATACCTTCAGGCGATGACATACATTTTTTAGTGAGTGAATAGTTTATTTTTACCTGTGCCATGTATTTTGACACAAATTATATTCGAAACTAGTAACAACTTCTGAAATAGCCCTTATTTTATGCATATTTAAATGCAGTATTGCATACTTTTAGGCGATACCACTTAAAACTGTTCAAACGCATTAACAATAAATTTCTAGTTCAGCTTTGCATACTATCAGTCGAAACCAGCTGAAAGGCGTTCGAATACATCAACGCGGAGTTTGGTATTGCATACTTTTAGGCGTTGATATTTAAAAGCTATTCAAAATCGTTAATTATGAACTAAAAATAATTTTTCATAGCCAAAGTGTTTTCCTTAACCAAGCCAATTGCAATATATCTGCGCTGTCCGCGCCACTTTTTATTTTTTTTCCATATTTTGTCAAAAATTTCGAAATTTTCTTCAACTTGCGCATACCGGGGGCGCCACTACACATGGTTCGAGCGCGTCTCCATACTGGTGATACTCTTCAACTGCGTCACACTGGGCATGTATCAGCCGTGCGAGGACGAGAAATGCGTGAAGCTGCGCTGTCGTGTACTGCAGGTAAGCAACAACAAATCAATTTACAACAACAATTCCCTTTAATTACACAATTACACAACATAGTGGCGGCAAATGAAAATGCTTATGTGCCATTTGTATGGCTTTGATTAGGACTAATTGAAAAATGCCATAAATAATGCGACACATTTGTGAAATTAATTGCAGAAAATTCTATTTGTTATCGCACACATCAAGTTGTTGTTTGCATATTGCCATAATCAATGGCTAATTTAATTGAAATATTTACAAAGGTTCATTATGCATACATTTTCATTGAATTATTGCCAAGGCAACAACAACAAAATATATACACCAAATTGCTATCTTTGTTCGCCTCGATTGGATTTTGGACACACAATGTGGAAATGTGGTCCGAAGTGCTTTGGAAATTACAGCAACACCCGCATACACACACACACACACATCGACATAAATGCACTTGTGCGCCATTGATGAGCGTTTGGCTCGCATTGCAAATTAAATAATACTCATACGCCATGTGGCCGGCTATTATTTATTGAACTTGTTGCTTTCGAATTGAATGCTCGCGAATCGAAGGGCGTGGGGATGGCGATAATGCAATGTCCTATTCAAATTTGAATTGTGCGCAGGCCAAGGTCACAGCGAGTCCAAATAAAATTTTAAGCTAATAAATGCAGAAACTTAAGTGATAATTTTATTTTGTTGGAAATGAAGGTTATTTAAAATTTAATACAAATTTCAGGGTTTTACAGATTTAAATTTTTTTGTTATTTAAAAATAAAAACTTAAAGAACTTTATTTTATGAAATCTTTTTCTTAGCGAAAACTGAAATTTACGGAATTGTAATGCTAATCTAATCTAAAAGCAAATGAAATGTTAAAAATACACAAATTTAAAAAAGTGCAATAATTTTTTATTTATATTATTTCGCATTTCTTTTGCATTAGCAAGTTTTTTTGTACTTTTTTTTAAATTAATTTAAAAGGCACTTTCAGTTTTTAAAAATTAATAAAATTATAAAATAAAAAAAAATTCTTTTAATTTTTTTAATTTTATTAAATTTTTCTTTTTTAAGTAATAATTTTTTTATTTTTAATTTAGTTTAACTAAACTAAAAGGTAATAAAATTTTAAAAAATACGTACATTTTAATTTTTTTTTTTCATTTCAATAAAATTGTCTTTTATTACATATGCAATTTTTTTTCAATTTTGAGTGCACTAATTTTAGTAGATTTAGTAAAAGAAAAGAAATGTTTTATAAATAAAATTAAATATTTTATTTAATTTGGTTTGTCAAAATACACCTTTTTAATTATTAAAAAATCCAAGAATTAGAATTTTCTGCCTAATTTTGTGTCTAAACATGTGGAAATTTTACCGAATAAAGTTGAATACACTGATTTTAGTAGATATGGTAGAAGACAAAACTCTTTTAGAAAAATTTAAATAGAATCGTTTTCTTGATTTTGCACCAAAATACATTTTTTTTCATTACTTAAAAAGTTTTCGAATCCGAACTTTTAACTAAAACTTTTTTTAATTTCTTGTGGCAAAGCATATTTTCCTAATTTACTTAACTCACGAAAATTATAACTTTTTTACATAAAATTTTTCTCCAACTTTTTGATTTTTTAAATTTTTTGACAAACAAACGTTTTTTAATTACTTAGAAAATTAAAGAAATATAATTTTTTTAAATCTTTCTTTTTTTTTTCTTTTTTTCCACAAATTTTTAGTTTTTACATATTTTTTGTTTTTCAGATTTTTTTTAATTTATTACCAAATAACGTCTATACAGTCCAGGGATTGAAATTTTTAATTTATAAAAATACATTAAATATAATAAATACATTAATACTGCATATTTATAATATTTTTCCCCCATAAAATTAAAAATTCCTTAATTAAAATTAAATTCCTTAATTTTCCTTAAAAAAATCTTAATTCCATAAAACAAAAATACCAAAATCGGTTAAATTGACTAAAAATTAGTTAATTGTTAACATGTTCGCAATGTTAACATTTGCAGAAACAACCAATATCTCCATCATTAATTTAAGCAAAAGACATGTTTTTCATTTTCTCCAAAAAATATTTGCAGAAAGAAATGTGGGCAAGCAAAAAAAGACAACAAAAACAATAAACAATAAAATTAATGACACATAAGCAATAGTTTGTAAAAAGCACGAACACCAATCATCACAAGATTCTGCATGTGTGCCTTCACTAACATAAACACACACACAAATACATACATACATACACATATGTTTACATGTGAATGACACTTCCGTCTGTCTGGCGCTAACGCCGCATAAAAGCACTTCAGCTCATTAAACACAACAGATGCAAACAAACCGGGCAGTTAAGATGGATATGATAAATGTATAGAAAGGACGAGTGAAAGAAAGTAAGAAGACACGCTTAGATGCATGTATATTTACTATAAATAGCATAAAATGGATTTAAAAGAAACTGCTGTAAAATTGTTTAACCAATGAGACCAGCTTAAGGGCCTTCTGCCTAGTTCCTCCGAAATTGCAAGACCTACTTTCTGTAAAACTCCATAGTTGAAAAATGTTATGCACTAGGTGTCTCCTAGAATTCTTCTATTAAGCTTGGTTTAATGAAACGTGTGCTCAATGTATCTGATGGTCTTCAGAAATTACCTCAAATCGGTTAAGGTTCTAAGTGGCCCATTTTGGTTAGACGGAAGTAGATGGATCTTCTTATTGAGCGTCTATAGACATACAGACATACTTTTCTCAAAAACTCGTTTCAAGACTTTAAAAAATATGATAGCAAAAATATTTCTTTTACAAAAAAAAAACCCAAAAGAGGCCAGAACATCTAAAATACAATAAAACTTGCCATTTTAGTTTAGCTTAAATACAAACACTACAAAGAGGGCAAAACGTCTAGCAAAAACGTATCCAAGTCGCACTGCCAGCGCCATAAAATGTCTACAAAATTTCGCCATTCACGCTTAATTGCAATTTAAATTACAAAAACACAAGAAAGAAACGTCGCGCCGCGTCATTTTTTAGCAATTAGCGAAGTACCCAACTCAAGTTCACCAACAGACCTGCCTGTCCAACATAATGGAGAGACACACAACACAAAATAAAGAACAAGCAACAAATATGTAGTATGTGTAATCTGTAATACCGTTATAGCTGCTTAAGTAAGTCGAGCTGTGTTGAGTAATTAATGCAGTAGAGATACTGCTTTGAAGGCTGACGTGAAGAGCGAAAAGGAAACGCCTGAACAACGGCGGAGTATACGTACTATTATTGTGAAGGGGGCGGGGAGGAGTATGTTTTACAACAAACAGACAAACAGGCTTGTTAAAAACACAGTATTTGTGTTCAGGTGTGTATTTTTGTATACGACTGTCACTCATTACATTGACATATGGCTGTGTAACTGACAGCTGTTGCCTATGTTAAGGCGCAGGTATGCTGTTAGCCTCGGAGGAGAAGCACTTAGGTACTCGTACGATATCGGCGCTCAAATGAGCTAAAACGAAATTAGTTTTTGTTGTTAAGCAAAGCATGTTACAAAGAAAATACTTGCTAAAAAGTTGGTGAGAAAAAACTAACTAGCATAAAGTTTCATAGCTAGCGGCAGACAGCATCTAACTCTTACTCTTACTCTTACTTACTTTAAGTAATATTGATTTGACCAGTGGCGTAGCTAGAACGGCGCTATAAACGAAATAATTACAAAACTCGCACTAAATGCCCAACTAAGTTCATATTTGAAACGGATTTTGTACTTATATTGCTCACGTTAGATGGCGCTGTTGTGTTTTCGACTAATAATCGAAATTTGAGGTCAAAACTGTATATATTTCTCATTTTTTCTACTTACTAAGAATTGTATACTTACGCCATAGGTGGCGCTGGTAACAAATCGTTGAAAAAAACGTTTAATAAACGTCCGATTTCGATAAAAATTATATATATATAAGAATATAGTCACTACTCGAAGCAACCGCAGACTTTCTTAATAAAAACGTTGTTAAAATGTAAATTTATATTTCAAAGTGCAAATTTATCCGCTAGATGTCGCGTATGTCAATAACTTCTAAAAAACCTATATACAAGCTGATTTCTTCTACTTTTATATTAATTTATCCAATTTATATTTCTATTGTGGTTTTCACAACGGTTTCACCAATATTTGTGAAATTTGTTCTAAAATTCCGACTTTCAGCATTTTTAAAATAAAAAGGGATACGATTTGTAAGAATAGATTAATTCTAAGCTGACCTAAGCTTTGCAACACTGAAGCTGTAAGTTCGACTTGGTTACATTTTTTAAGCGCTAACACTTTATTTCACATTTTGAATGTAGACTAACTACATATGAATGCCAACTATAATGAATACTTTTAGACTCTCCGTGGCGCCAAGGTCGATTTTTCGAGTATTAAAAAGGAGGCATTTCATTCACTAGGTGGCGTTGCTGAGTTGATTAATATTTCGAACTTAAAACTATATATCAGTTTTTACGAATAAGTGGAAGCTATATCTAGGATCTAGAATGTAGAATAGCTACATAAACTCTAGGCAAGCAGAGGGTCTGAGTCAATTAAGCATACACCATGTACCATATCAAAGTAATGGGTATACTTATGAACAAAATTTATGATAGTGTTACCGAATATGTTTCATGAATTTCATTTGACCCTTTAATCCTTCTCACTTTGTGAGCACTATGTCAGTCAAGTCTGCAAATTCATATATTTATTCGGACATATTTTGCTTTACTTTCGTGGTACTTCCACAGCCCTATTTCCACATTTTATGCTCACTCGATAATTACTCAAACAATGACACTTTATTGTGTCTGTCAGACGCTTGTCTGTTGCTGGCATTTTGGCTACCAACTTATCACTTGAAACAGCTGCTCATTTATCTAATCACAGACACATAGTTGTTGAAAAAAAGTACCAAACACACACGCGTACGAGCTCCATGTGTTGACAGTCGCAGTACTATCCGAGCTAATTGTGTGACTGACAATGTAGTTGACAGGCATCAAAGAGAAGGCTGTTATCCTGCTGATCCTTGCTGAGCGAGTGTTGCAGAAAGACTCATATTAAACACTCGAACGCTTCTATGATATATTAATCGTAAGTTTTACAACAATTGCTCAGCATAAATTAGACTACTTTTTGCTATTTACACTAATAAGCCGATGGGGATTATTTCGAGGAGGTTGCTGGTCCTTGTTTTGCTGGTCATTTCGGCTGTTGGAACTAATATGCAGGTAGAGAGAATACATGAAGAATTGCTTGCTATCATAAAATTTGCCTTCTACTTGATAAGTCAGAGCTGAAGGAAGTGGATTTATTGCCGAAAAGCTTGAAAGGTGGAAAATCTCTTCTGGCAGTAAATCAGTAATCCGCCATCTATAACTTTTAAAATTTAGGATTAGCTTTTCGGATTCAAAAAGGTAATACCTGAGACTGGGCGCTTCGATAAATATGTCGCATTAGAATGTTAGTTATCGCCACGTGCGTGTCATAAATGCTTATAATAGTCTTCCTTATAAGCTCCGCACCTAAAAGCCGGCAACAAATATATTAAGTAAAGCAATTTTAGAGCTACTAGAAGACTACCTGAAGCATTTCTCTTTGTTTAAAAGATCGCCCAGCAGTGAAACTAGCAATTGTGTATCCTTTAAGATTGAAATGATGTAACAGATTAGCTGCGCTCCCAAATGCAGGCAATAAATTGGAAATTGGAATTGGAGGAAACTATAGTGAAAGGCGCTAAACCTTTAAACCTAAGACTTTCTGATGCATTTCAATTTTTAAACTATGACGAAGAAGTCAAACACTCCACTAATGGAGCCTACATGCTTTTGAAGATCTTCCTCAAAACCTGCGCCCCCAAATGTAGGCAATAAATCATCAAGTTAACTTTTTCAAAATCTCAGAAGACAATTTAATACACTTCTATTGTTTAGAATATTGCCAGAAGTTAATAGCCAGGCCATTTAATGTGCTAGAGGCTTCTATCGAAATACCATAAAACATGCACTCCCAAATGTAGGCAACAAATTTAATCAAAGACATTTTGCTACACCCATTTTGCGTATTACTGCGAAAGTGTCTGCCAATTATGGGTTTGCTATGCACTAAAAATAGTTTCGATAATTTAAATCAGTTTTAACTAAGGGAAATTAATTTAAAGTTCTAAAAAAAGTTATATTTTAATATTATTACTTTTTTTGATTTTGCAAACAAAGCGGAATCGCTAGTCAATCGGGCAACTAACTATGCGCAACAAAATGAATTTAAAATGAGCTTTTTGTAGGAAAAACAAAAAATGACCCTCCGAACAGCATTTCCAAAAACTGTTGCCAACATTACTTCCCGCGCCCCTAAAACTATGCACAGTTTTGTTAAGCGTTTATCTTTGCATAATTTTGCATACCCTTAAGTACGAAGCCGTAACAACGCTTGTCATACAAATCGCCCACTAAACAATGGAACAGTCAAAATTGTCGACACGAAAAGGCAACAACAACGCCAACAGTAGCGCATATTCAAATGCATTGACAACAATTGCAATCAAAAAGCGAGCGCAAAAGAACGCTACAAAAAATAAATAAAAATATAAAACAACAACACGAAGGCGAAATAAACCGTAAATACGGACAAGGTAGTAGCAATACTACAACAACAACAGCAACAATAGGCTAGAGACAACTAGAGAAAGGAGCACTTGAAAAACCACAAATGACTATTAGCAGAAGCACTTAAAATGCAAAAACACACACACACACACACAAACGACAAGAGCAAACAGTTACTATTTACAAGGAACCAAGGAAGAGTGCATAGTAGTATAAAGAACGAACTGGCAAGTGTGTCGAAGACAAGGCAAGAACTCAGTCGTGTGTGTCAGCGAGCAACTGAAGCACTGGGCCGCGGAGGAGAGCAAGTAGAGCTCAAGCTATATTTGAGTGCAACAACAACTCAAAGAAAAACGACGTACGCCAAACAATGACAATGGCAATGACAAGGACAATTCAATTGCAATTTCAATGACTGTGTCAGAAGAATCGCACAAGTGCAGTGTAGCGACCAAGCGGGAAGCGACACTGCAAAGCCACTTTGTAGGTATGGCAACCATAGGCGTTGTGAAGAAATCAGAATGAGAGTACTTTCAAGGTATTTTTCGTGCAACCTGCACTGAAGGCTTAACGTGAGGCCTCCATTTAATATACTCATCTAAAGAGAATATCGTGTTTTACGAACACTCCCTGAGAGCAGTAAGTGTAAGTGTGACCCAACTGATCCATTGATATAGAAAATGCATGGTATCGAAAAAGAAAAATTATTGGAAGATCTCTAATTCATCATACCGAGGACTCAAGAATTCGAAACAAGCTTTTTAGGGAGTGTTTTTATCAAAAATGGGAGACCCCATGAATGGAAATGTCAGCATCCGTTAAGATTCCAATATATAAAAAATATTGAACCTAACTGCTCTCGGAACACCTCAATTTTTACATTCAGCACTTTTGAGCAATCTATAGAAGTAATAAAAGAAGAACACCTTTAAAAATTGGAAGACTTCTAAAAAATTAAAACTCAGGAGTTTCAGGAGCTCAAAGTTCGACCGTTCGAGTAATATAGGGTTGTTCTCATATATTCGACTGATCAGACTATCAGATCAGAGCATCCTGGAAAGCTGCTATACATTCTAGAACTCGATTACCGGACTTTTCAACTTCAGCTACGGAAGAAGTTTTCTAAAACGTTATGTCAGGTCAGACTTGCCGGTTTCGGAGATCCGATAAAAGTAATTATAGACTGCAATTAAACTACGTTCTATATTTTTGAAATTCGAAATTTCGGCTTTCGAAATTTCTTATTTTAAGTTTTTCGAATGGAAAATAAATTTGCAGCAAAAGCCAAAGTTACTTTCAAAAAACTCAAGCAATTCAAAATCTAACAAGCTAAAGTCTTGAACTGCTAATATCCCGTTAAAAAAATGTGGATGGATCCGTTGGAATAACGGAACTAATCAGTTGGGCTTGGATCCTTAAGTAGCGGCAAATTATAGTACTGAAGTGATACCTTCAAATCTAGAAATAGCGGAGCTCCTATAGTCCCACTGATTGTCCCAGCGCTCTCAGCCAAAAATTCCCAGGGATATCAGCGATACACGGCATTTTTCTTCCAATAGCATGGATTATAGGATTCCCAAGAGAGCTACGATATTTATGAGGCTCTTAAAATCTGTTAAATTGAAACACTCAGAAATAACAGGAGGAACAGAGATATTTTCTCTGCTAAAAAGAGTGTTTAGCTCTCAAGACTTCTATAGCAATGGTATTACCCTGTAGGAAAATTGAAGTGCTGATTGGGTCTGAAGACGTTTTATAGTGGAATCAAAGCTGAAATCTACAAAAGAATCCATTAGTTATAGAATTATAGCTGTAAAGTCAAAGACGGCATTTTCACCCGATTTCCTACAGGCATGCTATGACTGCCACTAAAATCGCACAACTTTTACAATATATCTTATTCGCACACATAATTCGGAATATTCGCTTTTTCACTCGCAGACGATCACGTATAAAACATATATAACAAAATCCACAAACATACATATATATATATGCATACACTTATGTAAACATTTGAAGTATTTGTATATTAGAAAGTTAATGGTATATGAAATACAATTTGTCCTTAAGTGGAAAGGCATGTGAATGGTTGCGTTTGCGGTTCAGCTAAACAACCAAAAGTGCAGTTCTAAAACAACATTGCAACAACAATGCGAGTTACAGAGTACAATGCACTTAAGTGCATATTCTTTTCTGTTATTTTAAGACGCATTTTATTTCAATGTAGATGCATGTGTGTGTATGTGTGTGTGTGTGTGTCTTGTGGCACAATTGAGTTTTTGAATTATTTAGAAAATGTTGGATTCATCTCTTATGTTTATTGTAGAAAATGCACCATTGAATTGGCAAAGAATTTACAGGAAAAGCAATTGACATTGTGGCGTCTTCTTCGAGAGACTTTCAAGTATGATGTTGTTAGTGAAATGGAAAAATGCATAGTAAACTTTTGCAAATATTTTTGCATATTTAACTGCGCTTTTATTGAAATGCACATAATGGACACTCGACTCGGCGAAAATTTCATATAAAAATAATGAAATGGTTGAGTGGAAGATTGAGGAAATTTAATTTAAAATTTTGTTTACTTATTTCATGAAATGCACAAAAATGCAAAAAAAACAGTCAAAAAATAATTATCAAAAACATAATGTTTTAAAAATCCGTAACCAAAAAAGATTTTTGAAGGTCCATAAAATTCGAAACAAAATTAATTAAACAATTTTTTTATACTCAAAAAATTTTTCTTAAAAAATTAGAACACTGACCATTAAAAAAGGTGTAAGTACTGAAAATTAATTTCACTAAAATGTGCTTAATTTTTTTGAAAATTAAAAATCTTTAACCTTTACCCAAAAAAATTTTTGAAGGTCCAAAAATTTCGAAAAATTTTATTAACAAATTTTCAATCAAAAAATTTTTCTTAAAAAATTAGAGTACTGATTATTAAGAAAGGTGTGAGTATTGAAATTTATTTTCATTCAAATGTGGTTAATTTTTTGGAAAATTAAAAAATAAAAAAAAAAATTAAATGTTGAACAATGAAACTAAAAACAGACTTTCACGTATAGAAAAACAACATTCAGGAATAAAAGTGATTATTAAATAAAAAAATTTAGCTATTAAATTAAAGAAATATTTACGTTAAGAAATCACTTTTATTTATATAAAATTTTTTCTGAATCTTATTATTCAAAAACTATGAATATAAAAACCAGCATTCCATTATGTTTAATTTTTTAAAAGATTTATTGCAAACTTTTTGAACTTATACTTTTCTTAATTTTGAACAAAGAAAACCAAGAAAAGCTGTTATCAGATATATTAAAACAAAATAAACAAACAAAAGAATTTTCAATTTATAAATAACAAATTAAAAGTAAAAATTAAATCAAAAATATTTTATAACAAAAAAAATTATAATTTTTTAAATATTTTTCATTTCGAATTTAAAAGTAAAATATTAAAAAAAAATATTTGATTTAAAGAACTATCAGTAAAAAAAGAAATTTCTGGTAAAAAAAATTTTAAAAAAACGGGGGAAAATAAAAAAATGAAATAAAAAATGAAAAAATTTTATTTTTTTTCTTGTTTGCAGATATTTGACGACATAATTTTCGTATTCTTCGCCATCGAAATGCTAATCAAGACGATAGCGATGGGCTTGCACGGCAAAAATACCTATATGGCTGATTCTTGGAATCGACTGGATTTCTTCATAGTTATTGCTGGTCTCTTGGAATACGTAACGAATGTGGAAAATTTGAACTTGACGGCGATACGAACGATAAGAGTGTTGCGTCCATTGCGGGCAATCAATCGCATACCAAGTAAGTACAGAGGGGGGCGCTTAAAGGACCGACAGAGCGTATACGCAATTTTCACAATGTAGCAAATTAATGCAAGAAATGCTCATTTTATCGTAATTTCGAAAACCTTTTTAAATATTTCAATAACAATTTTACGAATTCCACGTAAGGTATGCGCATTTTGGTCATGTTGCTGCTGGACACGCTGCCTATGCTCGGCAATGTACTGCTGCTCTGTTTCTTCGTCTTCTTCATATTCGGCATCATTGGCGTGCAACTGTGGCAGGGCATATTGCGTCAACGTTGTTGGGTCGTGGAAATGCCGGTCGACAATTTTCCGTAAGTACACACTTCTTAAAGGTTATTCGAGCAAATAATTTTGAAAAATTTTCCATTTTTACTAAAAGAAATTTTAAACAATAATAACTTTTCTCTTTCCGCATTGCTACTACTTATTCTGCAACGTCTACCTTTCTCTTTGGTTTTTAATGAGTTTTCATTTTACTTTCTCCGTACTTAAGAAGATGCTGTAGTATTTTTTAGCTTTTTTTTTGCATAGTGTTATTTTAATTTCTTATACGAAAAGTTTCTGAATGTATAGCTTATAAATGGAAATTATTTTTTAGGGTTTACAGCGAATACTTTGAAATAAATTTCGAGCAAATAAATTTTAGGATAACAAAAAAAAAAACAAAAAAAAAACATAGAAGCAAGAAAAAAAACAGAAATAAATGTCAAAATAGAAATAATTTTTTTTTTTTTGAAATTAACAAAATTTCTTTTAATTTTTGCAAATTTTTACTTTCTCTTATGTAATATTAATTAGAAATATTTCTTTTTTAAATTAGCATTCCAAGTTTTTATCAAACATACAATTAACCATATTTAATTTATTTTATATATACTTTTTCTTCTTCCTCTTTTATATATTTTAAATTTCATATACCTGAGATTCATTTTACTAAAAAAAATTTTTTCAATGTTCCGATTAAAAAAAAATTGGTTTTTATATTTAATTGTTTTAATTGAAATTATATTTTCTTTAATTTTTAGTTTTTTTACAGAAATTTTTTTTACTTTTTAAAATTTTTTTTTACAATATTTTTAATAGTCATAGTACTAAAAACAGTTTTTGTTGGTTTCAATTCCAAAAAAAAAAAAATTACTTTTTATACTTCATTATTTTAAATGAAAAGACATTTTTTTTTTAATTTTTAATTTTTTTACGGAAAAATTATTACTGTTTTAATTACTTACAAAAAACATTTTTCATTTTTAATATGCTTTCTTTAATTGCTATGAAAACCGCCGTTTTACAAGCGTTCCTTGGCGCCCAAAAGGCTGCAAAGCTTGTATAAGCCGTTTTCAGGTGGTAATTGTACAGATTCATATGTATATATATAGACATACATATATCAACATTTGTATATACCATGTAATGAAGAAATTATGAAAAAAATGCCACTAACGAGCTTTTTTGTTAGAGCTTTTAAATTAATTTAAATTTATAGAATAAAGCATGCAATTTCGCTTACGTTTTTGTACATTATTAGTTAAGAAAACGGTGTACTATTAATGTTTTTGTTCGAAGCTTTGTAAAAACTCATGCTGAAAGTTCTCCGATGCTTTTTGAGCTTCTGCAGATTCTAACTTAGTGTCCCTAGATATATTGATATATTCACAAACTAAACCAATGTTTTAAACATACAGAGTTAGAGTTTAGAGCTTTTCGCGCGTGCTTTTTTAATGTATTTTTATTTGTAGTATATAATTGAGAAGAATTAAATTTTGTATGTACATAATTTTTAACAAAAGGGTTAGAATTCAGACTTTAAAGAATTTTATTAACTTATAAGGATAATAACCTAAGCACCCTTGAAGCTTTTGTAGCGAGCTTTCTGATAATTTTTAATATTGTAGTTCTTAACATTATTTGAGTTAACAAAGCTGCTATAATATAGACTCGGCCATTTAACAAAAGCTCTAATCGAGAGTAAAAGCTTTCAGCAAGCTTTCTCTTATTTTTTTACACTAAAAATTTTCAATATTCTTTAAGTTTATAAAATGTTGGAATGAAGCCTTGAAGGGATTACATTATTTTACAAAATTTCTAACTGAGGCTTTTTTTTACTAGAAGCTTCCAATGAGCTTTCCCACCCTTTTTTCACTTTGGCGTTTTTCAATTTCGTATATTTTATTACAATTGAAATAATGACCAAATAGTGTCGCAAGTCTTCGTTCGTTAAAGCTTTCAGGAGCTTTTAAGCGCTTTTAAAACATTGTTTTTAAGCATAAGTATCCTTTTTTTACTTTCCCCCGAATCTCTGGCAGGATTATATAAAACACGGGATCTTTGGGAACGAATTATGGTCGGTCAAAAGAACCTAGCTTCATAAAAAAACCACCATTTCTCATATTATAAATGCTCCTTAAAGCTCTGGACACTTTCTCCGAGACTGAAAGTAGGATAGTTACTAAAAAGATTTAGCAGAGAGGATTTCTGGGAAATTGGCTTAGGACAATTTCTTGATTCAAGAAAATAATTCAAGACGCGTTCTTTCCTAATCTAAATAACGGTACATTGAAGAAAGTTCTCAAACGCACGCATGTAAAGCGTTTCCGAGTATTATTGACTGCTGCGTTTTATACCAATTTCTGCGCTGTAACTCTCAATTGAAATGTCAGCTGTCTGCCTGTCATTAACACTAAGCTGCCGCAATTACTGTGCGCAGATTGCTGACTACCGACTGCCGCCCCGTTAACAACTAAGCCTTCAACACACCGGCAGTCGTTTGGTTGACTCCATGTGGGAGCTGTTGGGCGCCATGTGTCTCAAGTGCGGTGCCACACTCTCTGCCACAGCAATTACGTCTCAGTCACTTAGCAGACGTGTTCGCAATCGATGAAATTCCATACTCATACTTGCGACAATAAATTTGCGATTTTTCATTTTCATGCGAGAAAGTACAAAAGTCATAATAAAAATGGCAAACGCGACACAAAGCTAATCGCTATTGAAAGCCACATTTGCCCACACCCTGTCGCATTCCAGCTGTCGGGTGGTGTCTTTAAAATGCAAATTAATTGCTGACTGACTTCTTTGCCTTCCCCAGCAGTCACACCAGTGTAGTCTCCTTGCCAGCACGGTTGCCAACTAGCTGCCTGGCGCTTTCTACTGAACACACGCGCCACACACGCGCCACACATGCCCACATACTCATATAATATATATGGTAGTAAATTATGCCAACTCACTCATATGCATATATTGTACGGTAAACATTGACTGTCTGGGCATTCGCAGATTTCAGGCGCCCAAGTAGCGCTGTATCGGCCTCTTGTCATCATACATGATGTATGATATATAAACTCACATACATATAGCTATATAAGAATATGTTTACTTAAGCGCTGTTTTCGGTAAACAAAGTGATATGCAGGTGTCTCCTCAGTAAATATTTTTGGCGGTTTTGAAAAAGGTAGTTGTCAGGTTGTCGGCATGGCGCTAGCGCGCAGCTTTTACATATTGCCACATTAACTAAATAAATTAACATTAGAAATGTTTCCTGGAACCGGTAACTTAGGTTAACAGCAATAAGTATGGTTTCATGTGAGCATTTAATCTCGAATCCACTATTATTGTCGAATAATTTCAGCAGAACTTCGATAACTTTAGAAATACATAATATTTAGTACAAGAAGTGCTTGTCAAGACTAAATTTTGGTTGGCATCCCAGCTAATTTTTAGTTTGTATCTCGACTAAATCCAAGTCACACTCCCTGAATGTACAATGGAGAGTTGAAAATGTAATAAAAACTGCTCCCAAAATCGATGAAATTTATGACTATGCCTTGAGATATTTTTAATAGAACACGGATGCACGGAGTAATTTTTCTTTCAGTATTTTATTTCAGTGCAATTATAAACCATGGAAGTCCCCTTAAACATCTCTCATGTTAGTGACTTTAATATTTTCATATTAAATTGTAGAAATAGGGTGCTGAAAATTTCGAAAAAAAAACTCGCCATATTTTGGGAGCTTAATTAAGAAGAAAGGACTTCATATTTATTCAGTACCGCAACTAGATAAAAGACATTGCACAAATATGCTAAAAAAAAATTAAATATCAACCAGTTAATGAGAAAATTATTTATCCCTTTCTATTTGAAATAACTTGTCAAAATGTATTCAGGTAACAAAATATTTAGAATCACTTTTTAATTGAAAAATTTACAAGTTCGACTTTTAAAAGTGTAAAATTTCGGTTAGTTATTTCTGTTAAATATTTTTATTGCCTACATCTTAAGATATTTGATAATTTCTTAATTCTGAATAAATGTCTCTAATATTTTGAGGTATTAAATATTTTTTAATTTTTTTTCTTGTGTTTACATTTTAGGTTAAATAATGTTTCACTTTTTAAATTTTTTTTTATATTTTCAATTTTATTTTATATTTGAATCAAATTGTAACGGTTTGTTACTGTTATATTATTAAATTGTAATTGTTATGGTAGTAAAGCATATAAAAAATTTTACTTTTTAAATACAAAAATAAGAAACAAAAATAAAAAGGCCTTTTCAGTTTATTTTGCCTTATGGTATGATTTCTTTTAAGTTTTAAAATATTTATGTTTCATATTTTAAATTAAATTACGTTTTATAATAAGCAAAATTTAATACATTTACCTGTTTAACAAATTTTTCTTCTTTTCAAACTTGTAAAAATTTTCATGGTAGTAAAATATTTAGAAATTTGTGTATTTATTAAAAGCAAAAAGAAACAGCTTTTCATAATTTTAAAATTTTGGGGTAGATTTGTTGAAAAATTTTTAAACTTATTTTTATGATTTATCGTGTCACAATCAAAATTAATATATTCTATTTTTCCTTTGTGATTTTGTATAAAGAAACTTGTATTTCAACGCTTAAAATTTAGTAAGTAGGTATTAAAGCTGGTCAGTTGTATATGTGTATGTAAACATCTATTAATTCCTTTTCCATAAAGATAATAATTGAAAAATATTTTATTTTATAATAAAATAATATTTAATTTTTTTTGCATAAAATGGAAAAAATTACTGCTTTGATTTAAAATATATATATATATTTTTTAAATTTGCAATTAAAATTTTTCAAAAACTTTTATTTTATTTTTTATATTTTAGAACACAATTAATTTCTAATACTTTTTGCAAAATATGAAAATTAAAAATTTCCAATATATCTGAAAATATGAACACGCAGTATCTGCCGCTTACTTTCTTTTGCTGAGAAGTTATTTATACACATCCATATTCATATGTAAATACAAGAATTCACGTAAAATTTTGTAAATACATGCGATTAAATAAGATTTTATCAAAATTCAGTATAAAAATTAAGAAGAAAATTAAAATTTAGATAAAATGCAAAACCCGCGCTTTCTTATGAGCTAATTGCACGTTCAATATAAAAAAGGAATATTAAAAATTGCTAATAAAATCTTTTTGTAAAAAATGTACAGATTTTATCAAATTAGGAAAGACAAAAGAAACGTTTTCATGAAAAAAAATTAAAATCATGAAAAATTTCTTTATTGCTAAATTTCAAATTGAGAGCTGAAAACTAAATTTTCTAACAAGTTTTTAAGAATTTACGTTTGAATGGTTTAGGAATATAGGAATGTAAAAATTTTTTTCTATTTTAGTGGAAATCTAAAATTAAAAAATTTCAAATTTATAAAATTTTAAAAATTTTGACTTTTTGCGTTCAAAAACTTAAATTAAAAGATGGCTTTTTCCCAAGAATTTTTCTGTTAACAATTTGAATTGTTACCAGTTTTTGTTTTTTTAAATAAATTTTTCTTCCCTGAAAGCGAAAAATTTTATTTTTGCAATTCTGCTTTAAAACCAGCTCTGTATATATTCATAAGTGTACATAAAATTGTATAACAAATTTTTTCGTTGTGTATAAAAGGTTTAAGAGTAAATTGAAGCCCAATCCTTAGCTTCAGATATGCATTTTTATAGCATTTCTGTAAACAAAAAATCTGTTTTTCAGCCCTTTTATTCACCCAACACTCACCTTTTAACCCCTTCTCTACATCAACTGATTCACCCTGTCTTTAATCCCATTTGTCATTGCCAATGTATGCGCTGCCAAGTGTAAAAGTATATATATATCTAAACCCCTCTCACGCTAATTTTCTCTCACTTGTGCTAACTATCCAATGTGCTCTGACCAAAAACTGCAGAATGTATCCACATGTTTCCCAAGATATTTTTTGTGTATGTTATTTCATTTCCTCTGCGTTAAAATTTCGATAAAACGATCTAACGCAAACTCTCACTCCTTTCCTTCCTCTCTATCTCTCTCACTCTCACGCATTATCTTATACGTATATTTTTCTACATGATCTCTTTGTTTGTTACAACTCAGCCATTGAGTTCCCTCTCACTCTACCACTCACTAGCGTACTCTCTTTTCCTATTTTTCTCCTGCTATCTCAGCTATTTTGTAGTTATTTTGAACCCAGCTCAATATAAGCATTTATACTTAATCGCCCAATTTCGGAAAACAAACAACAAAAACAAAATCTTAGCTAAAACCCTTTAATATTTCCTTTCAAAAACAAAAACTACCAAAATACAACTACAATTACAAACATTGAACTACAAGAAATTCAAAAATCATACGGGTTTTTTTGTTTACAGGGACCTACCTAAAGAGTACAGAGTTCGAGTCCGTGTTAACTCGTAAGATAAAATCCATTTCTTTCTTTACTTGTATTTATGTTAAACAACAGATAAACATAAACGTACATAAATATTACAAAAAAATTAAATAAAAAATACAGAAAAATATATATCTAGTATACTAAAATACGAATAGTATGAAATATGCTGCAGATGCCTTTTAGAATCAGCGTGTTTTCTCTAAATAGTACCTTTTTTGCTACTACTAATACTATCAATATACTCCTAATACACCAGTACTTAACATACTAAAATTTAGTAGCTACTATTTGAGCACCATTGTATTCTACTACTATTAGCATCTTATGCGTGCCACACTTAGTACACATCTTCACTTACTAGTCTAGCTAGTTTCATGAACTCTTGGTAGCCACTTTACATAAATTAAGTAAAACTTACTATTTCTAACACACCGTAGCGCAGAGAAAATACTACTATTCCACTCACCTTAAAAAACTCTATTAAAACACACTATAGTACTTTAGTTACTGCCATTTCTAGACTACTCTTACTTACAACTCACAGCACAAATATTATTCAGTGTCATTTGAGTGCGTAAGTTTAAAAATTTATACATTAATTGAAGAAAGTTTTACATTTACATTACATTTTTCAGTTCTAAATGTGTGTATGTACGTGTACTTGAAATTTAATTATTTTATTGCAGATTTATTCACTACTATTTTCAACAATCCTTGTACAACTTGTAGGAACACTTGCTACTCCCTCACCATACCTCTTTAATTGGTACTATGATCTTAAACTTATTGCTACTACTTTCTTTAGTATTATTTATTACTTTTCACAACGATTTAAGAAAGTCTGAAACACCTGCATTTAACTAAGTTTAAACACTCTTCTAGTCATAAAAATTCGTTGCTTACTTTTTCTCCTTTACTTTCCTCTCTCATTTTTCATACAGTTGTTTTTCTCTTTACTTTTCCTAACTTATATTATCTCCTCATAAGAGGTGAAGTTTTGATATTGGCAAGTGTTCCGCAAGTTCACATCACTGTTTATACCTTAATTTTTACCGCTTTTGCTTTATATGCTTGTACTATCACTAAAGAGTATAATTCTAAATGGCTCTATACTCCTTTTAAAGCACGTGCTCATTTCTATAATTATTGATTTTCTCTTTACTTTTCCTCACTAATCTTCTTCACTCGCAATCATTGAAGTTTTGATATCATCAGGTGTTCCACAAGTTCACATAATTTTTTATGCCTTGATTTCTACTGCTTTAGTTTTATATACTTCAAATATCTCAAAATAAGCTTATCCTAATTAATATTTTTCTTTTGAAGCAGGTGTTCCACAAGTTCATATTACTGTTGTAACCTGTTTTGCTTACTTTCCTTGTTATATTTTTAAAATAATTCAAAGTTTATTACAAGATTCAATAAAAGTAATATTTTTTTTGATTAAAAAATAATATAAATATTAAACTTTTAAGAGACAAAATATATTTCTACTCCACTTTAAAAATAAATCGTATCTGGTATAAGCCCATATATTATTATTATTACATTATATAGCGCCCCTATTTAAGAGACATATTAACAAAATATATTTCTACTCCACTTTAAAAATAAATAGTATCTGATATAAGCCCATATATTTCTTAGAATATGTCAAATTATTTGCATATATTGGTAATATATATCGTTAGACCTATTCTAGAATTCGAATTCCATATTCATATATAATATATACTGCTGTAATTGACTGCGCTTGTTTTATAAACGCAACTGGTTACCCCTAACCTAATAGATATAGAAACTTTATATACCAATTCACCCCAAATACATACCGAAATCCTCGTGTACTTTGCAAGTTGTTCAAATTCCACTGCCTCCTCAATGTTGTTGATCCCGTAGCGTTATGCTGAAAATATTTTTAATTTTTGCTTAATGCCAAGAAGCACTCAAATGAATGCGATTGTTCTTTTTACAGGAAAAATCATCATTTTCTCTTGGGAAGGTATTTAAAGCTACCTTTGAATATGAAAATACTGTAGTGTGTTATTGCACATAATATATTTATACCCAATTAAACAAATAAACACGCAATCATAGTGATGATATAAGCACAAAACTTACTAAATCAAATTTGTACTCTTAAAATTCACACAAAAAATGTCCGTATTTTTAAAATATCTTTAATAACTAGTACGAGATAAAATAGATATTTATTTTATAGATAAAGCTTTTAAAAAAAGCATATTAAACCCCCGAAGTATTTAAATAAATAACGATCCTAGAAAATTGCCAAAAATAATATATATACACAAATTTTTCAATCATTATCACATAGCGATTAAAGTCCACTTGGATTATTGGATTATGGAGAATCATAGCTCATTTGCTTTATCATTTATTCATGCACAGGACAGAGCGTTCCATAAGTTCATAAAACGTAAAACTATGGCAGTACTTATTATAGTCATAGCAGCTTGTGTTCCACAAGTTCACAGTACGACAAATGAATATAACTCTTTTCAGTGAGAATGGGGGTTGTGTTTCTCCAGTTCAGAAAAATATAAATAAAATTATGCTAAAGGTAGTTGTAGAGGGTCCATTATAGTAAGCAAAGCTATTGCTATAATATGTTCAAGGCAAAGTTAAAGCTGGTTATCTTTTCTAGGCTTATTTTTCTATATTTTCTAAGTATTTATATTATTGTAGCTGGCTTCTTTTCGCTTCTATTATTTACGTCTTTCCTACGAAAATTAAAAAAAATATATTTGCTATCTGAGCTCTAAATCTTGTGTTCCACAATTTCAATATCGTTTGCTTTCAACTGATTGCTCAGCTAAATCTCCAGTATTGTTTAGTTATTCTCTCCTGATTCTAACTAATTGTCTTCACTTTCTTCCCGCCTGTCAAACTCTCTAATACACTTTTCTTTTTTGATCCATATTTTTAATGCTCTGGGTGTTGTACGTCTTTACGGAAGCTTTTGGCGTATATTCTTTTGAAATAACCGTACACTTCTTAATGCAAATTTCTGTAGCTACTTCAAATAGGCTGTTCAAGATCAGTTTCTTATGTTCGCTCTGTGTTAACAAAAAGTTCTATTTTAATTTTGAGATTTGCTCACAAAAATGCATTAATTTTTGACTTCTCTTGAGTTATCTTACCAAACACGTTTTACCTCTGGGTCCTCTACATTAAAATTCTTTACACAATAGTTGCATAAAATGACACTAATTGGAATTGGTTGCTAATTACAATAAAAATAACCTGCTGATAACTTAAACTTTGGCTCAGACACTCACCAAACTACTCACACTCGACGCACGCCAGTCAACAAATAATTTCTCATTTAGGCGAATACTTTGTTGTACTCTAGAAACTACCTTTTGTTTCACTGCTATTATTTTATCATACAACCATAACCTACTCATATATTTTGTTCTATTTTTTACTCGAATTTATTTAATTTATTATGAGTTAAATATTGTTGACTCTTTACTGATCAATTGCCAAAATATTCTTACACAATTATCACTCGATTTAACTTAATCTCGAATATCTACTGGTCACTATTTCTTGTCAATCTCAGCTGAATTCTCACTCTATATCAATTATTTGCACTCAAGCTAAGCATTTAATTTGCCACTCATGCTCGCAAAAATTAAGAAAAGTAAGGAAAGAAAAGTTTTTTTACTTCATTAGTGAACTCATTTAATTCAGAAATCATTAAACTTGGCTCACGATTCTGCATTCGTAAAAAACAATTTCACTCAATTTCCACTCAAATCTTTTTATAATTTTTTTTTTATAAAATATATTCCTATATACACATGATAACTTTTTTTTACATTTTTTACTCGATAACTTAATTTTAAATTCACTCAACTAGACCACACTCAAAGCCCTACATATTAATGAAATCATGAGTTACTTCTTCACATTCTAATGCATATTTTAGCAGTGGACACGCATACGTTTTAGCAACATTTAATGAATTCACTCAATTTTGACAGCTCAAACTCAAACTCAAATCGACTACATACACCTTTAAGTTTCATACACTGACTCACTTAACTCACCTAATTTAACTCAATTTCACAGAACTAAAGCCATGCAACAACTCACTCACAAAAGCCACTCAAGGGGAAGAACTTCACTGTTATTGAAATTTTAAAATAAAATAAAAAAGTTCACATCATTTTTGCTTTTGGTTTTCAAACAACATTTTGTTTATTAAGAAATTATGGAAAAAAAAGAACTTGTTTTTTACAAAAAAATTTTTTTCAAATTTTCAAAAAAATTTTCAAAAAAATTTTTTAAGCTTTTTATATATATATTTTTTTGCATACTATTAAGGACTTCAGCTCGCTACTCAAATCTCTAAGCTCTCATTTTTCGACCTAATTTCATACATATTTAGCTAGTAAATTTCTCTTTCACTCAATACTCAATATTCAACTCTTCATTTTCCACTCATTCATTCAAATTTCTACGTGTCTGAATAAGTGTTATGAAATGTTTTGAATATGAAAATTTTTTATATATATATTGTGCGTTACTAAATGTCTCTTTTTTGTATGTATTTTTTCTCTTCTCTCATTCTGCTCTCGATAACACACACTGCATATACTGTATGAAAAAATTAATGCAATTGAATTGCCGTACACTGAAAATAATTACCAAATTAATTATTTTAACGAAATAATAACTTTTTAACAAAATTGTTTTAACACAACTTATTTTTATTTTTAAAATAAATTGACACCAATCTTCCACACAACAACTTTTAAATTAAAAAAAAAAAACACTGTTAAAATTATCATTTTGTTCAATACTGTGCAAAAACCCTCTACAACCAATCTACTCTTTACAACAACAAAAATTCAACAATAACTATGGAAAAAACAATAAACAAACCACCACAACAACAACCACAAAAAAAAAAAAACTCTAGTGTCTCCAACTACTACGAATTCTCGAAGGAGCAGGACTACATTTGCTCGAAGCCCGAGGACTCTGGCATGCATTTATGCTCGGATTTGCCACCCTATCGTGTTGGCGACATGATTTGCACGGGTAAGTAAGCAATATGCACAACAATAGCAACAACAAGCAACGGTTTATTGTTACAGCTAGTTAATTATGCAATTAAGTATAGAAGAAATATAGTAGGAATGAATGAAGTAACCAATTTGCCAGCAACTCAATTAATTTCAAGCGCCGACAGGACAGTGGTGGCGCGTATGAGGGGAGCCGACTTAAAAAGTACGAAAAAAAGCTTGGCCGCTTGTAAGCGCTCGTCAACTGGCCATTGTTGTTGTTGTTGCCACTGTTGTTGCCCATTAAAAAGTCGCGTTTGCAGCGCCGTAAAATTAGCGCGCCGCGCGGACGCGCGCCCTAAACGCGTCGTAAGCGAAAATGGACAATGCAACAAATAATTTCATTGCTACTTGAGCGATTTTTCATGCTGCCAATTTGTGTTGCTATGCTATGGCATATTGTTGTTGTAATTGTTGCTTATGTTAATGAGTATGATTGGCGCTGGGGCGCGCACGTACGTTTGCCACGCCGTTGTTATTGCTTATTATGTGCGCGCAAATTTTTCATTGCCATTATGAAATGTCCGCACAGCAAAAGTGGGGTTGCGCAGGGGTTGCGGAGTGTTACAGCTACATTTTTTAATTAAGAATTTCCTGTACCTGATACAGCAATGAGGGCAGGAGTGCGCAGGAAATGCTAATTGTGAACTGGTGGCAAGGCAAATAAATAATTAAAAGAGATATCGACCGGAACGGAACGTTGGAAAATAACACTGCAAATGAAAATGCAAAGAAAAATTAATATTGCAAAGCAAAAAAGTTAATTGAAAAAAGGCAAAATTGTACTCGTGTGACAGCAAACTTGGTAATACGCCTCGCATTCGCGCGCATTTCATTATTAACGCTTGACTTGCACATTTCCGTAACCTTTGTCGCGGCATAATTTTAGGCGCCACAACAAAAATTTTTCTTTTTTTAATTTTCCCGACATTTGTATGTATTACCAAAATGATCAACCGTAATTTTACAAGTGAGTGCGCAATTTGACGGCAAAATGCTTTAGGAAATTGTCAAGCAAACAACAATTAGGGCTAATTACCGATAAATTCCTGTAACTAATTTCTGTAGGAATAAAAAAAATATTTTCATTATTTTTTTGAGGCTTTCTTTAGATTAGTATCATAATGTATGTTTTTCTTCGCATTGCCTGTCAAAACAGTGCTTATTTCAGTAAGTTTTTGAGTGTAAAAAGTTATTATATGAGAGCTACAGTTTGCAACAGGGTTGCATGGGCGTATATGCAATGCAAAAAACGGAATAAATTCTACTATACTGAGACTACATCAGTGCTTTAGGAAAACTAACGCTACTCCAATGCAGGCAATATTTCCAAAGAAAAATCATCGAAAAAGAAAATAAGATCCAGGCGCACATCAAACTGGAATATATTCAAACAAGCTCTGTCAACTAGGTGAAAATCTTCAAACTGATTTCCAAACGTGAATGTTTTCTGCTAACAACAATATAACAACAATATGTTTGGCACGTGCATACGAAATTCTTCTAATGAAGGTCAAAAATTTGCTAACTCATAGAGGGTAAATTCCAAAATTTGCTACCGAAATCGATATGGTAATGAATTTGTCAAGCTATACCACTGCTAGTACAGTTCTAGATAGAAAATCGCACGCGGCACAGTTAAATGTCAGACCGGCATTTTGAACACAAGTACTTAGAATTATAAGTCTTCAAAGCTTTTAAGTTCCAAAGCTTTCAAAAGCTCACCAAAAGAGCATCGATGCCTAATTAGTTCTGTAGTTGAAAAATGTCCGGGTTTTTAGGCCTGCTATGAAAGTATTTTAGCTCTCGACTCTATATAATTAAAAATTTTTTTTTATTTAAAAATTTTTGAAAATTTTCTAAAAATATTTTTATAATGCAAAATAAATACATACTAAATTTTCAGAATCTGCGTCCATATATAGTGACAATCTACCGACAAATACCTCCTGCGTCAATTGGAATCAATATTATACGGATTGTCTGGAGATTGGTAACAATCCATTTCAAGGAACAATATCGTTCGATAATATTGGCATGGCATGGGTGGCGATATTTTTGGTAAGTAAAACAATGTGTGTGATTTATGAGAAAGAAATGGGCGTGAAATATTAAAAAGTTTAGTGATTAAACTTAAAAATTAGACTTAGAAGTAATCATTTAGGGTTATAAATATAGAAGACAAAAGGGCTTACGAGATGAGACTAATATTTCTAAAATTAACCCAAAAGTATGCATTAATTTAAGGTAGTATAGTGGATATATATATTTTATTGCCGAAACTGTATGTATTCTTTAGATCAAACAAGACTTAAATATTGACCTATGGCGCCCAAAAAGATGCAATTATCCTGACAAAAATTTTGTAGTTCAAATGACAAAGTAAAGACAAAAGTAATACAAGCTAAAAATACTTTCCATGCCTAAAAGTATATACTTACTTCAAATACTTAAAAGTTAAAAAAAAAAGTAATCAAAAGTAATTGAAAGTAATGGCAACAGGGGACAAGGAATGATTGAAATGATTATATTATCTAAAAAAAAAAACTTGTTCAATGATAGATAGACGAATGAGTATTAAATAATAAGTGTTGGAAATTGAGGATAGCAAATTTAATATTTCTAGTTTAGCATTATTTTCGAATACTGAAATACTACCCCAAGTAATTAAAAGTAATGCCAAGTTGACAAACATTAAAGTAATCTAAGTTAAAAAGTTTGTAGTTACGTTCGAGTAATTACAATCAATTTCAAGTATTGTAATTAAAAGTAATGCAAGCATCAGACAAAGTAGAGAGAAATTTAGCATTTTATGCCTAAAAGTATGCATATTATTTCAAGTACATTAAAATCACTGCCAACTAATTAGTAGTAATGAAAAGCAACGTAAACTAAGAAAATTTATTATTTCCCAACTAAAAGTGTGTATCATTTTCAAGTGATTAGTAAGTGAATTAGTATTCAAGTGATTACTTCAAGTAATTAACAGTAATGCTAAATTAATTTGACTTTATTCATAGATTTTAATTTGGAAAAGTATATTTCAAGATAGTTTTAAATCTTTTTTTCAATAAAAAATAATTACTTCACTTATTTAGTGCCTTTAAAGAAACCTGAGAAGTCAAAAAAATTTGTGAAAATGGTAATCATATTCAATTAGTGAAAATAAAGATCGCCAATGTTTGCATAATATTAGTAAGAATAATTTCTAATCATAATTATCGACCCCCAAAGTATACAGTTCCAATTAAAAGTAAAAATTAGTTATCTTTTACAGCTCAATACTAGTAAATTTCTAAGAAGAGTTCGACGCAAGCTCGCTATATACGATTTCTAACTCGATTACGCACCCCAAAATTATGCAAAGCTAGCAATTGTAAATATATGACACCTACATTCACTGCATACTTTAATTAGACACTCCCTCACTCACTCAAACTACGCTTTTCCCACATCTCATGCGCAAAATTTCCATAACCCGAAGGGCAACTCAATTAATTTTCTACACCTAAAAGGCTGCTACACGCGTAGCATACAAAACACACATATCCAGCAGACAGTATCGGTTACGTTCATACATAATTATAGGCGTCCCAATTTCCGCGTGTACGCTACGTGACACTTTCAGTCGTTGATGTTTTTCGGGACTTCCACACACACACACACAGCCTCGTCGAATGTACATATTTGCCCTGACACAGTTATTTGCATAATTTGCGACAGTCATCTGGTGTGCCAAATGCTTTTTTTTTTTTGTAGCTCGGCATATCGGCGGCGCGTGCATTGATGCGCGCACTCGAATTTCGTGTTGGTCGCACTTTAATTTCACATTTCCCATTCGCATTTGCATTTACGCCTAAAAGCACATAACACTAAATACAAACAACAAGTACACACGCTTACACTTCGGCCGCTTCGCCGTTGAAATTGTGAGAACGATTTGGTGTGACGCGTTGGGCACGAGGAAGCCGAGTGCAAATAATAAACATGTGGCATGGCATGAAAAGGATACCCAACAACAACAACTACAGCAAAGTAACAATAATTAGAAAATCGCTGTTTGAGCAACCACAACAAAAACAACTGTTTTGGAAATAAAAAACGGAAACCGCCTATCACGAGGTTTTGTAAGCGCATATGGCAGATTGTTGTCGTTTATTCGTTGTTGAATTTGTTGTTTTGTGTTTTTATGGCTGAAATTTCAGTCGCAATATATTGAATGTTAATTTTAGACACATTATATTATGTGGCAATGCGGCCTTGCTGCTGGCAGCGGCAAAACAGGTGCGACCTAAATAAATAAAAACACCTCATATGGCCGTTAAGACCTTTACGAGGGTAGCAGATCTCTTTTAGAAATGTCGAATATATAAAAGAAGAAGAATAAATGTCTAACAGAGAGAGAAACAAGATTTACACGTTTAAAATTGTGTAGAAATGTCTTCTCATCTACCTTTAAGCACTGAAGCAGCTCTTGAACTGCGTGAACTTAAAGTATGTAAATGTAAAAAATGAAAATAAAAATTTTTGAAAGAAAATTTAGTAAAAAAAATTTGTGAATCATAGGTATTTTTATAATAATAAAAAGTACAGACGCCTAAAAGTATGCAAATTTCAATACTTCAATTGATACTTACTTCTATTTCAATGATGTTACTAATGAACCACTCACTAGATAGGTTTGGTATGTTATATTTTCCCTATTCCAAATTTTTACAGATTCAAACTTTGCTTGTATTGCAAAAAAATTTTAGACATACAATTACTTACGAGCCCCTAAATGCATGCTACAAATACAGTAAACTTGAAAAAATCAAAGAAAATTGCAACAAGTTATATGTAGTTATTTAATTTGAAAAAACAATTTATACGCCTAAAAGTATGTAAATTATTGTTTAAGGTTTGTTATAAATTGACTTTAAATGTGTAAAAATGTATAGATTTTTCCTTCATCTATGGTTTATATACGAAATCATAATTTTACTTTTCATTAACATTTGTATTTCAATCTCTACAACCTAAATGTATGCTACAAAGATGCAGATAGCATAATTATCTAAATGGCAATGAAAAGTCAAGCAAAATTTAACAGGTCGCTCTATTTTACACAAAAAGACGAAATAAAATATCTCCATATTGTTATAGTGAGCTTTTAGACTCCGTAAATTTTACCTACTTCACATTCATTTTTGACCCTAACATTTAAGATTCCATATTTTATGTATTACAGGTGCTCAAACTATATTTCTTTTTACGAAATTGTTTAGAATAGAAGATTTGTACAAAATATATTCTTTGAATACTGTAGTCATGGAATATTCCCTCTCCTCTCCTGAAAGTATGCAATTAAATTATAATATGTTAATATTATATTATTTGAACTACTTTTTGTATAGATTCCGGTAACTAGTTGCATATGAGTATGCAGAAATTAATTTAGGTATAAATTATGCTAGTTTTATTGTTTCTATAAGCAAAAGAGAATTAATAAAAGCTCATCAATGTATGCTACAAAGCGTATTCTATATTTTTGTAAGCGGAATAATATTTTAAATATCATTTACAAGCGAGCTATGTACTCTCTTGTCTTCATTATATATCTTTTAACATTTAGACACACTTATATTTATAAATATTAAAATTTGAAGCATACATTTGAGGTTTCAGTATTTACATATTATATCTGATTTACAAT
This sequence comes from Bactrocera minax, assembly GCA_021498325.1. Taxonomy (NCBI): domain Eukaryota; kingdom Metazoa; phylum Arthropoda; class Insecta; order Diptera; family Tephritidae; genus Bactrocera; species Bactrocera minax. Next base: position 756,768 of record JAKEEE010000079.1, on the reverse strand, counting down.
TTATTGTCAAAAATAACTACTACTGCTGAAAATTTGTAATCGACGCAAAATCGACGTCAAATCACATATTAGCAGAAAAGTAATTTGAGAAACGCGCCTAAATGTAGGCAGCAATATTTAATTAAAAGAGTTAGAAACCTGTACTTTAAGTTTATAGGTCCAATTGCTTAAGAAAATCCAATGCTTATGAAAAGGTCCAGATGCTTAAGAAAAATTTCGAAAATCTTATAGATCTGACTTCGAACCATACTTGCGCCGAAATGTATGCACTAAAATATACCACGTGGGTGCTTCATGTCTTCAAAATTCATAAAATTTAGAAATTTGGAAAAGGAACATATGCACAAGTAACTTTTTGAAAGCAAACACACACACACAACAACCACATTTTAAGTACCGATTACCACACCGACTTGTACGAAATTGCAATTAATTTAAATGGCACAAAAACAGATTTTCGCACATTTACGCCACCTCAAAGTCGACAAATTTATTTAATGGGCTTGATGGCAACTTCCAACAGCACGCCGTTTTAGGCGACTCTGTTACATTTAATTGCGGCGCGTCGACGCCTTAAACTATGCAACTACATTACATTAAGTATACAATTTACCACATTGCCGCAAGTGCGCTATTTACGTGTACACAATTGTCGACAACGGCAACACCGACAACGGCAACGCCAACCAACCAGTGACTATGACGGCGACCTTATCGATGTGCTATTATCTGCTCGCAAATTCAATTAACATTGGTGGGATGCGGAGAAGACTGCTGCTGAGCGCGCAGTGAGATAGCACGACAAGCAGCAGCAGCAACTTTACCTTGACGCTGTCACGCTGGAGGCGCCCATAACAAACCACCTTATTTGCCCGCCCAACACCGTTACATAACTCCATTGAATATTGGCAGTGTAAACACCTATGAACAGTAAGGTTAAAAGCGTTGGAAGTTCCGTTCGCCCCTTCAATTTAAGCGCGCGTTTTCTGTGCGCTTTCGCTCGCTCATTCGCAAATGTATGCAAATTAACAGTTGCAAGCAGGCAAGCAAACATGCTCAACATACAGCAGGTGTGAGTATAACATTGAACCAGTTTACTCACTTTCGCGCCTTACGGTATGCTAAACATTTTATTTGTCTTCCATTTGGCGTTGGAAATATAGTTACTATTAATATTGTAACTCGATATTCTGCGAATATAAAACTAATTTGATAGCAAAAGCTACACTTAAATCGTATCAACGACAAGTTGGTGGCTAAAACGCTGTTAAGTATGCAACGGTTGTGCAAGAAACAGTCTGTTGACGACGTGTCGACAACGAAAATCGCTTGTAGAATCGCACCGGGTGTCCATAGTACAACGCTGGCGACACTTTACAAGTAGCGCCTTGCATTTACGAAGTCTTTTCTTAAATATAACTATTTATGTATATATATATTATACATAATACATATATACAATATACATTATTATATATTATATATTTATATGTATACCAATCCTAAACGACCAGCGGTCTGTCTTCTACACTTCTCTTTGCATACACATACGCCTCTTAACACCATTTTCACAGTCTCATTTTAACTTTCGCAAATATGCTAAGTTACACCAGTAATAAATTTTTTATGGCATACCTTTTGGCGTTGACTCAAATTAAATTTCACTCACGTTTGCTAGTTCGTTTGCGATTTATTACATTGTTATGTTTAATCATCACATCTTTGTTGCTTATTAGCGAGCGTGCCAGACGCATGAGAAAAGTGTGCGTGCCTAAAAGTATGCAAATAAACCGAAGCTATTTTATTTACGAAAGCTATTATATTTTATCATGACACGACTCAATTTGTGAATGCATATATGTATATGAAGCGAAATCGCTTCTAGCGCCACGCTTAGAATAGTTTTCTCATTTTCATATATAAATAACGCCTGAAAATATGCTTCATTGCTTACAACTATTTGCTTTAATTTTCATATTATAAACTTTTATGTCGAATTGACTTAGATTTTAGTAGTAAAATAAAGTATAAAGCTGTTTCGTTTGTGAAACTAACTCCAGTTAGTTTTATTGTTAGTTACTTTCTCTTTTTCTTTGGAGCAAAAATCACCTCTAGTGCGATCTTTGCTGCTATACTTAGATTCAACCTAGTTTATATTGCTTATAACAATATAATATGTTTTCAAGTTTAAATTTTTTTTTGTCTTTTTATTTCGGCGAATATGAGCCAAAAAGTATGCAACGCAAAAACACATACCCCGCATATATGAAAGGAAGCAGGAAAGTATATTATTCACTTGGAATAGCTTAATTAAAGTTTTAAGTTGCTTCCGCAGAAATATACATTTCAATATGTACGCCAAAAAGCATGCTATCAAAATTTTGTAAATTTTTAAGGCAATACAATTACAAGTAAATATTTAAGTTTCTTACATCGTAAGTTATTTATTAGGAGTTTTCTATAATTTCACATATTCTATTTACTTATGTGTGCTGAAAAGTATGCTACACTAATTTTCTCCATATTTCCAAAAATGTGTTTTCGATATTTGGAAAGTACTCGGTACACAGTACCTAACTTCACGGCAAAATTTTGCAAGCCAGCAACGTAAATATTTTTATGTTTGGAAGCGATTTTGCTAGAATAAATTTGTTTTCAGAAACTAGTTCCTCTAAAGTTAACTTTATCTTTAGCCAAAAACCGAACAAACTTTGGTTAAAATATATGCGATATATCATGCGAATGCAGAAAGTGTTTGTTTGAAAAAATTTGTTTTAGAAACTTTAATTTAATAGTTAGCACCGCGTTCTAGGCTCCTCTAAGCTGCATCGCCTAAAAATATGTCACTTATAGTTTGAATATCGCAAACTATAAAACTTTTGCTGCGCATATACCATAACCCAGCTTCATTATACATTTCCACAAACTACTACTGTAATATTTCCAGTTTCTCTAAATAATTACGCCCAAAAGTATGCTGCGGAAATTGTAATAAGTGCATACAAACAACAAAAACTCAATTACAAATTTTCCGTTTTGGATATTTGCAAATCTTCAAGTTAACCGCTAACTGTGCCACGCAGTGAAACGCCACAAAGTATGCAGCAAAATTTATTAAACACTAAATACCCTAAATATTGGTGGTGGTTACCGACAATGCAAGCTTTGTGGCTATACTGGAACGACTGACACGAAACTTTTGATTGTGCTTATGTGTGTGTGTGTATGTGTGCGCGTGTGCGTGCAAAAGCAACTCTGTAATGTGCAACAAAAACCAACAAGCCTGAAAGTATGCTACGCGCAAAAAACTTTTCCCATCATGCCATTGAAAAACTAAGCAAAATTTAATTTTCCATGTGCTTTTGTGAGCATGAGGAGACGGGGGCGTGCATGGCAAACCGTTAGAAGTGAATATTTGTTTGTTTGTTTGTTTTGGAAAAGTCATCGCAAAATATGCTGCTTATTGAAAAGTTTGCGCTAAACACTGAGCGGCACGAAGGGGTGAGAATGAAACGGTGCGCTGAGTCAAAGAAGCATTGAAGGTGGAAAAAGTTAGACATTGTTGGTGTAAAATAAGCAACATGTAAGACCGGAAAGGGGTGCAAACGAAAGGGTGCAGAAATGAAAATTAGTAAGTCGAGCACTTCTGGAACGGTGAGGGGCGCTGTCGAATTGCAGGCAAGCTGAAATCAGATTGGCGGCGGATTGGTGCTGTTGCAGTAAAGCAAAGCGCTGACAAAGTTTCTTCAACAAGTGGGGCGCGGCAAATGCGATTGAGCAAACGAAGACGGAAAAAGTTTTTGAAATTTATTTTTTTTTTATTTTTTTAGTTTGTTTTTCTTTGCAATTTTCGCGGCCACGTTAAAATAACGAAATCTGTGCGGCAGGCGTTTTGTTGCTACCCACCCTCCACCATTGCCACCCTTTTCACCATTTTGTGGCTGTGGCAGTGACAGCATTGTGCCAGCACAGGTAAACGGCAGGTATTGTATTGCATACCAACAGGGGCAATAAAGTTGTTAGCTGTAACAAAATAAGTTTCATATTACATTTGTTACTGGGCTGTGGCAACTTTTGCTATGAAACAAAACAACAATAACATACGCAACCCTGCTACATGCACCACTTGCAACTGGACAGCCAACAAACTGCCATGAACCGGCTGAAAACAATTGTAGCAGCAAACATTTTCACAATGAAAACAACAACAACAGCAACAACAGCAACGCAGGTAATCAATTGCAATTTGAAACCACCAAAAACCCGTTACCCGCTACGCGCACCGTGTGCTCGGCCAGCCAGTCATAGTCGCCGCACGCATAAACAATGGAAATAACTTAATTATATAGTGATTGAAATTTGCAAGCTGCCGCACAGGGATGCTGGCAACCGGCCGAAGCCACTAATTTTCGTGCGCCACCAAATTCCCATTCATCTTTTGCTGCGCTGCTGACGTAATGAAATTTATGAACCAATACACAACCACAGCCAAGCCTTGTCAGCACCAGCATGCTGCCGTCGACTCTAATACAGTTAACCCTTTATATTGTTTACCTGCCGCGCCTATTTATATGCCTCAGCTCTTTGTGGGTCAACATAGTCGATTGCGCTCGCAGCTAAATTAATTAAAGGCCACCTCTTTGCGAAAACCAGTTGTATTGCATACTTTTAGGCTTGCACAACACCCATAACGCTTCATTGTACGCGCCCGTATGTGTTAATACAGGTGTAATGCCTTGGTGTTTTAATGACAAATACAAAAGTACTGCAATTTGAATAATAAATTGTGGGTATTATAATAATACAATAGGTAAATGTGTGATTATAGGCGCCAGCATGCACGCAGGCAGCACATGCTTTTCAATACTGTAATATTATGCAATTAAAGCACGATAGCTGACCTTGATGCAGGCAATTTGAAGCGATTTGTGACTAGATAGCCGGCTGAGCTAATTAATAAAACAAAATGCTGCATACTTTTAGGTGTGTGTTCGTAAATTTCTGCGCTCAGCGCATGATACAAGACTTGTTACAAAACTTCGATAATTTTCACTAAAGCTTAATTATAAATTTAAATTATCTTATAAATTATATTAATTAAATTTTAAAGCATTATAAAATTATAAAAAATTATAAAATTAAATATAATTTATAAGATGAATTTAGGCGCAGGGAATAAAAAATAGAATGTAACATACGAGCGACTGCAATACAGCACATTTCGAAAACATATTCAGCGCAATAACATCATAATTGATCGGTTCGATGTATTTTTCACTACTAAGAACTACAAAAAATCTATAGCATACATTTGGCACAACAATAATTTACACAAACTAATCCAAAATTAATTAATAATATAAATGTTTATAAACATATGAAAAGTGGTGCATGTTTTTAGGCGTAATTAAAGTAATTAAGCAAATTTCCATAGGATAATATCATAGCTAAATCTCAAGTAGAATACAATGTTGCCATATTTATGCATAAAATATATCGATTTACATGCTTCATAGCATACTTCTGGGGTCCAAAGCAAACCAAAATTTTTAACAAAATATAATTAATAATTAAAGTCAATTATCTTCGAAATATATGCTTAAGCAATCTAACCAAAAAGGTTAAATTCTAAATTTTTTAGTAAATAGTTTAAAAATTTTGCATAATTTTAAGATGTTGCATTTTTAACTAAACATTTTTTGTTAAAATAAATTCCTGCTTCATAATAAATCATACTTAAATTACATACCAATTTATACATAACTTATTTATACATTTGGCAAGTATTTAGCAACGTTTTAGGCGCAGACAGTTTATTTTCAACCCCAAGTTGTCAATTCTAATCTAATATCTAATCTAATATAATCTAAGATCTAATATTTATTTTACTGTTAAATAAATGTGTGAGGAACAACGAAAAGCTGTAAAAAAGGTAATAAAATGCTATTTCAAAGCACAAGTGCTCAAAAGTATGCAACAAAAGTTAGCTACGGGGTTCAAACAACTACGATTTCGTACAAAATTTATCACGATCGACTGCATTCATATATTAATTATTAGCTAATATAGGTAATTGTATAATTTTAAGTATAAATTTATGATGAACCGCCTGAAGATATACAATTATAAGAGATTTTTTGTTTCAAAAAATTTTTAAAGAAAATCAAATTCTTTTTATTATCGAACATTTCGAATATTTATTATAAAACTTTAATGAACAGATTTAACAGAGAACATGAATCTTTCACCTCTTCTTACTCTTCCAACCAAATAGGTCATTTCACTCGAAGGCTGGACGGATATTATGTATTACGTACAAGATGCTGACAGCTTTTGGGACTGGATCTATTTCGTGCTGTTGATTGTGGTAAGTGTGCCTAACGCAAGTGGAAAATGTTCGAGAAAATTAAAGCTCACTTTGAAGTTTCGATTTAAATAGTCTACATTTAGGCAGTATTGACAATACTGAATTCATATGCTTTAAATAATTGAAAAAGTGACAAACTCTTGTGTATACATCTCTTAGTCCTAAGCTCTCCAAATACTTTCATCAACCTCAAGCCCCAGGATGGGCTCCAACTAAGTAGATGAGTTTCGGGAAAATAAAAAGTAATCTCACATGCATACTGAACTTAAGTCAGAGCTTTATTATATTGCCATTTAGTTGATTGCTTCCTGGAAAAATTTATACGACACGCTTTTGTTAAATTTATACCACAACTATTTCAGTTGAATTAGGAGCGTCGTTCAGCCTGCTCAAACCATTTCATTTCAATTTAACTAAATGCTTCTAAATGAGACCACGAAATCGTGAATTTATTTTATTTATATCCGAGCATTTTTTGTCTACTTCTTTATGTGGCCCTTCTTATTCCAAGCTGGCGTGTGTGTGTGTGTGTGTGTGTATGCGTAACTGTAGACCCCAGAGCATATAAAATTGCCATAAAAAGTAGTGAGCAAAAGGTAACCAGAAAAAAAAATCAATTTACGCATAGCTCAGCTGAGGGACTACAAGTGGTCCCACAGCGCTTTCGACGCGCTTTCCAAACGCAGCGAGCAAGGTCACATGCGTTTGTGGGATTTACTTGATTTATATTTTTTTCCTTCTGCTGCTGTTTGTATGTATATGTGTGTGAGTGCTTACCGATTATTTGATATTCACTTTGCTTTGAGTCACAGCGTTTTGTTTTAGGGACCTAAAACCCAAAGTTATGAGTGGAGTAAATTTGTAGGCTCTAAAAAGAACTTGTACTTCTATTTTTTTCGACAAAATACTGCAAAAGCAAGGTCGAATACAACAACAGCAACATAAAGCTTTACCTACATTTACCTTGCTGTGTTTTTATCTGTCCGTGACGCGCCACAAGCATCACTAAAACTACCACTTTAACTTTAAAGCGCCTAAAAGTATGCATCAGTGTTTGTTTAACGACCAAAGCAAAAGCACTTCAACGCCCAACATTTGAAAAGGCAAAAGGTTTTGAAACGCCCCAGCGCTTGCACAACCAAACCTACCGAGTCTGCGAATTCACAAACAAACAACGCCTAAATGTATGCTAAGCCAAATATTATGCGTTAAGGCATGTATTTTTTTTTTTTTTTATAACAAAAAAGAACCAAAGACCAACAAATGAAGCGTAAAAATTTAATATTTCATATCAATGAAAATTCAGCGCTACCAAAAAAAGGGGCGCGTCGGAAGCTATTGAGCACACTCATTGTTGGCAGGTGTAGCGAAGGCAGCTGCCGCAATCGACTGATTAAATAACCGCTTTTGTTGTAGCGTTGGGTTCGTCAGGTTCGGTGATTTTTCGTGCCAGAAATTGTGTAGTGAGCTTTTAAGCGCACACCTTTTCCCTCCTTCATTGGCTTCGTTGGCATCGATAGCGCACACAGATTTATTTATGCTTATTAAATATTTCCGCTTAGGTTTCAATTGATTTTTAACATTTCGCTTGCCCACACTTCAGCGCACCGCAAATAGCATTTAATGTAGCTTGCACGTTGCATACTTTTTGGTGCTTTTTGCTTACGCGGCAGCAATATTTTGTTATATATGCTTAGGGGTTTACATGTTTACATCAGCAGGAAACAGCGGAATTTATCAGCCAATTAGCGTGCGCAATCGCTTGTGTGTTGTGCCTGAAAGTATGTTAGAATAATACTTTTTTGCTAACTTTCGTAGCAATTGCATGTAATTTTCAAAAATTAATGAAAACATGAAAGTAAAAAATATGCCAGCGCGTACTTCAAATTTTCTAATAGGATTACGCCGAAAAGTATGCTTAAATAAATAACAAATATTTGTATTTATTTATTTTCTTTAATTGAAAAGTAGGTTGAGGCAATTAATTTTATTTGCCAAGAACATTTAGCCTCATATTGTGGGCGCCTAAAAACTCACTATATATTTCAAACTAACGACTGAGGAAGCAATATACACTTTGCTTCCTTCAGTTTCTACATAATAGTTCCTCTTTTATAACAACTTCATGTCCCAAAAGCATGAACTACAACTTTAGTATAGTTTCCACCAAGCAAGCATACTTTTAGGGTTTAAACATATATTTTTCTAATATATAAATGGCAACAGCTGCCTTTCACAAATAAACAAGCACTCGTGTATATGTCATGTGGGGCATTCATGCGTTAAAATACTGGCCTGTAAGTATCCAAATTTGTGTGACACCTATTTACGTTCTTACGGTAAATTAAATGGTGATTTATGTGGTGCAATTTCTACTTTGTTTGTAGTTGGAAATATATTTAAAGAATGAAAGTATGGTAAGGTTTTGTTAGACTACTTTAACATTAATTATATGACATATGTAGCATACATTTCGGGGAAAAATAAATATTTAAAAAAATTTTCGAATTAGTCGAGAGAGATTAATGAAACTATGTTTGTTTAAAAAGTCCATTTTGTATATGTAATATTGTAACCAAATATGTAAACGTTAATAGCTCCTGAAAGTATACATGTAGTAATGATAATAAATAATTTTCCCTAGATTTTTCTAAACTTAAAATTGTGAACTTTTTTTTCTAAAATCTCGATGGTTATTATTTGCTACAAAAAGTGGTTACACCTCAAAGTATGCAACAAAAAATGTAAAAACACAGAAATCGGGTAAATTCTTCAATTTTAGTCAAGTCTCTTGAAAGGATTGATCCAAATATGCCGAATTGAAGTATTTTTAGTGAACCAAACGCAATTTGAAGCAGATTTTCTCGACAACTACTATTATCTAAGGATTCTGAAATCCCCTTTTCAAATGTTTTTCCAATATTTTATTTTTAATATATTTGTAACAACATTTGTATATTCGTTGACAAGTTCGACTATGAACATTCTCGCTCGGATTTAATTATTTTACACATCTTTAACGAAAGCTTTCGTAAGCTCAGAACCATATACAAATATGTATATACAGATGTACAACGTCATATACGAGCCCACATGTAAACAGGCAACCTGAAACATTTTTCAAATGCACTAAAACAAGCTCTTGTTTATGGATAACAAGATTCAATTTGGCTGTTGCCACAGGACACGAGTGCCGAAAACCCAAAAAAAGAGCAACAACAAAATTGGCAAAAGGACATGCAAACATAGAGAATATAAGTGGCATAGATATACAAATGTCCAAGGCTATTGATTTAGTTTGGGAAAATAAGGCAATAGGATTGAGATTGGCATTTAATGCCAAATACATTTCATAGTTTGCATAACTTGCCGAGACGAAATCACATACGAAATATGCCTAATTACTTTTGAGTTAGGATAACTAATGAAAACCTACCTTCTCTCTTTTTTCATTAAATTAATAGTTCATTTGTAATTCTCATTATATTTATAAAAAAAATCAATATAGATGGATGACCTTTCCAAAGCTTTCTGTGAGAACTTTTTGATGCTCCAGGCTCTTATAAATCAAAATAAAGTAGGCTCTTAAAAAAAATTTATCAATGAACAAGGAACTGCATGAAGATACTGGGATGAATTTTGGATGAATATATAACTTAAACCGTACACAATCTTTAACTATATGACTATACCATTCAAGCTTTAAGTTTGAAAATAGCGTAAAATCAAACAAAAAATAAAAAATAATTTCACTGCAAATCTGTTGGTTGTTCTTTCAATTTTATCAGTTATTCCTTTGACTCATTCTCTCTCTCTCTCTCTCTGTGGAACTTTTTCTATCGTCCGATGATCTTGGCATCCTTAACGCATCTCTTCCCACAGATTTTCTCTTATTTCTCTATTATACCTTCGACCCTTTATTTTCTCTTTTGCTTTTGTATTTAATGTGGCGATATTAAAAATTATCCAAATAGGTTTGGTGAATTAATCTATATACCAATCAGAGCCGCTCCTTTCACACAAGCGCGACTATATTGGGAACTTTGAGTCTGTCTCTCTTATCTGTGCTTTCTATCTCTCGCTATTTTTTATCTTTCTCCTTTCAGTTTTCTGACCCCTAAATATTTCTGATTACTCTTTCTCTCTCTCCATCCCTCCCTATATATGTTAATCTCTTTCTCTCCCTCTCTCTCTATCCCTCTACCTCTCTCTATTGGTTTTTTATCACTATTTATCTCTCTATCTAACCCTATTTCTATCTAAACTTCTGTCCCTATCCATCTATATCGCTCCATCTCTCTTTCTATCTATACTTCTCTACCTATTTCTCTCTCTGACTCTTCCCCATATTTCTTTTACTCTACTTTTTTGTTTTTCTTCTCCACTTTCACCACTTTTCTCCTTTGTTCTTCTCTCCTCTGTGCTCTCTCCGACTTTTTGCTTTTCATACCACCATTTTTCTTGCATATGAAGTAAAAGAGAAACTGAAACATTTTTGCACAAAAATTAGCCAGTGTGAACACACTGTGCAATCATGCCAAATAAGAGTGGCAACGCACCCGAAACCACAAGTGTGTCAACAAGCCGGGCTTGTGGTTAGGATTTGTAGGGATTTTTTCACCCACTAATACAATCGCTGTACACATGTGTAAGGTAAAAAATGTATACATTGCGTATGTGACTGTGTTTGCTAAGTCAAGTTTTTACGCATTTCGATTTTTTTCAACATACTTGTGCTGCCATCTTGTTCCAACCGTCTGGCATGGCCTCAAACTGTCATAACCTAGCTAAGTTGCCACTCATTCATTGCAAGAGGTCGCACGGAAACAAAGTCCCAACACATTTTACCGTTATTTCTATACTAACCAGGGCAATGCATATGCCTGCGCTTTAAAATATGCCACTGCTTTGTTTACACATACCTACTCGGCCGTCGTCGCTGCAGCGCCTGCGACTGACAATGTGCCAGCAACAGGCAGAGTTTAAAACTTTTCTTGTAGTGCTCTCTTCTCTTGCTTTCAACTGCCTTTTTTCTTGGTTTCTTGTTTTTTTTTCGGGGTTTTTTTTTCTTTGAGTCGCTTCTCCGGCACTTTTTTGTATGCCGGTGTTTTTCCTTTTTGTGACAGCTGTTGCTAACGCAGAATCGCTTCCATTCCAAACTTTTACGCTCTTCACACAATGCGCCCTAATAACTCAAGCGCGTTTGTGCGCGTCTGTTTTGTTTGTGTTCCTATGCCACTATGTTGTTGTTTTTTTTTAATTTTATGTGATATCCTTCATTGTGTTGCTCGACGCCGCATCCTGTTGCGCATTCAAAAAGCGGTAGCTTGCTGCTTTTCCGCCCGAGTAGTGCGCCAGCTGGGCCCATACGCGGGTTCGGCTTTGCTTCGGTTGAGGTTGAGTGTTTCTGTTGGGACTTCAGGTGCAAAAATCCACATTTACTTAAAACTATGTAGAAGGTCTCATAGTGTGTGCCACCCGCAATGGTAGAAACATTATTTTTCATGAGTTCTTAAGTGATTATTTGGTAAGAGGTATGATCTTTCAAAGTTCTACCAGCAAATGACGAAGGAAAGAGAGCTAGGGATAACAAGACCGCAGAACAAGTTGTCTAAGTGACATCGGCGGATTCATTGTATTTACTTTTATTTACATTGACAACCTTCAGGGGCTTTGAAACTCTTTGAGTTCTGGAAACTTTGTACTTTCTCCAAGACAACGCTTCCAGCGGTTGTTAGCACATTTGTTCTAGTTATAACAGACTGGACTGAGCTGTTATCTTGCCTGGCATCACTGCTATCTGTTTTAGGCTTAATTGATCTTTTTGTAATCTCAAAGGAGAATCCAAGTTGATGGCAGATCACGAGGAAAACGAAGTTCGTTTAAAACTTCAACCCCCCAACCCCCGCCTAATTTTCAATTACATCTCTGCTAACCCTTTTAGAAATTGTTGAGTAGTGGTGTATGCCGCAAAGATTTATATGGCTCTCACTTCATCTCTCACTAAACCGCATGATTTTATCAAAGGTTCCATTAAGCTGAAAGTGGGATCCTATATATTTTCGGCAAGAGTAAAGGGTGTAATTGATAAAAAGTAGAACCGACAATGGTAGGTGAGTCAAACATCTACACTCATTACATACTCTATACTATACTCTATACTATACCACATCTATATTTTTTGCTCACTCCACTCTCCCCCTTCTCACTCTCCCTCTCCCTCTCCTCCTCTCCACCACATGTGCAAATCAATTCCATTTAATCTTTTGATGAAGAGTTCTTGAAAACTTTTTTACCGCCATCACTGTACTTATCGTATTTTCGCTCCTGCTCTTGCTGGGATTAAGCCACTTGTCGTTAATATTTTGTTTTCATCGTTTTTTCATTACGTTTTTGTTTGTTGTTTATACACTTTACTGTGTTTTGGATTTTGTCGTAGAAAAACAGTGAAAAGTTTATGCGATTGCCATTGTTTCAAACAGTTTTTCTTCATGTATTGCCGGTTTAAAATGTTTTTAGAGTTGCGCGCCTTAAAGTAGGCCATGAAAAAACAGTTGATAATTACTTTACTTTTACGTTTTAAGCAACCTCGAAGCTTCGACTTGGATGAAAATTGCATTAGGTTTCGGCATTTGGCATAACTTGGCGGTACTTTTTGTGCCGGGAGAATTACATCTGTGGTATTATAAATAAATATATTTTAATCCTTATCTGCTTTGAGTTGAAATTGGGGCGAAGCAAACTCTTATTTAATTCAATAGCGAAATAGTGTACCAACCCAAAAGCAAGCAGAAAGCATAGCTTCAACCCTTATTTGTAAAAACAAATTAAAGCGTTGCCACCAGATTTTTAATGTTGCCATTTATTCATTGCAATATGTTATACGATTTTTTCAAATTACCTCAGAATAGCTGCCAGTAATATCAATAGCTTAAAAAAATTTTTCATCTATTTTAATGAGCAAAATATTGCACAGGGTTGCCATCACATTTTTAAACAGTGATATGAATTTTTAAAAGATCGAAAATTTTATAAAACAGCATTAGAGTAACTAAAAAAAAACCTTTAATAATTCCAATTTGTGGTTATTTAAATCGTCCAAAACATGGCTGGGGTTGCCATTTATGCGTTTTAATACAACAAATATATAATTTTCTTAAATGTCGATAAAATCATTAAAACAATAAACGTCAATTGCTCTAAATGTTAATAAAATATTTACATCATTTCCTAAATAAATGTTAAAAGGGTTGCCTGAACCGCAAAAAAAATTATGTTTACAAAAATTGGTTTTATGTATTAGAAATTTTATGAAATACCATTTGACAACAAAACCAGCAAACCATTTTTAACTGAATATGTAAGGTAAAGGTTGCCATATTGAAGTTGATTTTAAAACTAAAAAACTTTTGTTCCAAAAAAAAGCTAGCTTTTTCATTTAAATGCTAACCCAGATATAAAAAAAATAGATTTATATTGGGAGTGTTGCCACATGGTTGGTTTCATATGTGAGAAAAGTTTTTAAAAACTATAAGTTTTATAATATAACAATGTCAAACGAAAATTTTACTTTAGAAAATGGCACAGAGTTGCCATATAGTTTTGTTATTTAAACATTTTTAACGTAGAAAATTTATGAGTTGTTTTAAATAGTTGAAAAATCTACAACAATGAAATGACCTTGGAAACCTGGTGCGTTAAAAAAACGTAGTGCTGCCACATAATAGTATTAATGAAACAAAATATTTTCATTATTATAAACAAAGATTTTTAGGACTATTCGTGTGGAGAGTACCCTTTATGCCTTAAAAAGAACACAGAGTTGCCATATAATATTTATAGCTGGAACAAAATGTTTTTGAACCAATGTGAATCAATTTTTTTGTATTTTACGTGTGAAACAAACTCTTTTAGCCGCATATCTACATTTTTGCTGTTATATTGTATTAATATATTTCGGTAGGACAATCTTTTTTTAATATTTAGCATTACCATAAAGTTTATTATATTTTTTATAACTATTGATGATAATAAAATGTACAAATGTTAATTAATTGAAAATTAGTTATAATAAAAGTGTTATTGAACAATTTTTGCAAGTTAAGTCGGTATAGCGTTGCCACATTATTATTATTTTGTAGAAAAGAAATTTCACTTTACTTGAAAGAAATTTACGTTTCATTTTTTGTGGCATGAGCTACGATTTCTTATTCTTGTATACCTCTATACCACCCCAAAAGAGAGTTGACAATATTCCAACGTATTTCTTCACGAACTGGAATTTCTACTTTCAATCGCAAAATGCTTTTTAAAAAACTTTGTTGGATTTTTATGAAATTTTAATTTATTTAATATTTCTTTGCAAACAACTACAACTTCTTCTTAATAAATTTCCCAGAATTTGTGCACTTGCGTACAAACTTTCGACGGTAAAGCGGACTTGTCGACACAAAGTTAAATTAAAATAAATTAAAATAATCCAAGCAATCTGCAATTGTCAGTAACAGACTTTGCATTTGGAAATGCTTGACAGAAAAAATTAATGAAATAAAAAGATGGCGACAATACGCAACAAAAAACGCTCCACACAATGCAAAGTAAAATGTTGCGTATACGACGTGTGGTACTCCAGCTGGCAAAGAAGCCACACAGTTGGCAAACTATGTAACAAAAATACAGTTTCGGCATACAAAGTGCGAGCAAACACACACACACGCACACACACACTGATGCATGAAAATGTCAAATGGCAGCAAAAATTTTTAGTGAGTGGGTGACTGACTGACTGAATGTCTGACTGTTTGACTGTTGTAAATTGTAAATTAAAAAGTTTTCGAAGCACGAAAATTTCATTGCCAACATGGTTCACAAATTGCAATTGCCCATAATTCCTCAACATGTCAACAAGCTACGCACACATGCACATACATATACACATGCATGCATGTATGCATTGCATATGTAAATCTGAGATAAAATGTAAATTTAATAACTACAAGAGAATGGAATTTGGAAATCTGTTGCAATTTCTCGGCCAACAGCCGACTGAAGGACAAAGTTTTCGCATTATAAATGCGTTATGCAATATACGTACATTAAATGTGTACATATTTATATATGCATTGCACTTCAAACACACAAAGTTTCGATAGTCTTCAAATTCCACACAGAAACTGACCGAATTTTGGACACGATAGCCTCCATCCGCCCGACATTCGTAGAACGCTTCTAATCTTCTGCTTGCAAGAGTTGTGGCTTTCAGTGACCACTGCAAGCTGAAGCAAAATTTTACTGTAGCAAACTTAGCCAACAACAACATTTGTTGCAACAACAACTAGCAGTACTTTCCTCACCACACTTTGGCAAGTACAACAGTTGTCGACAACAAACATACCAATTGCAGATTGCCGCTATTAAAAGTTGTAGATTGCAATGAGCATTACAAACAGGCAACAATAATACATTTTACATATGTGTTAATATGTGGCAAACAAGTTTATGGGTGGCACATCAGCAGCTTATATACATATGCATATATAAATCATGTGAAAAGCGTTGCAAGGCATAGCAAAATGCTTGCATAACGTAGTGCGCCTGAAAGTATGCATGTGTGTATAACGTCTAAGCACCTGCTAGCGAATATGGGAAATATGTAGTATCTAATAGTTGTCAAAATGTAAAATTTTGCTACAAGAATGCAGTGATTTGAATAATTGACACCGAAGCGCCTAAAAGTATGCAATATAACATATAAATAAATAAAAACGCATATTTTGCATTATTTTTCAATTGAACTGCGCTGGCAAGACAAATGTTGGCAAAAATGTCTGCTGCAATAGAACAAAAATTTTCTTACAACGCCTAAAGGTATACAATGTGTTTATTAAAAAAAAATTCGGATGTCCAAACAATTTTCTTTAGTTACTTTAATTGTAGTTTCACTAAACATATTGGAAGGAGTATTCACAAACAACAGGAAATTCTTTTGCTGCCTAAAAGTATGCAGTATTTACAAAAAAAAAGTGTGCAAATTGAAGAACTAATATAGATACTAAACGATAGAACTAGACTCGCGATAGAATTTAAATTTAATTACAATACAAAAAGTAAAAAGGTGCTAAAATTGTTATTTTGAAGTAATTTTACAAGTTTTAATTTACGTCCACACCTAAAAGTATGCAACATATAATATTTTATGAGAAAAAGTTGCTCAATTCCAAAATTTTAAAGATTTCCTACAATTATCTAAATTATAGTTTACATTAATTAAAGCATTCATTTCCACATAACGCAGCCTAAATATATGCAATAGAGTTCTCGTGCATTCAATTTGCGAAGGTATTGAATGCGCCAAACATATTCAGGGGTAGTTTATTTCAAACACACACATGTTTCACAATTAAAAAGGAAAGAATTTTATATTATTATGCTGTTTGGAGAAAAAATTTCAAAAGTTTGTCACCAGACTTCGAAACTAATTTGCAATAAAATACATTAATAAATCTAAATTATATTCAAAAATACACGAAAATACATACGAGTTTATAAAAGAGCTTAGAGTATGCTTTACGCCTAAATGTATGCTAATCAACACGCCTTCGATGACCCTTTCCTGCATTTGCTCACTAATTTTTCAATCTCTTCCTCCACAGATTGGTTCCTTCTTCATGATCAACCTCTGCCTCGTCGTCATTGCCACACAATTTTCGGAAACGAAAAAACGCGAAATGGAACGTATGCGACAGGAGCGTGCACGCTATACATCCACCTCGACACTCGCGTCCAGCACTAACAACTCAGAGCCAGCCACCTGCTATGCGGAGATTGTCAAATATATTGCGCATCTTTGGCGGCGTTTCAAGCGACGCATGTTAAAGAAGTACAGATTATATAAGTATGATAATTAATGTTTTGATTTGATTATGTTTGTTTCGTGATACTTTCAGTTACAGTAAACCCTCCAGAGAAAATTTGTTTAAGAAACTAACTGAAGAATATACATATATGTATTTGCGTTATTATATATGTATTTGTCGATTCATTTCGTTAATGCGTGAGCATAAAAGTAGATAGCCTACCAACCTGACCTTATACCGTAGAGCGTTACTAACTTGTATGACAAAAATATTATTAAATAACCCCTTAGTTTATGCAAGGAATTTTTGAATTCATCAATATGAATCATCAAGCGGAAATATTTAGGCAACTAAAGAGATAAAACAAGAATTCAAAATTCAAAAAAGTTTCGTATTGTGACAAGCGCCTTCAGATCTCAGATTTCTCAAAACAAATTTAAGAGTCGCTCGTATAATTCAAAGCCATCGCCAATAACTGGTATAAATTCAAAAAGCAAAATTTTCGAAATACTTTATGCTTCTAAAGGGCATCACACGAATACCTCTAAAGGCTTTATTGCAAATTAATAAAAAATAACACATACGCCTGAAACAATGGGCTTCTTGGACATTGAAAGCAAACTAAAATCGGTTCACATCACAAATATCACAAAAAAAATCCTTTTGCAGTCACATTTAATATCAAAGCAAGAAAAATCATTTAAAGCGCCTAAAAGTATGCTATAAAAAACTTACGATAAGAATTACGTTCGAAAAAAATGGATCATAACTATTAGCACAAGCTAATACACTTTTTAATATAAAAACATTTAAATTAATATTCAAGCTTAATAACTCACTTTATGACACCTAAAAGCGCGCCTGGATCTCTTGATTTCAATTTTATGAAATAAATCGTGTTTATAATACAATTCAGCTAAGTATAGCAAGAAAAAATTAAAATGCAAAAATGTCAATCGATTATATAACATATTCAACTGATAACATGGCAAAAGAATTAAACGCGCCTAAAAGTATAATGCAAATAATTTTCTCAAAAACATAGGAGACCACAATAGCGCACGCATTAGTAAAGTTAAAACATTTCACAAAACAAATAATTAAGCAGTTAGTTAAAATAACTTTTATTTTGACCCTACAAGTTGGCTACATACATATACTAATGATGACACGATTAAAAGTTTGGAAACTTTACATATATTTACCAAACAATTTTTAACATCACCATATCATTATATATAGGTTAATGAGAAATAATGAACGACAATGAATTCAGAGTACGTAAAATTATACGAGACTCCAAGTAGTTCGTTTGTTGGCAGCAATATGCATAGTAAAACTAAATACGCCTCAAAGTAGGCACCAAAAAATTCACGCACTGGTTTACGCATTCGCTAAATTTCTATTAAACCAAGATTCTATAGCAAAATACACGTGAAAGTGTATTGCAATTGAATTTCTTCACTCCAAACCACTAAAAGTGCCTAAATGTAGGCAATAAAAACCTGTTTATGGTTACAATCTGCATAAATTGCATTGATAGACCTAGGAAATTGTTATCTTATATTAATTGGGTATACTAATATAACCCATAAAGCTATATGTCAACTCTACATTTTACTACAGAGCCTAAATGTAGGCAACATTTGTTGCAAACCAAGCAGTAATATGAAAAGATGAAATATTTTTAAAACTTGCAATATCTACTGCGTCAATTTCGTGATTTAAAATCTTTATTAACTAAAAATACTGCTTTTAATTATTTGCAAATCCCAAAAGTATGCTATACAAAACATTAATGACCCCTTTATAGGCGCTTCAGTGTGGCACAACGTAAACAAAAGCGACTGACTGAACGCAATTTTAATTAGTTATTTTTTAGTTATTACAGCTATTATTTTTACACAAAAAAAAAATTATTTTGCTTATATTGCAAACATTACCTGCTTTGTGTTGCGTACGCTTGTTTAGTTACAGTTAATTAAAGCTATTTGCTTTTTGATTATGAAAGCATTTTATCTTTATATTTTACTAATAATTTATATGTATGTATTATATAAAAAAGTGCACTTTGCATGCATTTTGCATTTATTTACTTATTTGTGGTCCTTGGTTAGTGAGTTAGTTAATAAAAAAATATTGATTTAGTGAAATATTGAGTGCAAACTTTTTGAATAATAAGTATTTTGCATAGGATTTTTGTATACACGCACACTGCCATACATACATATGTACACAAACAACTACACATGCTCATTGAAAATTTTTCACAATTCAGCATTTGATGTTGTTGTTGTGCGAGTAGTAAATTATATGCGCTAAATAAAAGCATTTGCAAATGAAAGTCAGCAGATTCAAGTGGCTTTTCATTTACTTTAATTTAATTACAAAATTTCTTTAATGCACAGAAAAGCAAATTGAAAAAAATATATATTTGAAAAAAAAAATTTATTGAAAAAATATTTCCTTTTTTTTTTTGATAGGCTATTTATTTCAATTTGAAAATACGAAAATTAAAAAATTTAGTAAAAATTTAAAATATTCCAACATTGATCTGCTTCTACAGATTTCTTTTCATCTATTGAAAAACTATCACTGAAAAAATTATTTTATTTAAAAAAAAATGGAATTTATTACTAATTTAAAAAAAGAATAAGAAATTTTTTAAATTTAGTAAAAATTTAAAGTATTGCAACATTTGCCTACATCTGCTTTTGTTCATTCGTTTGTTCGCCTACCTAGAATAGATAAAAAAAAAAAGTATTTTGTCATCACTTTAACAGATTTTTGAAAAATCCAACCTGTAAATCCATCAATTCAAAATTTCATAAAAGTTTTTCTACTGCCTATTTCCATACACAACACATAAGCTTCAATCATTATACCACCTGCTCGAATTTCTCCTCAGTCCTCTGTAAGGTACCATGCCAGAGATGCATTTCGACCACCATTTTGAACTAAACTTAAGCAAAACTGTTCAAACTACGTAATCTCTGTTGAATTTCGCTTGCCTTAAGAGAACTCACTTCCATTTTTCCACTAGAGGATGAACACTTCCTAAATCGACAGCATAAGATACAGTTGAGCCAAAATCTCGGTCGAACTACCAACTCAAGGTCGGCAAGACTAAAGTTCTTTTGTTTCTACTTTCTTTTGACAGCTGACGTCAGCTAAACAGCTACGAAGTAAATTCACGCCTCTTTTCTCAGAGGATTACTCCTTCAACTCAACATTGAGGAGCAGACAGTTGTCTACAAGCCCGGTACGAAGCCTACACTACTAAGAGATACAAGATTCTTTGGTCCTCCAAACGTTGCTGACTTTAAATATGGACTTGATAAGATTCTTCTCAGATGAAAGGAACTGCATTCTTGTCGGCATCGCTTACAAAAAATTGTATATGACATGAATAATTGGATCAGTTCGGTATAAAAGTACTTCTACATGTCCGAATTAGTACGGGAAGTACGAGAAGGGTTTGCCTCGTTTTTACTTGAATTACGAAGGCAAGGATTTGAAGAACAGTCCTGCTAGGTGCAACTTATAGTCAAATAGTCGAGTCTACATTTTTATAAAGTTGTAAGAACACTTTCTCTATGAATGCTTCTACCTGGCCAAGATAGCTCAGTATCAGGCTTTAGAAAAAGATATAGTAATCATGTAGTAATAATGTAGTTTAAAGGAAGAAGGCAACTAGCAAGAGATCGCTGGACTCTGCAAAAATTGTGCATTGTCGTCGGGGTTCATCTTTTTTGGATGTCACATTCTTTTACCGCCAAAAAACCTGTTTCTCTTCTGCAACTTTTTAGACTGGTTTTCTTAGTCTTCCTGCAATTCTTAAGGCGTGTAGTTCCTGGGAAGCAAGGTCATGGATCTTATGCTCAATTTTCTTTACCTCAGTCGATTTTATCTACCCTTAACTGGGTCTTAACAATCCCAGGTGAGTGTCAAGTGGCTGCACATTTAAGAGAGAGTTGAGAGCCCTTTTTCCACAATGAGTTGAAGCTTCAACTTCAATGGAATGAGAACTCCTAGGTGTCCTTACCACATTATTTATGCTTTCTAAGCAGCCTAGGATATATTCGAGCACTAAAAATTGCATTTTATCAGACAAACTCACACATTTAGCAACTGTATCAGCAAAAAAAACAAAAAAAAACCTCTCACACTACTCACTACCAAATCGCACAACCAAGTCGACACTTGCTACATACACAGAAAAGCAAAAACCAGCAAAAACAAACAAAAGTAGACAAACAGTCAGTCAGTCAGTCAGTCAGTCAATCAGTCAATCAGTCAGGCATGACAGAGTTATATACTCAAGCAAAGGAGAAGAGAAAAATTTTTGAAAAATATTTCCAAATGCAATTTGACACTAATATTTACACTCTCTTCTCTATGTTTATGCTTTTTTCCTTCGCACAAACAATAAAAATTTTTAATCAACATCAACAACAATGAAACCGAAATGACATGCAATTGGCGCGCGCGTCGCTCGCTGTTGTCTGCATGACAACAATGCACAATGAAATGGCGATAAACTGACGCAAATTCTCGCAATCGGCAAATAACTGTGCATACACATTTCAAATGTCAACAAATTGCTGCTCGCGTGCGCGCCGACACAATTGCGAAAACGCAAACATACACCAACACACGCGCACCCACGCGGACTCGTCAAATGTCAAATGTCAAATGTCAAACATCAACCGACAACTGTCACAAATCAACGACAAAATAATTAACAATGAACAAAAAAAAATGCGTGCAACAGATACCAAAAACAACAACGCAACGAAGGTCTCCTACCGAACGCCGACAATTTGACATTCTCGCCGTCGCGCATCAAATGCCACCACCCGAAGTGCCCCAAGTATGGCAATCGCAAGCCGTCGAGTATACAGGATCAAATGATCACCGTTATGGTGCCGTTGAATTCCAACAATAATAATGTAAGCAACAGCAGCAACAACAATAACAATGGTGGCGCTGGCAGCGCTGCCGCCGTAGCTAATGGCACGCGCAGTCATCCAACAACAACAACAACAACTGGCGCAATATTGGCGCCAACACTGCAGGCAACACCAACACCAACACCAACACCAACACCGACAGCAGCAGCAGCAGTAGCAGCAGCAACAACAACAACGGCGGTGGCGTCGACCGCACTTGCTTTGCCAATGGCTGGCACAACAACAGCAGCAACAGCGCATATAAATGGCACTGCCAACACGGGTTTACCGCATAGCATCAACAATAACAATATAAGTGTGGTCGGCCAGCAGCAACAACAACAACAACAGCCGCAGCAACAGCAACAAAATTCATCTTCGGAGAATTCTGTGCAATCATTGGAGCATGCGACACGCAATTCGAACTTGAAGAAGTCGTCAAATCATTTGACACCGGATGTGGCTAAACAACAAGCACAGACGCTGGGGCAGGGTCAACAGCCGGCGGGGCAGCAGAAAACGATTTTGCTGAAATTCCCCTCCAACGTTGATTCGGAGCAATTAATTGTGAGTTTTGTTTAGTAGAAAAAGATAACTTCAATTTTTCGTTAAATATATATATTTAGTGAGGGCGCGATGATTCAATTATACTACCCATAGAACAAAAATTGTTTACTAAACAAACGTTTTTGCTAATTATACGATGTGGCGTAGTGTTTTATTGAGAATAAAAAGCTGATATAAATCCAAAAATTATAAATTCCGCATATTTATCGATATAGCAAAAAATCGATATTATAACACAATCGATTTTTCAGTTATCGATAAATGTACATATCTATGTTCAGACCGAATAAAACTGAGAAAGCGTTATATTAAACAGGTTTGCTTCCATTATAGAATCTGAAAAGTCGTTTAATTGAATAATTAACTAATGTGACAGACAATCTACTATTAGTGACTGATGTTTGAATATTTTTTGTAGTATCTTACTAGTTTAAAAAAATTTATATTTAAACAATAGAACAGTACAGTATTCTTGTACTTATCACTTTGTTAAAAGTTATCGACAGTTTTTGCACTTATCGGTTTTTATCGATATGTATCGATACATTCATAACTGGACGTGGTTATAAAACAACAAGCTTTTGCTGTCCAGGTCAAATATTAGACCTTGATTAACAGTTTGATCATTAATCGATATATTATCATCTCTATTATCATTATCAATTTTGGATATTTGTGACAACTTTTATTTTTTTAGCATTAAATACAAGCTTTCTTAAGAAATCAGAGCTTTTTTAACATGGGGCATTGCCATTATTGAGGGATTTCTCGTGAATTTTAGATCTTAGAATCGAAAAATCGATATTTTTCAAATGAATTATGATTATTGATTAATATTATTAATTCAGAAATAGATTATTTGACGAAAGCGACATTAATCTTCAAGAGTTGTCGATTTCATAACCGATAACTTTGTCTCGATATTTGTTGCCGTAAATTTTATAGTTATCGATAGCATTTCATTTATTAACTGTTATAATGTCATTTCAAAATAGTGTATAATTATCGATACTTTTTCTATCGACATTTATTTTCACCAGTATTGTAGTGGCATTTTTGCATCTTTAAACTAATTTTCCTGTCTCTCTATGAAAGTTATGAAGTTCTTAGTGCATCGTTTGAATCATCGTGCCGCTTAATTATTATTTATCTATAAAATTAGATGAATTGTAAAGAATACAAACTAAAACATAATAAAACTAAACAGCAGAACCCGAATTTGTATGTTCTACAAAAACACACCTAACCTCAAAATTCCGAAAAACCACTTTAAATAAATATTGTCTAGAAAAATTTGGTACCGCAATATTTTTGCGTACACATGAAACGAAAACAGTCTCTCAAAAACTCAAGACAGCTGCATTCCCACGAAAAAATATCCACACGAACACACAACTAGAAAAAACTCTACACAACTACCAGGCTTTATGCCACTTCTTATACATTTTTGGCGATTTCTAAATATTTTTCATAAACTACTTGTATCGATTACGTAACCATTTAGCTGCAGTTGGGAAACTTGGGCAAGGTATAGATATATTGTGTAAATTTTGGTATTTATAATCTTTACCGTTAAACTTTTTACCGTTACAATTTTTACGCAATATTTTACACGTTTTGTACCACTGTAAATATACAACCTGCTGCTTTTATACTTTTCAATTACTTTTTTTATATTTCAAATATTTTTATCAACACGTCTTGACATTTGTTGCACTAACACCAAGTCAGTCATACCAAGTCTCAACAGTTTGTCAACAAAAATTTTAAATAGTAAAAATTACATGAAAAATAGCATAATCCATGCCCCTGCTCTATGTCTGCCATCAACTATAAGTAAATTGTAGCCTACAAAGCCATTATATAACTGTTTACTGTTAAAATTATATTTCTAACCCACACACAACCATTTAGTAAGAAGCTAAAAGTGTAAAAGCGCTCATTTTTTATACAAATGTTATGGTACCTTGAAGATTATTCTAAAAGTTTTTATTCTAAAAGATTTAAATATATATCAATATAATTAATTCACATTTTTTTCTTACATATTTAACCAACTCTTCAACATTTTTCCTGAACATTCTTTTAATTTGTCATATTTTTCATTACTTGTATTTTACGTTTTCTCTTTCACTCCCACCTTCCCTCCGCAGAGCAATCCGTGCACCTCGGGCTTCCTCAGTCCACCCACATCGGCTAGCCGTCGTCCATCGGTGATGTTCAACGAATATGTGCTGCTGCATACACCGCCTGCAATTAGCGAACCGTTAACTATACCAAGCACAACAACAACGAATGTGGCGCAGAAGAGCGGCACCGTGTGCTCGTCGGAGAAAATGACGCAGGCTGGTGATGGCAGCATATGGCAGGTGAGTCGTAAGCAAATGGAAGGTGGGAAATTCGCATTTCCAACTCTTTTCCATAACACTATTGTTGGTTTTGTTTACTTTATGAACATCTCTCGCGTGCTTTCACCGTTAGCGCTTTTTTTAGACTTTACTCACTGACTACTTCTGCCATTGTTCATTGTTATTTCAGTCCTTCGACGTATTTGCTCTAAATATTGCATATTATTATAACATATATTTTGCTTGAATTTTTATAGCTAATATTTGTCGAAAGTTAAAATGAAATGTTTTTCTTTAATCTTCCATCAACAAAAAATTACAAAAGAAAAAGTTTGAAAAAATTTTTACAAAATAAATTGAAAATATTCTACATATCAAAAATTTTCTTAATGCATTTTATAGAAATTCATATAATAAATTTATAAACTCATATCATATATGATCTCACGTCACATCATATCTCATTATATGATATCGCATCACATCACATGCTCCTAAATGAACTCAATTTCATTTTAACGCCTCGATGAATTGCATTTTATATTATTCTGCAATTTTTTTTTACATGCGACATCACATGGCATATTAATTTGATTAATTCGACTTCTTTATCTACTGTTCATACTTCTGATGTGAATTTAAAGTTATAACTTCATCTCTGTTTCACATCACATGACGTCACATGAGGTATCCCTTTTTATTGAATTTCATATAAATTTTATTGTCTGTTTAGGTATGAGTTTCAGTGTCATTCGTTTACATCCACTTGAGTTAAATAATTAGGCATCACATCATATCACATCACCTCCACATCACATCGCAACGTTGCAGTAATCGAATTTCATCTCCGATTTATTGAATTTTTCTTCCTTTCAAAATGAAAGAATTTCGTTTCCTATTTTCAAAAAAAAAAATTTTTGTCCAGATCATATCATATAGCCTCGCGTGATATCACATCATGCCATATCACTTGACATCAAATCAGATAATATTCCATTCAAAGTGTAGTACCACCAAAAACACTTAAAATCATGTGACATCATATCACATCACATCTTATCTCCTTATATCGCATCCTCAGCTTTTAGTACAATACAAGCAACTCTTCCGCTTTACTACCAAAAACATCTCATTTCGCTGCATTATATCACATCTTAACATATTGCATCATATCATTTCGGTTCAGTTCAAAATTCACCACATCATATCATATATCAGCACATACTCATTTAATTTCGTTACATTTGAATATTATTACTTTCTATTCCACCCTTTTGCTATGCTATTATTGTTGTTATTGTTGTGCTTGACTCTCTCCATTGCAATTAATTATCGTTCAAAATAAATGACGTTCTCTTCAGCGCATATTCACTACATCATTTCCCTTCTCTCTTTACTGTTTCTTCTCCCCCCCACCTGTAGGTTAATCTCCCCCAAACGATCAATAGCGGCGGCAGCACCATCGCCAATCCATACGCCGATTGCTCCGAACTCGGTATACACGACGCGATGACATGTCAAGAGCTTTTAGCATTTTCTGTGGCCTTTTCAGCGGCCCTACCCACCGGCCAGAGCACGTTGGAATCGTTTTACACCTCATTGGCGCGCTGTGATCCGCACACCGCTGAGGCGCTGAAGAACCAACACAATCGCCAGCAGACCCAACTAATTAAACAACAACAACAACAGTCAAACTCACTGGTTATTAACGATCGACAGTGCAAGCGTTTGGACAACAATAGCACCGCTCTGGCAGTTAGCAGCAGCGCGGGGAACAACACCACCAACACAACAACGGGCAACTACATCGAAGACTACTCGTGCTGTTATGATTTATATCAGAATGCGCTGTCACCGCTGGGCGAGAAGAGGCAACACTCGAAGCCGATAAAGATAGTGATCAGCATTTATCGCTGCCTGATGCGCGTCTGCGGTGTGATGCGGCGCTACATAAAGCTGCTGGTGGAGCATAAGTACTTTCAGCAGGGCATACTGTTGGCCATTCTCATTAATACGCTCTCCATGGGCATTGAATACCACAAGCAGCCCGACTACTTGACCGCCATTGTGGAGAAGAGTAATATTGTCTTCTCGGCGATATTCGCCGTGGAGATGTTGTTGAAGGTGGTCGCGGAAGGTTCATTTCGTTATATTGCGAATGGTTTCAATGTGTTCGATGGTATCATTGTGATACTCAGGTGAGACGCTACAGGGTGCAAGTTTCTAATTTCAGGCTTATTATCTATTGAAGTGAACTGAAGTACGCTGAGCTTTGTGTCACATGTTTGCTTCTAAGCACCATTTCAGATCAAACTTTCTCTCTCCCTCTCTCGATCTATGGATCCTACTATTCGTTCTTCTCTTTCCTTTCTCTCTCAGACGAAGTCCCAACAAGTGAGGACTGCCGAAATTACATCACCATTAAACTTTTGTTTCTCTCAAAAGCTTTCAAAGCATCCATGGCAACAAAGATTCATCTCTTCTTCTTTCGATTTCTCATTGGTCTGTCTCTTATATCTTCTTCTTATTAAAGAAAGTCAATCCGCTACTAAATCGATCATTTCCAACTAAGTGGTCGGTCCAATATAGATATATATTGAACTAAGTTGTTTATCTAATCTTGAAAATGAAGGATCTTACAAGATTTCAGTACCTCTGAGAGAGATTTCCGAAGAAGCCTTAGTCTATCGAGCCCTCTACAAATATAAAGAATATGTTGAGATGCGTGGTCCTGTTCGAGACAGGTCAGACTTTCTGTCTCAACAAACAGACTCAGCAGACAGACTACTCTCTTCAACAGTTATAGCTGGTCAAACAACCGATGAGCCGCAAAGTAACTGTATTTCATTATTGTCGAAGAGAACCAACTGTGTCCACAGAAATTGTTCTAAAACTTCAAAGATAAAGATAGAACGCTTAAGTGCTAATTTAACTTAAAGCGCCTTCTTACTTATGAACAGAAGCAACCCTAAAACTAAAAGACTTGTGGGGAAGATAATTGTTAGTTCGAAAAAAGTGTGCTGAAGGCATATCTGATTTTATTATTTTTTAATTGATTTGGCATAAGTCCAGAAACCTTGAACTGAAATATCCCCATCCATTGCTTCCTCGAACGTAGGTCCCTCCAAATACCTCTAGAAGATTTCTAATTACAAATAAATGTTAAAGAGGACCTAGGAGAGATTAATATACAACAAAAAACAGTAAACAAGATGAAAAAGAGGCTAGTACCTAGCAAAAGTCTAGAACTTCAGTACATTGTTACTATTTACAGCAATCTAAACAGGAGAAGTACCGCGAAGGAATAATTTTGAGATCAGAACCAGGGAAGAAATCAAACCTTTAAACCTTTAAAAATTGAAAAATTAGTGATAATAAAGTGGTTATGGAAATTTGAGATCTAAATACCGTTATTTAGTCTAGATAGTACTATTTAGAGCTCGAGAGGAAGCAGACAAAACTTAGTGAAATTAAAGAAACCTTCAAATAATAGCATAAGACCGATTTCAAAGCGGTTATTGAAACAAAAGTATCTACGTTGAGCCATAAAACGGTATAAATACCGTTATTAAAGTTAAAATAGACAGTTATGAAAACGAATGGGGGGAGCATTAACGTGCTCTATTTTGAGCAGTGAAACTCTTCATTGTCAAAATGTTAAATGTCACTCAAAAAGTCACCGACTAGTCAAACAGCCCTCATCTGGTTAGCAGCAAAAATTATTGTGTTAGCATATCACTCATACGCCATGCCTGACCAACAAAATATGAGTACAAACGACTAAATAATGTGAATACTCAGTGCAAACAAACACACGCACACAAACAAACACACACACACACACACAGGCGCACACAAAGGCACACACACACACACGCGCTTGCCACTTAAAATGTTACTGCTCGTACGCCATGTGTGGCCAACCGAATAACTTGCATGGCACAACTTTATGCAAACAATTTGTGCAAAGTTAATTTGAAATGTGAAAAATTCGAGCTATTTAGAAGCCGAACGTTAACACACGTAACTAAATATCGTAAACGAAAGTAATTTACACAAATACTTACATGCATACACACACAGACATAGTTTAAGGGCGCCACAAAACCACCGCTTGCTAACCATTAAATGTGGCATGCAAAAAGATGAAAAACAAAACGAAAAAAACAACAACAAAAAAGCTACGCTCGACCACTTGATTGTCGTCGCCTGCGCCACAAGCGGCCAGCTGTCCACAAGCTGCGCCGGGCCGCAAACCTTCGCCAACCTGCGGACTGCTGTGCATGGCGGCAGCAGCGCGGCAATTTATTACTGGCGACGTTAACATATTCTCAACTTGTTGACTGCAACGATGCATATGTATGTGTGTGCAGTGTAGCAGCATAGATCGGCCGCAGACGCTGCGCCGCAGCAGCAATTTTCACATTCGGCAACGCTTCAATGCTTTCGTTTGGCATTTTCACATTCTCTTTTTTTTTTGGTCTTCTTCTAGTTTTTGGTTGCTACTTTGCGCCTGTTGCACACACACATACACACACACAGACACATACACACATATAGATGCACATACCCAAACAACAAACAGCCAACAACAACAACAACGTAAAGAATCTAGCCAACATTTGGCGCGCGACGCGCAAATTACTGTGTGGTTGTGTGTTAGTCCCCTTTTACCCTTGGAACCGCCGCCAGCATGTGTCGCTTCACGCCACTGCAATCTAAATCTTCGGCAATCGTATGTCAACAGTGAAATTATCACTGCTCCAACACGCCAAAGTAGCAAGGATTTGCATGAGCAGCAGCATATGCATTGTGGTGTTTGGGGAAAAATCTGGCGCTGAGGCGTGAATTGCAAGCAAATACTCGTGTTATTTGAGGCAGTGTGTGTGTGTGTGTGTGTGTGTGTGTGTCAATGGCAATTCTGAAAGATTTGCATAGTCATGAAATTTATTGCTCAGCATAGGAAACGAGATGTATATATATTTTTCGACGGAAAGCTCATTCACCAGCTTTGAAGTTGCTATATGCACAAGTAATTTAAAGTAAAAATAGTGTTTCAATACATATAGTTACACACAGAGGTATACATATAGTAAGGTAAAATTTTGGATAAGATGGTTTCAAAATTGTGTTTGCGACCCAAAATAAAGCTATTTGTCACCTAAAAATAAAAATATTCATAACTTCTCACTGAGATACCAATAAGCTGAAGTAAACTCTAGCACACTAAACTCTAGCAGCATCTTAAACTCAATCCAACTAACTACTAATCTAGCATAGAGACCCACTAAAACCACTTTCGACTGTTGGAAAGTGGAATTCCTTTAGCCCACCTCTGTTGTATACTCTGAAAAGTCCCTTTGAAACTATAAAATACTCTGGTATATGAAAAATTCACAACCCGACCCCGAAGCAAAGCTTCGAGTTAATACAAACATGCGACTATCCGAGTCTAACGGTACAAAAAAAAACACTTTTTGGGCGCTGAAGAAAGCAATTTCTGCAACATTGGCCCCATAAGGACCTTCGAATAGTCCTACTCTAGATCTCTACAAATGATCAGTTTGGTATTTAGAACCAGATATTAATGAAACCCTACACCGTGGTGCTCTTAATGCAATATTTCACTAGGCATCAAGGTCTATAAATAAAATTGCTGACTTCAGCAATGGCAAGATTCTGCAATCCCATCCAGACGAAGCTTCAAGCCTCATCCACATTTCCAGTAACTACAGTTCGAAGATCACAAATATTTGATATGACCCCAGAAAGGTAGATATTCTAACGAAAAAGCTCTGTTATTCGAAACAAGTGGTTTACAAACCTCCCGGGAAAGAGAAAGTTCTCCAAAGCTACCACTGAAGGTTAGATCTCAAGGTTGATTATAATAGGTAGATCGTATGGGACAAGTACAGTAAAGGTAAACCTACTGAGCCTTGAACCCATTACAAATCTAGATACCGGACAGATTCCCGGAATTTCCAAATAGTCAGGGGATCGTGCGAAGACGAAATGCTGTGTTGGTTCTGTATTGCTGAGTATTAGAAACTTTGAAGATTACTAGACCTCTTGCGATTCACACGGGAACATAATGAACTTACTGCTTCAGAAGCATTAGTTCTCTAAGCTCAGTTAAGGCTCATCTGTACAAAGAGCACAATGGAGCTCCCATCCGCTTTCTGTCTGGTAATAATGAAACCAGTTTGTGCTCTCTTGCAGACAATACCTCGACTTTGTCGACAACTATTCAGCCAAAGACGACCTAATTATAGAGAGTGTATTGAGTGCATTGTTTGAAAAATTTTTTACGAATTTCTTATATAAATTTTTTCCTAATTCTTAAAAAATACTATCCTCTTTCAGCGTCATTGAGATTTTTCAACAATTCCACAGTGGCAATGGCAGCAGTGGTGGCGGCTCCGGCCTCTCAGTGCTGCGCACATTCCGCCTACTGCGCATACTCAAGCTGGTGCGCTTCATGCCCAATTTGCGGCGACAACTATTCGTTATGCTGCGCACGATGGACAATGTAGCGGTATTCTTCTCACTGCTCGTGCTCTTCATATTCATTTTCAGGTGAGCGTTTGTTAAAAGTTTGAATACACACTCTCCGTATGTAAATTATATTAGCGTTAGTAATAAACTTATTGAAAAAATACAGTATTTAGTTATTAAAATATATAACAAAATATAAAAAAACGTATGTTATGAATTTTTAATATAAATAAATTATGTTAGGCGGATTTAGTGCAAAGCAGATGAACAGAAAATACTTCAGAATAAAGTACATAAATATGAGGTAACACCACTAACACATCCGAAAACCAAATACGCACACTAACTCAGTCTATTTAGAAAAATAGTATTTACAAAAATTTACTTGAAATCATACAAAAAAAAAATGTTTACAAAAATTTCATAGAAAAATTATTTTAATTTGTACTTTTTATTTAATTTTAAGTTTTTTTAAGCGTAAAAACATTCATAGTAGTCGTGAAAATTAGCGTTTCCGGCTAACAAATTATTCAACCATATAACTGTTATACAAATTTAGTAATTTTCTAAAATCTTTAGTTTTTTTTTTTTTTCTCCTTCTTAGTAACTAAGCGTGCCATGTTCCGGCACCTTTAATTATATGAAAGTATTAATAATAAGCTTTCAAGCTTCTCTTTTCTGCCTACTAAAATTCTTACCACTTTCGAGCCTCTTTTAGAGAAATTTTAATTTTACCCCACGCTCCAAAAATAACCCTTTCGCAATTTTTAACCCCTTTTACTAATTTCCAAAGCAAATTTCTTCAAAAAGTTTCTTAGTATGTAGCCCCAAGCACTTTTTCTATTTAAAGCTCTCCCTCTCTCACATTATTCCTCTCTTTGTAAGCTTTTACTCTCTTCTCTTTTGTCTAATTATACTCAAATGCAAACTTTTTTTTCTATGTCTTACACTTTTATCACAAAGAAAACACTTAAAAAATTTTAATTCAAATTAGAACTTAAAATTGTAAAAACAAAAACAGATAACAAAAAAAATTTATTATAAGAAAATTATGGCTTAAAATTTGTTTATTTCCAACGGTAGCATAAAGGAATTACTTTCTACATAGAATTTTGCATTATAGATAGCGTACGTACAGTTCTTTTAATAGTCAATATACAAGTTAAAATAATTATAAAATTAAAATTAGTTATTAAAATAAAAATTAAAATAATATAAATAATTCGGTAACAGCTAATATTCTAAATGTCAT
Organism: Bactrocera minax; assembly: GCA_021498325.1. Taxonomy (NCBI): domain Eukaryota; kingdom Metazoa; phylum Arthropoda; class Insecta; order Diptera; family Tephritidae; genus Bactrocera; species Bactrocera minax. Next base: position 723,931 of record JAKEEE010000079.1, on the reverse strand, counting down.
GCAAACCCATACATATATATATACCCATATATTTTTTTGAACGCCTCGCCTTTACGACAACATTAAATATATAGGAATAATGGTATAACCAGTAACCATATACTCGCAAAACAGTTATGTTTTTCTTTTTAATTTGGACATTTCTATTTTTTTATCACCCAAATTGAAGTGGTACAGTTCCCAGATAAACCGTCGTGCGAAAATCTTTTCTAACCCCATAGCAATTATGTGCGTGCAAATACAAAAATGTGCAACGTTGCCAATTTTTGGCAGCAGACATTCGAATAAGCAGCAAAAAATAAATAGCGCAATTTTAAAATTTAAAAATACTAGCACAATATCGGTACAACGATAGCAAATATATACATTTCTTGAACAAAAAATAGTATTCCACCGTTGCCAAATTTCATCAAACAATATGATATTATTATCATAAGAGATCGCCACATTTCATAACGGACATTAATACCGCAAGTTTGAAAACAAACGTAGAAAATTGTAGGGTTTCCAAAAGATTCCATTGTTGCCAATTTCTGTAGCAAGTAGTCATTATTACATCGAATTTAATTTAATCAAAATATATTGAACAAATTAAAATTTTTTTTTAATATTCAACAAATATACTGCAAAAGATATTTCAATGTGCATACTGGCCACGTTGCCAGTTTTCAATAACAACAATTTCTTTTTCACCCCAATGTTGTCGAATTTCACAATCATTCTTTCAGTAACTTATAACAATTCTTCTCCCGCTTCCCTAATTTAGAATATCGTCCTTTCCAAAATTTCGCTTTGTTGGCAATTTTCTGTGATGTCCATAATTACTTTTGGTCAAAAAACTATAACAAAGCTAACTTTTAAAAACAATTAATGACTTTTATATAGAGTTTCGTCTATAATTTTAGAAATGCTTGTTTTTAATATAACAAATCTTTTAACTCCTCTCTAAAGATAATTCCTTAGTTTCTACAAATTTGCATTTAAAATACGAAACATTCTTATTATTCTACAAGATATACTTAGCACTCTCTTTCCAACCACTAATATACACATGTATTTAGTTAAAATTTTCAAATCAGCGCATTCGGAGAAAAAAATTTATTTTTGGTGAAAATGATGATTTTTCCATTTTTTGGCTTTTAACTAAGAATTACGTTGAATGTGTGAAAGAAATTCGTTCTACCTAACAAATTCAGACATTTTTCAGTTGTTATATATAAAAGCGTGTGAAAATTCTGAGTGACTGCTTAGCGCCACATAGAAAAATTATATTTATTTAATTTTTGTTTCACAGAAAGCTTAAACTTAAAAAAATATAAACACATTTCTCTCACTTGCCATTTCACGAGTGTTCGTAAATTGCTCACAGCTTAAAGCAAAAACAACAAGCGCTCACTTCAACCATCTCTTTTGCTCACTCTAGCTATTTCACTCGTACAAACGCTAAATAAACAAACAATTCAAAAAAAAATCTCACAAAAACACAAAGTCGGTTTAGTGCTGACACTTTATCATGGTAAAACCGTTAGTTAGTTTAGTAATTAATGTGTGTATTTAAACGATTTAGAATTTAGTGTAAATCTGGATATGTTTTGGTCATATAGTTAGTCAACAAAAACAAAAATATTTAAAAAAAAATTTTTAATTTTCAAAACTCAAAATTTCGAAACTACTTACTCGACAAATCTACAGAAGCTCAAATGCTATACATTTGTGAAATCTTTTATTTATTCATTTATTTACAAGTCAATTACTCATGCTAGAGTTTTGCGCATTACTATTATTTACACATACATTCTCTAGACACATATATATTTATGTTCGTACATATATATTACAAATATTTGCAGTAAAATTTTACGCCTAATTGTGTAGTTAGTGGAAAGTATTCTACAATTTCGCCAGTTAGTTAGTTTTATTGTTGCCTAAAGTAGTTAGTCAAACAACAAAAACAATAATAAGTTGTATTAGTTGAGAAACTACAACTATTTGATATAAATGTTTTATTTTTCCACCAAAATACTTAAATATCCTTCGGAAATACTCATTATAAAAAAAATATTTTGAAAATTATGAATTAATTTCTAAACTTAAATTAATTATATTAAAAACAATACTAAATCAAAACAACATACGCATAGCACCACATATTTATATTCAATTACATGGAAATTAAATTGCAAATTACTCTCACATACTCACATACACACATATTAGAAATTACCTCACTTATTCACCTACATATATACTCGAAACATATTTTTGATAAAAAATAAAAATTTTTGTATTAATATTTAAACTAGAAATGTCTAAATCTATTATATAATTATAATAAATGAGTCTTATAAAATATTTACTAGTTTTAAGCTTTCCTTACGTTTTTTCGTTTTCGGAAAATTTTTTAATTTTCCCAACTTTCTTCCAACGGTTTGTTTTCGCATTACTTTCGTTTTATCTACATCTTTCCTTTGACAATGTCTTCGAAGCAGCGCCGCTACCAATTTTTATAATAAAAATGTTATTAAAAAGAAATTATAAAAATGTTTTTAAATAAAAATTTTTTTGAAAGTTTATAAATTTGTTCTACCAAAGACTATATTTGATATTGGGTATTTAAAAAAATTTATGAAAACAAAAATGGCAATTTCCTTCAAAAAATATTTTTACACGGTTGCCAGTTTTCCATAGAAGTATATTTTTAAAGATATTACACTAATATTATTGAAAAATGTCTATTATTGGTAGTAATATATTCAAAATTTCCTGCACAATGGATATCATGTATAATTTAATCAAATTTCTGTTAATACGTAATAGTACGTTAATACGTAATAGCGTAATAGTATACGCTGTTGCCAGACTTCGTTGGCTATGCCGAGACCGACCTTTTCCTTCTAAGCAAATATTTGTTAGATTTTACTTTTTTTTCTAAATTTTACTCTTTTTCTAGAGTTATTTCAGTCAGTAAGAATGCACCGTTGCCAAATATCACTGGTAATACACTGAGACTGAAGTTTTATACTCAAAAACTATAGTTAAAATATTCCAGAAAACTCACAACTCTGCTCTCAGCGTCTACTTTTATTTTAGTCATGAAATATACACTGTTGCCAAATTTCATTAGTAATATGCTGTGTCTAATATTTTTCTTTGAATCATAATTCTACATTAATTAAGAGATAATGAAATATTTGCTAGGAGTTTCAATTATAAAATAAAGAGGCCATTGACCTTGAGATGCAATGCTTAAAGACACTCATATGTTTTACAAGGATATACCGACAATTAGGTTTAAGTCTGGAGACTTTGCAACAAGGTATTTCAGGAATCGCTACTTGCTCCCTGTGGGAAATTTATATTTTCGTCAAAAGCGAAATTTGGCAAACGTGCTGCTTTCCATAGCAAGATATAGATATTCTGTCTTCATTTTAATTTATCCGATTCTGTCGATATTTTAGGACCCATTTCAACTACGCAGTATTTTCATTGTGTCACAAAAGCGGTATTTATTGCACGATCCTACAAAAGTAGTATTTGTGAACACTTGAGTTCTCTCATTTTAGTCGCTTGCTCTCTCCTAAAAGAAATAGGTACAACAACTTTCTTATTGGTGCTTCCAGCTTAAAATCTGACCGTTCCATTCGGGAAATTATGAAATTCCTCGACAACAATGGACGTTTTTACATTCAATACTTCTCCTTAAAGAATTATTCCTTTTACATCAAGTAATAGTTTATCATATTAGGAAAACATTAATCTATGGTAGCTTTTCGGTCGACATAGTCAAATGTTTAGAATGCTAATCTCAGCAGTGAGAAAATCTAAACTACAGAAAACTATTTTTAAGTGCTATCACTCCTCAGCAAGTAATTTCAAAGTTCCCATCATATTTCTGTGATGCAAAAAGCTTCTCATATAATTCCAGCAGTTATTCGAAAGCAAGCTAAAGCAGATAAGATGCTTTAAATGTCGGAGAACATCAAATGTCAAACAACAACTTCGTCCGAACCCAAACTATAGTTTTTTATATTTTTCCTTAATCTTTTTATTATCCATCATTAAATTTAATAATTATTCCTCCCTCCTATGGTCCTGTTTATACTCCGGCGTTATTTTAACCAATTTTCTTTTGCTAGATCCACTTTTTCTACTTCCACTTCTTTTTTTCTCTCGTTTGCCGCAATGCTACATTCTATGCTCTGCTCTTCACTTTGCGCGCAATATAAAATTTTTCTCTCTCTCTTTTGCTCTTACTCTCTCTCTCTCTCTTTTTTACACGCTCTCTATTTACATATCTCTTGCTCTCTTTTATAACACTAACATATGCGCTATTTCACTCTCTCCAATGCATTTCTTTGTTTTATATTAACGTATTTGCGTATAAAAAAATACTAAAATATTGAAATAAAATATTGCTAAAAACAAATATTAAATTATAAATAAATATTTCAATTATGCTATCAATTATTTATAAATATATATCATACTACCTAATAACTCTATACTTTATATATGAACATATATATATACTTATTTAAAAATATATCTCAACTCGTCACAATTCTTAATTTATCAATTTAAATAAATATATATACATATATGATATATATATATATATATATATAAAATCAATCAAACCAATCGAACATCAATCAATTTAGTATACTCGGCATGAATCTATTCGGATGTAAATTCTGCGAAAACGTTAACGATGAAAGAGTATGCGATCGTAAGAATTTCGACAGCCTGCTGTGGGCGCTCGTCACTGTCTTTCAGGTAGAATTTGCTAGCAAAATATAATTATAACTATACAATACTTAAAAACTTTAACTACTATTTCTATAACTATTACTATGACTATTGCTATATTTTGTTCGACTAACTAATAACTAATCTTATGCATATTTTTTTACAAATATGTATGAAATTTTAGTAAGGCAAGAAATCGTATCTTATACAAAATGTTTATTAAAAAAAAAAAACAAAAAAAAATACAATATATTTAAAATGTAAATTGCTGTGTTATTTTGTGTTGTGCCTAAATAGCGAAATAAGTAAAAGAAAATGTTTCTGTAATAAGTTTTAGTGCATACTAATATTTTATTTATATTTTCAATAGTATTTTGCTTAAATTAATTTTTAATTTATTTGCCGTTATTTTGCTGATTTTAATTTTTATACCAAAAATGATTTGATGCTTTTCATAGATAACACAATATAACAATAGAAAATATAGAAAAAATCCCAAAAAATCCCAAAAAATACAAAAACAAAAAAGAATTGTATATAAAATTTTGGAAATGATTTCGCCTAATCCTAATCCGAAAACTAAAAAAAACAAAAATTTATTTTAAGGAAGTTTTTGTGCATTTCCACCCTGATGTTTTTCTTGCTTCCTTTTTCATTCATAAAATAATTCCGAGTATTTGTTTACAAAAAATATATGGTTTATTAAAAACAATTTTTATAAAAAGTAAAAATTTTTATTTGCAAAATTTAATTGGCTGCAAAAAACAAAAAACAACGAAATATTTTTTTTTTTAATTTAATAAATAAGATTTTGCTTGCGCTGCGCTATTTTTTGCATTATTTTGTTTTTTTTTAGAAAAAATTTATTTTTGTGGTGTGTTGCGTATAAAAAAATAAAAAAAAAATTTTTTTTAATTTTCCAAAATTACAAATTACAATAGACAAGTTTTATATAAATTTTTTGAGTGTGTACGTATAAATATTTTAGTAGTTTAGGAAAGTCATGTTAGCAAATTAGTAATTAGTAAAAATTTAAGAATACGTAATACATAGTAAATATTGCTTTTAGCAATGCAATATTAGGTATATTCAGTACAACAGAAACTCTAAAAATACAAAAAACTAGTACGTTATCGGCGCATGCTTTAGTTAGTGCGTATGTTTTTTACCGAGTCAGCTGTTAGTTGTTAAGAAATAAAGTGCCGGAAAAAGGCTAAATCTACCACATAATGAACAGGTAAGCCTTTTAACATTTCGCAATTTGTTTACTTGCTTGCTTGCTTAAAATTTCATTCTCACCCCAACCAATTGGTTTTGCATGACAACATGGGCCCATGTAAATATCTCAAGCACGCTCACTTAGTCACTCACTCACAACCACTCATTTGAGAACAATCTTGTTATTCACTCAATTCAGAAGCTCACATAGAGAAGCGCTCAAATTGAATTTCATTCAAGCGTTTTCTAGTTAAATCAAAAGTGTGAGCATATTTCTGGAAAAACTCCAAACAACATTTGAAGTTTGATCAAAATAAATACTAAAATTTCAAGATTTTGCTACTCCAAATTAATATCCATTTCTATTGCTACTCAAAACATTCACGGCAAAAAAAATTTCGCCTCTCAAAATAAGCACTCAACCTAAAGCACACTTGATATTGTTACTTTCACCAAAGCGAAAATATATTTCTACTCAAAACTGCTACCCGTTATTGTAATGGTAAAATATTACCCAAATGTGGAAAAATGTTGAAAAAAGAGAAGCAACTGAAAAATAAACGCTCAAACTGAATTTCATTCAGAACACACAGTATTCTAGTAAAATTGGCAATTGTGAACAAAAGTAAACCAAGAACACTAAAAATAAATTACACTCAAGTTTTTACTCTAAATCTCTACTTATACCGATGCACTGGCTTTTATATGAAGAAGGCTTTTATGGAGAAATGAAGAAAAACTTCAGTTTATCACTCAATTTTTATCTCAATACAAAAAACAGGCCCCCTTTCGCTCATTTTCGCAACTATATGCTCTTTAAATATTAGGCAATCAACCTTCAGCGCTACGCAGTCACTCATTTCATCGCTAAACCACTCACATTCACTGCTTGCCAAATATTTTTATGCACGATTTCATTGAAGTTTTTCATACAGCATGTTTTAAAAGAAACAGCATACAATAACAACAACATTTTGTATATCACTCGCCCACTCATTACACTCAATTTACTCACATTTATTTCCAACTTGTATCTTACGAACTCACACTCTCACCATGCTTAAAACATACTATAAAATCTTTCAAACTAAAACCCAAAAACAACTAAATGCGCCCTATAAAACATCAGTGTATTTACTTTAAGCTCTTTTTATTACTTTGAACTCTCTCTGTTGTGTCTAACTGTCTCTTTTGAATTATTTTCTAATATCCTCAGACAATTTTGAAACTATTTGATTGAATCCTTTTCTAGTACCCACTTTACTCTTATATCTAAGTACTATTTTTAACGATCACTTATACGCTCTTACTTACGCTCTTGCTCACAAATACCCTACAAAGAACAATACTACTCTCTCAAATAAATTACAATGCTCTCTTACTTTTAACCTACCTCACTTCCTCGGAAATGCTTTTCTCTTACCCTAACCCGCCGTCCGCAAACTACACTTCTACCTAGAACTACTCACTGTTACACGTTCTTCACTTTACGCGCTCTTACTCGCTCTGTTTCACCTACTAACGCGCTCTTCACCCACTCTAACCAGTTTTAACTCAAAAATACTTTTGAAACTGAGAAAAAATATTTAAAAAAAAACAGTTAACTGCCAAATTTTTTCGCACTTTCAAATTTTGTTTTTAAGTTTATTAAAATTTTTATTTTTCTCAAAAAAAGGGAAATAAATAATGACACACAAATTATATCATAAATACATTTGTAAATTCGACGCCAAAGAGGAATAGCTTTTTGTAAATAACTCACAAAACAAGTTTTAGGAAAATTTTTATCTCAAAACATCGAATTTGAATTTTTCGCTTAAGCTTTTTTATTAATGTTTCGAAAAGCGTTTGATCATGTACAAAGCGTATACATATATCTGCAAATAGCTGTAAATTAATATGTATAAACCTATTAAAAATTACGCAAATACAAAAACAATACAAACAAGCATACACAATTAAAATTTTCAAAACAAAAACAAAAATAAAACAACTTTTTTTGGGAATATTATAAATAATAAACAAAAAATATTTCAAAAACAGATAGTAGGAACAAGTATACACCAATATATGCTCTCAACCCAAACAAAGTTCCCCAAAGATATTTTAATTTCTCAAAAAGATAAAAATTGCAAAAAAAAAATTAAAATTGCAGAGACCTGATATTGGAAGAAATTATTATTGGCAAATAATCAAAATAGCAGCAAAAATAACAACATATACAAATTAAAAATTTATCATAAAAGTAAAATTTTCCCTGCTGTTCCCGAAAAAAAATTCCAAAAAGTTAATAATCTAAATGAAAATTTTTTAAGTAACTCTAAAAATTAGAAAAAAAATTATTGATCTATAACTAAAACAGCAGAAAATTCATAACAAATTCAAAATCTCCCGGTCTACACTACCAAAAATTACATTAAAAAATAATAATTTTAATTAGGTCCAACGCCAATATCGGAAAAAAATAAAAATTTAAATGCTCGATAATATTTCAAAAACCGCTATATCACAAAAAAAAAGTAAATCCAACACTCAAACAATAAATTCCAGAAATTTTGATTTTTCAAAGAAGAATTTAAAATTGAAAATTGTAATAAATACGCACCAAAAGTGCATTTTCAACACTCAAACAAAAAAATTTCAATAATTGTGATTTTTAAAATAAAAAAATTTCAATTGACCATTAATAATTTTTTTTTTTGGGAATTATTTTTCTTTGAATATTGGAAGGACTTTTTTATCTGTAGTTTTTGTATGTATTTCAAGAATGGGGTTTTGGTGTATTTAAAAAAGCAGTTAAAGCAAAATACAAAATATTTTTATGAAAAAAACACGTCCCTCCTTTTTCAAAACAAGAAGCTCGATAAAGCATAATTTTTCCAAAAAAATTTTTAAAATCAACCACAAAAAAATCCAATCTCCCCGAGAAAATAATAACTTTTTACTTTTTTTTAACAAAAAAACAAATACAAAAAAATATAGCGAGTGAAGAAAACAAATACCGGTAATAAGAAACAAATAGCCGCTCTGAAAATTCTTGCTTTTTTTTTTAATAAAAAAATACTCAAAAATTTTGCCATTCCAACTCCCATTGCCTAATTATTTATTTAACACCCAATTTGACTTAATTTTGTTGTGTATACAGCTTAAACAAACCAAGCAAATACAACAAAATACAGAGCATATACCTTTTATATACTATATAGATATAAATAAATATATATACAATGAACATTACTTTATATAAATACATATATATATATATATATATACATGTATATACAAGTTCTAGCTATGATTAATTCATAAACTACTTACTCCTACAACTACTTTTATACTCTTACTCGTATAAATATATACAGATATACATATATATAAATATATATATATATATACCTAACACAATTAAAAAAAAAGAAAACCTTATATTTATATATATATATAAATATATACATATATATGCATATACTCGTGTGTGAACCTACAGCATATTGGGCATGTATCTATTTGGCGGTAAGTTTTGTAAATTTGTGGACGATACTGGACTCGAACGTGAATGTCTGTGTACCGAAATAATCAACAAACATCCACAATGTGAATGTGATCGCAAACACTTCAACAACATTTTATGGGCCACTGTTACAGTCTTTCAAGTAAGAACAACACACCAAAACGTTTACTACTTAAATAATAAAAAAAAAAACAAAAAACTTCAAAAAGTCACAAAATTTCACCCACCTACCTACCTATATAAACAAATATATTACTACATTTTATCAAACAAAGAGAAACTTTACTTCTCACTAAGCAAAAAACAAAGAGAAATATATTTACACATATACAAAACAGATATATATATACTACTAAGCATATAACCATATCACTAAGTAGTGGAACTTTCAGTTTTCTTTCCATTTTTAACTAATTTTCGTAGTATCTAGTTATATTTAGACCAAGCTCTGATTTGTAGTTCTCTTAATTCAACAATATACACATACCTACATAAATATATAAGGCAAATTTAAAATTTTTAATTGAGTTAATTTGTTATGCGGTCTTTGCTCTCAATTAAATATTTTCTGTAAAAATACATTAACAAAAATAACTAATTTTGATAATTATTTTGTCAAAACTCGTATTGTGTTGCATACTTGCAGGCGCACAGTCAATTAACTGCTACATAAATCATATAAAATGTTAGATGACAGCAAAAGTGGCATAAAAATTATATTTTTTAATTATATTCAAATATTAAAATAGAATTATATAACTAGCATAACTTAAATTTTTAGTTTAAAATAATTTTTTTAACATTATATATTTTTATTAGATACATACATATAGATTTATTCGTTTATTCATATTTTGCCCTTTGCCAATACGAAATAAATGAAACATTATTAGTTGCTTATATTTCAAGTGAAAAATTTAAAACGACTCTGATAGAAAAATTATCATTAAATTTACTTTTTTTGGTAAATTATTATTAAAGTGAATGTTAAAAAATTTTTTAGTATTTTATGTATTTAAAATTCTTAAGAAATTGGATTATTTTAATATTTTTTTGTACATTCTTAAAATCTTACTTTCATTTTCTCATTTTTGATTTTATTTATAAAAAAAAATAATATATAAATACTTTATCACATTAAAAATTTTTTTTTTATGTTCGTGTATATATAAGTATGGATGAACACAATGCATTTTCTTTTTGTTTAAATATATAATATTTAAAACACTTTCAATTATTTATTTAACTTTTTTATTTACAGTTTTATTTACAGTTTTATTTCGTTTCTATCCTTTTATTTGTCATTTATTTTCATTCTATTTTAATAATTTTAATTGATTTAATTTTATATTATGTTAATTTAATTTAACTTCTTTTTTTTCATTTTTGTTTAATATATAATATTTAGGTCACTTCATCTATTAAAAAATATGTATATATAATTTTATTCTTTTTTATATCTTTTTTATTTAATCTAAATTTTTTTATTAATTGAAATTAATTTAATGTTTTAATTTAATGTCTTTTAATTTTACTTTTCATTTTGCATTTTATATTTCTTTTCTTTTCTTTTGTTTTTAATCGAATTTAATTTAATTTCAATTAATTTTGCTTTATTTTATTTCTTACTTAGTAATTTACTTATAACTTTCTAGCACAATTTGATTATTTTGCAAAGAAAAATTTGATTCGAATAACATTTTTTTTGCATTACGTACACATAATTTTGTAGTCTCGTAGCCATAATTTTTACTTGTAAAGCAAAATTTTGAGAGTAGCACCTGTTTCTTTTCATAAAGACGTCACAAGAAAGCGTTTACAAGTATCAGAAGACATTTGTGCATAACTACAAACTTACAAATATTAATTACATTATGTACATAATAAAAATCAACAAGATACATATATATATATATATATAGGATAAAAATTTATATACAGGGCTTTATAATTACATTATAAAATCATGTAAAGTATCACTATTCCAGTTATTTAATTCTCTGCTCCTATCACCTAAAGTAATCATATCAAAGTCATTTTCATGACTTATTACATTGCAATTATATTTTAAATTACCATTACTTATTTCACATATTGATCTCAATAAATGCCAAGATAATTACTTTTATAATTACATTGATTATTACAAATTCCATTGACATTACCATTACCAAAACCAGTACAAATGCAAGTGAAATAAGTATTGCCACAAGAATAATATTTTCTTAATATCGCCATTACACCCGCATTAAAAGCATCGCCTTTGATTATTCAAACCTATAACCCCTAAATTAAAATCTATCAGTTAAATAGATTACCAGCATAATTACTTTCATAATTACATAGCTCATTACGAATTTCATCAGCACTTCATATGTACTCTTAACAGTATAAGTGAATTACCAAAAGTATAATAATTCCTCAGAACGACCATAAGAGTCTAAGTTTCGAGGTAGAGAAAAGACCGACTGGGTTCTACTGTGGATTCTAACAACTTGAGTGCCTCTAATATGAGAAGGTACTCAATTCGGTTATATTTCGAAATCAGAGAGCATCAGTATATACTTCTAGTTTATTTGTTAATAATTAAAATAGAGAAGTATGTTGCAATTTTGACAATTTACTTTAGCACTTCCATTAATAGCTACGCAGTACCATTACTTTTACCATTACCATGCATTATCATCATTAACCACACTACCACTGCCTCAATCAACTTAGTAGTTATAAGATTTCAATTACCGTTACCATTTCAAATATATTACCGTTACAGTTACAGTTAACAGTATAAGCACCATTTTGTGCCTTAGCCGAATAAAAAATAATTAAAAATATTTAAAAAGATTAAATATCACTGCGTTCTGTTATCATTATGCGGTTTTATACTTTTTTATATTTGCCGTTAACTAATATGAATTTTAAAATTCAAAGTTGGAAGTTGAAAATACTATCAAGTTCTTACTGTCTATATCTGTTATGCTCACAGTTGATCACAGTTTCACAAACTTAAAATTACAAAAACGAATTCCGACTGTTTTTAAGCTTTTAAGGAAAATCTCTCTCTCTATGTAATGGAGGCTTTAAGGTAATGTTAGCTCGTTTAATTGTATTAAATGTATATAACCATAAAATAAGACGTCCAAACGAGTTTATAAAGTACTTATTTAAAGCTCTTTACACTAAAAATATTTAAAGCTGTGCTTAAAAGCTACGAAAAACCAAAAAGCTCAAGAGGCTTTTTTTTTTAATGCATCACTGATGCTAATTGTAGCGTTCAGCTCCTATTTAAAAAAAAATTAACAAAACATAACGATTTTCAAGAATTATGTAAACTTATGCACACATAGGTCTAAACACTAACACAATGATATTTCCACTGAAAAGTGACACACACGCGTACAAGTTGCGCGCTTTTTGCTGATTATTTCGTATTCAACGCTTTTTTATATCATATTATTTCGTTGACTTAGGTATATAATATTAATTTAGTGACATTTTAAATTTTTTGCATGCACTTTTATTAAATTAAAAAAAAAATTTTTAAAAATGCTTATAAAAATAAGTAGGTTTTGGAACTTTTCTTAAGGTCTTAGGTTGCTCAGTTAAACTTATTACGCGCTTAAATAACACATAGATCTCTTTTAAGTACACTGAGAGAAATTTGTAATTACTTACGAAAAATATAAGTAAAAACAATTCTTAGAGAAAGCAAAAAAATTTACTGATTCGTAATTATTTAATACATAGAACTCGAAACAAAAGGACTTTCATATTGTTAATATTCTCTCAATAGCATATATTTTTATAATAATGCTCCAGCATACATATATCGGCACGTTTTGAAATTCTCTAAATTTAAACACATAGTGGAAATGTAAAAAAAAATTAAATATTTTAACAAAAATTATGATTTTAAATATTTACAAACAACACCACAAATGCTAGATTTTTTATTTGCATTGAAACGTATTTAAATAATTTGCCTTTGCTTTTTGACCAACTTTGCATTAATTTTTCGCAGTGTGTTTTACAATTTATTTAGCTTTATTTGGAGTTTTTAGACTTTTTAGTATTTTATTTTTAAATATAGTTAAAGCTTTTTGGTCTACTTTTATTTTATAAAATTCATTATTTTCTGTTTTATTGCGCTTTAAGGCTTTTAAAAAGTCAATTTCTTTCAATATTTTGCTATGATTAATTTTGGCACTTTATTGTGACGTCTTTTCAGTTTTAATTGAGTCCAAAAAAATCCACATACCAAAAAAGTATTTCTATAATTTTTAGTTATATATATTTTTGTATTACGGAGGATTTCTGTAAATTAATAGACAACCTGTTCAGTCAAAATTAGACAATGAAATTGGATACAAGAATTAATTTTTACATAAAAAAATTTCGGTACTTCTTTTCTTGATTAAGAAAAAAGTATTTTTAATTTACTGAGATTAATACGTTAATCAAAAATATGGAAATTATTATACGTGTATTAGAAAATACCGAAAAATATGCTTTTTCAGTGTTGGAAAATATCAAAATATTACTTTGAATTGAACTGCTAATCCTTAGCTAAAATTTTTATTTGTTTCTTTATATGCACAATTTAGAAACACTTTTATAAAAAATTTGTAACACTAAAATTTCGGGACTACTTCGGGATTTCGAAAAAAACATTTTAAATTAATTATAATGTGTCTATAATTGAAGAGACAGAAAATAATCGAATTTTGATAATACCGTTTGCTTTCATACTCGTGCTTTTTGTATTTATTTTAATTTAAAGCAAGTTAGATTTCGGAATTTTTCTGAATATTCTACGGTAATGATACCGAAATGTCGGTACTAATTTTCGCAATTGTATGGAATAATAAAATACTTGTATTTTCAACTGAAATTTTTAAATTTATAAAATTAAATGTAAATCAGTGACTTCACAATAATCCCAAAAATTTTGTCTGTGACTACTAAAATGTGTTTATTTTTAAATACTCAGTTGTGTCAAATTTTTTTCTTTAATTTTACTTACGGTATATGAACTTTGAAATTTATCTGCATCTAAGTACTGATACCGAAATTTCGGGACTAATTCGCGGGATTTTGTGAAAGTATGAAAAATTTGGTAATTTTAACAGAAATTTTTTATGTAATAAAATTATATGTAATTTAGCGATTTTTCATTAATCCCGAAAAGTAGGTTTAACTTTTATGCAAATATGGAAAAATCTTTCAATTTTTATTTTTTGGACGAAAAAACTTTGCAGAATTCTTAGTGCATACAAAATTTCTAACATTTAAACTTCTTTTTTATTTGTAAATGTCTGCATTCTATGTATAAGGGTTTTGTTTAATTAATTTTTAATTTCTTTATTTGATAGAAATTAACTTGTTTTGATTTAAATGTCTATTGTAAATACATATAAATTAATATTTTTCTGTACTTCATATTGAAAAAAAATTAATAATTTTTTTTTTATATATTTTTATGTTGTACAACACTTTCCTTTACTTTTCATTTCCTAGTCGTGTCTAATAGTCGTGTTCAATTAAATATACTACACTTTTGTTCCAAGTACATTTTCTAATATAAATATTTTTATTTGTTTTTGTTTTTTTCTTCGACTACACCAATATGCTTGTAGATTCTAACGCAGGAGGATTGGAATGTCGTACTATTCAATGGCATGGAAAAGACAAGTCATTGGGCCGCATTATATTTTGTGGCGCTTATGACATTCGGCAATTATGTGCTATTTAATTTGTTGGTCGCCATTTTAGTTGAGGGATTCAGTTCAGAGGTAGAGTTTTAAAAAAAAAAATCATTTAACAAAGAAAACATAAACAAAAAATCCCAAAAGAATTTGAAAACTAAGAAATTAAGATAAAAAAAAGAGAAACTAAGATAAAAATAAAAAAAAAAAAAATATTTCAAAACTAGAAATTTTACTTCCTTTGTAAGAAAATACATTTTTGTCAAATCGCCGGTGCTATAAATAATTTTCCACACAATTTTTCTTCGTTCCACAATGCATGGCTTTGGCAAATTTTTGCTTATACAATTTATTTAATAAAAAATATAATAGTTATGCACTTAAAATGTTAATAATAATATACACATCCAATACTTAACTGTAAAAAATATATATATTTATAATTAGCAACCCGCTTGGCCCACCGTACGTACGCCTTTTTCCCTAGCGCACCCAATTAATAGCGAGTGAAAATTTGTTTTGTGGAAAATTATTTATGCCAACCAAGATTTTGAACGCATTTCACGTAGTTTATACGTAACGTCAACAACCCAACCGCCGCCGCGGTTTCGCGCGCCTGTTTTCAAGCCATGCCCACATAAAACGCACACACGCTCAAGCTACAGCTTGAAGCTTTTCTCCCATAACCAGATCACAATAAATATATAAGTTTATGTAAATGTATAATCACAATAAGCGTAAGCCGCTCCAGCACTTTGCCGTACCCTCCGACCCCCCCAGAGCCGCGTACATGCGTGTGTGCGTCTCAACTGTTCTTGGCGGCGCGTCGCGTTTGCGTGCGGCTGGCGAAAATTCTAATTCTTTGAATTCTCTGATTCCCTCAGCGAAATGAACGTCGCGAACGTGAACAACGTGAGTTGGTGAAAAAATTACGTGAAGAGACATTGGCGGAGAATTTCAGCGATGCTATGTATGATGAATCGCGTAGCAGTGAAGCCGACTCATCATCGACTAATGAAAGTTACTATGAGGTACGAAATCGGTGGCATAGCGCCGAGGATGTGCGAAAAGTAAGTAAAGTTCAAAGTTCAAAGTTCAAATTTTGCTAATGCAAAATGCATATGTGAGAGTACAAATGAGAGAGAGAGAGACAGAGAGAAAGATAGTATGAAACATAAAATGTGGTAGCAATAAAGAGTCAACGAAAATACTTAAAACAGATTTAACAAAAAGTAATCATTACTTTACTCATACTAACCAAATACTCTTTACATTTTTTCTATTCACTCAATTCAGTTTATAATTTTTTATCATACAATTAATATTATTACATTTTTATATATTCGATTCATCAATACACCCTTTTCGCTTTTGCTAAACCTCAAATTTATTTATTATGCCCTGAAATCACAACCATTTATTGACTGCATTTAAAAATCACTCTTATTCTCAATCAATTCCTTTTAAACTCAAACACAATCTTTATTTTATACTTTATTCTTTCATAACGCTCTTCTATTTATTTTCTCTTTTCTCATTATTTTCACTCAAAGTATTCACTCAATTTCCAATTTTCTCTCCAGTTGCGAAAAAGATAAAACTCAATAATTCATACTTCTTTTTACATATATTCTCTAATAGTAATCTCACTCATATTTAACATTAACACCACTTATTGTAAAAACTGTATGCAATTGATTGACCTGACACTTAATTGTCAATCAAATGACAAGCCAATACCAATTTTATTCTTTTTTCAACTATCACTCATATTCTGAGTAACTTTAACTCTCACTAGGTCAATTGAGTGATATGAAAGACCAATTTCACTCATTTATACCAATACAATTTTAGTCTTTTACTATTCATTTTCATTCTAACAACCCATCCAAAGTTCTTTCCAACATTTTTACCCAAACTAGTCAATGCTGAAAAAGAATAGCTCATCTCAAATAGAAAATCTCACTCGTTCCCTCACAATATTAACACAGACTTCCCCTTGCTCGCCGCGACCAATAGCATAACGAATTTGCTCTTTCGAAACTTTAACGAAAACTAATTTCTCAATTCCCATGCGCTTCGCAGCTGCAAGATGCAACTGAGCTAATTCTGGAAGCCAAGAGTAATATGCAAAGACAACAACATCAACGTATGCTACTACAGCCCACACAAGATTATCAAATCAATGAGAGTTATTTGAGTGGTGTTGGTGGTGGAAGCAGTGGTTCGGGTAGCGGCAGTGGGCGTAAATCCAGCGATAAGGATGGTAGTAGCAAATTGTCGATGGAGGATGACAGGAATAAGAATTTAAAAAAGGTAAGCAAACATCGTCTCAAAGTAATTTAAATACGGACATGCTGAAAAGCATTGGCTTCTCACTCAATGCTGACACTTCGATTGAGTGCTAGTACTTCAAGAGAGTTTTACAATGAATTATTTATGGGTACTTAAATACAAATTTCCTACCTACGCAAACATTTTCCTCCTCTCCTTCGCAGACATATTCTATAAGAGAGCGTCGCGGCGATGCACCACGCCTTTCACGTATACGCCCATTGCGTGAACCGCCCATAATTACTACGACCGCCGCAACGCCACAAGACTCGCCCAACACCACACTGGACGGCGGCATGAGCTTTCGCAGTTGGAATCCTCAAGAATTGGACACCACCGACGGTGGGGCTGGCAATCAGGTAAGCGTTAAGCGTAGGGCTTGATATGCAAACAGTTTTATTTTGGGTTTCAATTTCCTAACTATTAAATGAAATCACGAAAAAGATGTATGGCGATAAAAAGGTAAAGTAAAACAAAACTTTCAAATTGCTTTTGTCGCACAAACGCTTTTGAGTTGAATCTTGGTGCAAGCCTTTGATATTTGTAATGAAAATGAGCACGCCATTTTGCTGGTTTGCTTCTTTGCTAATACATTTCTCATAGAATAAAATGTACGCTTATTGTCTGTTGCTTTCTACCAAACTTTTTCACTTATAACGGCATTTGTGTTTTCCTTCTTTCTCTCACGTACAGTGCCCGGGCTCGCCGTCACTACTCAGACCACCGACCCTTTTCAGCGGGGGCCAACGTTCACTCGACGAGGGCATACCGTCAATTGATCTTATACCCCCATCACCCGTACTAACGCACAAACCGTTGAATATACTAAACGCCAGCCAACTACAAGGAAGCAATACTAATCTAAGCAACTGTAATTTAGTAACTAACAATAGTAGTTTACTCCCTAGTGCCCTAAGTAGCAATAATAGTATGCATAGCGTTGTCATAGATGATATTTCGAAGAATTCCGATGCCAGCGCCTCGGGCCCGATCTTTGTGCCGACAACAATCTCGACCGTGTCCACACCTAGCATGTCGCTACCGGCTGGCACCGGTGCTAGTGCTGGTCCAGGCGCCGGTGGTGTCCTCATCACTAATGGCGGTGCTGGCGGTTGTGGTGGGGGTAATGCAGTGAGCAGCATCGAAATATCGCCACTGAACGCCGCCGTTGTCGTTACCACAGGTGCTATGCCGTTAACGTCGACAGCTACTACTACAGCAACGTTGGTAACGCCGTCGAATGCCTCGCAAGCCAGCAGCGTTGAAACGCCGCCCACACTGCCGTCTACCAACACTTCGGCGACCATCAGCACACCGCTGATGGGCATGCAGCGTATACCGAGCTTAAAACGTTTCAGACGCAGCAGTTCGAAGCGTAAAAAGAAGACCGCCGATGCCGGCAGTGGCGCCGAAGATGACGAACAGCAGCAGCTAAACAATGGCAGTGACAATTCTTGTCTATTGGCACCACATAGCAATGGTGGCGGCGCTTTGCGTACGGAAGCGTTTCTTAGTCCGTCGCGTACGCCGACTGCGAGCGGCACGACGCTAACAGCTAACAATCAGACGAATCAGCAAAAGACGAAAGATACAAATCGACTAAGTCCACAAAACTCAATACGTCGTCTCTCCACAACACTTAGTATCGGCAGCATACCGCCGTTGGGTAGCCGTCGTGCCTCTGCGTGCATCTTCAACTCGCAACTCTATCAAAACCTGAACCAACCGCCCAAATTGTATGCGCCCTCAGCTGCTCATCGGCGTATGTCTTCATTTGAGTTGGCCTTCAGCAAGAGTTCACAATTAAATTTACATAATTTGGAGGCGAATCGCAAGTCAATGTCGTACACGAATTCCAAACTCGATTTGGATAAATGGCAGAAATCGTATATGAACCTGCCGGAGCCGGATATGCTGCAACAGTACATACAGGAGCGTGAGAAGCGAAGGAGCTCCATTAGCCACTATTCGCGACAGCAACAACTGCAGCACAAACAACAAAAAGAAACCGAACTTGAAGATGCACAATATTTGAGCGCTGAGCAACATTCGCGTATGCAAAGTTCTGGACATATGAGTAAGCTAAAAATACTCATCGAGCGCTTAAAACCGACAAACCTCACCGAACAAAGAGAGTCATACTCGCTGTACATATTCGCGGAGGACAATAGGTAAGTGGTATGGTGAAAGAAATCTATTTGATCCAATAACAGAAACATTGGGTAAGGTCAAACTTTTCCACTTTCTTCAAGTCTACAGCTGAGGATTTTCATAGTCGGACTACTCCGCAGATGGTGCAAAATATGCTTGGATCCAAAACCGCAGTGCGAAGCTCGGTTTTAAAGTAGAGAAAGCCTGAGGTTCCTAAATTTTGGCTATTCCCCTCACTTCAACAAAATATTTCTATAATAAGTAGTGCCTCAATTTAGAAAAATCCACCGACTTGCCTTAATGCCGGATTTTAAATGAAGTTTGCGGCCACTCAAAGTCCAGTAAGAGCAATGTTGAGATCACAGACCGTCAATACCCCCATTAGTCGGTCTTTTTAAAAAACTGTAAAAATCTGTAAAATAAGAAAGCAGTAGATCTGAAATGATACCGTCTAAAAGGCTTATGAAGACAGAGTCTTAATAACATAAAGAATAGGTGTCTATCAAGAGTATTTGCCTGTCCCGCCTAAGGCCACTTTTTAGACCTGGGCCTACTGTAATTACTAGCACAATCTTAGCACTATTTGGCAAGATAGCAGTATAGTTGGACGTGGGAGCTTTAATTATACAACTTTGTAACGACCAGCTAGCCGTCGAACCTACGTCAAAGAGCTTTTTGGGTGAAAGAAATGCTTCAAGACTCTATCAAGTACGCTATAAACAATATTTTGGTCTCCGGTGGTTATCAAATCAGGTTAATTGTTTTAGCTCAGCACCGCAGTTAAGTCATCAATTTCTTTCCTGGCAAGCGGACATACCCTAGAAGCCCCACTAGCTGAAATTTTTGTTTAAGAGGATTTAGAGAGGATTAAGAGAGTTTTTCCCAAAAACTTCATTTCACACCCATACTTCACTTGGCGCAAAAATAAAATAAAATTCTACATCACTAATTTCACACAAATTTCGTAGCGACAATAAAATTCGGATTAAATCCATTTATTGCAATATTGTAGCGTGTTCTTTTCAACAGTCGCAAACACATTGGGGAGTTGGATTTCCGTAATACCAACTAGACCACAATTACGAAAAGCTACTTCAACACTTGTAGCTTGTAATCCGTTGTAAAAAATTACGTAGCGTAAGCCGCCAAGCCAGACAAACGCACGTACTTTTTTTACACTGCTTTTCAACATATTCACCTGGTACCTTTTTGCCGCTTCGTCGCTTCGTCGCTCTCTCGCATTGAGAACACAATGCTATTGGGGGTTTTTGTGCTGTGTGTGCATTCAAGCATTTAAATCAGCTGCTATTTTGTAACGGCTCATTGCTAGTATCACTATTACTATGACTGCAGTAAAAATAACAACAAAACCCTTATGAAAATCGTAAGCCTTCGTCAGCAATGAATATGTTTTTCCTGGGAAGTTTTGCATCCTGTTTGTGAAAAGTCCATTTCACCAAACGAGCATGTTGTTGCAAATAACACACATATATATGGAGACCCCTATGGTGATTATTCGCTTCCGTAATCCCAGCTATAACCAGCTGTGCATGCAACCGGTCAACAGTCAACTCAATGAGTTGCCTATTCACGTGACCAGTCATACATATTTTCAAATAAAAAATTGATGAAACACCAGCAGCAAGCTCCTCTAGTTCCTCTACAATTCATACATTAATACCGTTATACACTCAATGCCAACAACGCAAAATCCATTTACGGCTCTGCTTACTATTTGGCAATGCAATTGACTTCAAGTATTCGAACAGCGGGTGGTCGAAGGTATTTGTAATGCTTGACTAACCATGTAAGAAATTAAAATTGCAGGGCACGAGTTTCGACATTGCATGTGGAACAATACGGGATTTGAAAAAGTGAGCAAAAACTTGCTAAACTACTAAAAATGGATCCATAACGAAGTTCCAGTATAAATACTCTCAGAGACTTCTACCAGATTAAAAATCTGAAATATCTAACTATTCTATTAACTTACTAGATAACAACATATACTTACAAAACTATCTTATGCTGATATTCCATTCAGATATTCCTTGAGTTCCAAATATTGAAATCGAAACCCTAATTTTGCACTTTCATGGCGCTAATACCATTAATATATTAGGACAAAAATCGGAAATCCTAGTGAAATCTTTCTGATGTCTCGCTTGTCTTATCATCCTTTTCAAATCAACCCTTGTTTTCACTATCTACGCTTGACACCCGACACTTGAGAAATCTTAATCAATCCTGCTCCCGGAAGCGACATCGGTATATATCCGATTTTAGCTTTGCAATGTTTATGGCAAGCGAGACTAGACTCTCACTTGACATGATGAAAGGTTTCTTGCGCTTTTCTGATCACAAATCCCTAAATACGTTATATAAACCGGAAGGTACGAACCTCATTGCAAGTGTCAAGCCTACGGTTTTCTTTTTCATGTTTTAGTACATTCAAGCACTACTTTTTCAGAGGGTTTCCAAATTTTTTGGCTCTGTAATCCTTAGTAATAGAATTTCTTTCGTTCGTTTCGAAAAAATTCGTTTGAACTTCAAAGAAGAAGGGAAGCTTTTTATATAGAAACCAAGCAACTTCCCCAACAGCTGATGTGAGCTCATATTCAAACTTTAGTTGGACCTCAAAACTCCATCCTTAGTATGCAATATTCAAAATTTTTCATTTTAAACTGCTTGGGATACTCTATCGTTATTCAACGCGTAGTTTACGAGCTTCATTAACTCCAAACTAATGAACTCTGTTATCTCTTCAAACATCTCTCGATTGTAGAAGATATAGTTTTCACTGCTTTTTGTCAGAGCTTGATTTTCTCACAGGTGGCGCTCTTGCAATGTCTGTCCATATTCCCTCCGTAGTCTTCTCTCTTTGTCCTATCTGTACGCTCATTCACTTTTACTTTTATTTACTTTGTAGCAATTGGGTTTTATTTTTTACATTTTCTTTTCATGCTCAACAGGTTCCGTGAGCTCTGTACGTGGTTTGTTGAACAGAAATGGTTCGACAATGTTGTCCTGCTGTTTATCGCACTCAATTGTATTACATTGGCTATGGAACGACCAAATATACCGCCAACGAGTAACGAACGTTTATTCCTTGCCACAGCCAACAACGTGTTCACAGCCATTTTCACAGTGGAAATGCTCATTAAGGTAAGTCCAACTCTAATAATAACAACTGTGATAATACGTTGCGTAAAAGCACTCACTAGGATGCAATACAATTGGTTGACCACCTTCTCTACATTTACATATACGTGTATACCATTCGAACGTAGCTTATGTGTCCAACCGTAGCACATAATCTCAAATTGAGAATTTACCACAGCGCCAGTCTACGTTTGTCAAGCCTTACGTCGAATCCAGTACTCTACTTAAATAATAATGCCGTTAACATTTTCGGTAACTAACCGTTGTTGTTGCAGGTACTATACTTTCCGTGCACAGCATGTGCGAAAACATCCAAACACGGCTTTCCAGCTGTGCTTTACTCGTTGCCACACTTGTCTTTGGTATTTGCACGAGTGCTTTTGATCTTTGTGACTTTGTTCTTGGGGAAATGTGTAGCTTTGGTCAAGCAGCTCGAATAGAAATCTTTTGAATGTCTGTATTTTCACTCGAAAATTTTCGAACTCGAAATTCACTCGAAACGTTTGGCAGATGGCAATAAAGCAAAGGCTGCGCCAGTCGAGGTCGTAGTATAATTAGTCTAATTGTAGTGGCGTTGCATTCGAATTGAAGAATTTGAATGGGATTCGTATTGAGGAGCCAATCGTAAAATGAGTGCCGACGAAAAATCGTGCGTTGGGCGATGGATTGAGTTAGCACAGTTGAATGAATATGCAATGGCGATTACAAATTTTTGAAGTAGAGAGAAGAGGATTTTACTTTTCCTTATTTGGATCCAGATACTAATTTCCAAATAAAGGGTTCTACAAATTTTAGCAGTCTTCATTTTGGACCTGGCAGTCACTGTACAGTCACTAGATGATAACTGTGAGAAACTTAGTTCTATATTCGGCTTCTGACACTAGGTCTCAAGCCCACCATTCGCTTTTTAAAGAAAGCACCTACAATAAATTTCTCTAAATCTGTTATAAATCCACCGCAGCCTAATATATTAAGGAATGTTTTATACGGAGAAAGGAACCCAGTCAACAGAACCACTGAAAAAATGAAAAGAGGCGTTCTGATCTTCAGACATTTTATCAAAACTTTCTGAAGACACATCCTCACAAGGCACCGCCTAAACTTCAAGGATGAGTTATGAACTGAAAAGATGAAATGTGCAAAGAACTGTTCTGCCTCATTCACACAAAATACCAAAAGACTCTGGCTAGTAGATTCAGACGCCAAGTAAAGCATTTAAAAAGACTAGGATATAGAATCAAATCTAAAGGAGCATTTCTGATATGGAAAAGCTTCTTATAATATATATGACGGTTATGGAACTTATCGAACCCTCCACATACCCCGAAAGCCTCAAAATAGCAGTGTTGAAATGGATCCAAGAATTTCAACTTTTAGATACCTCTCAAACTCAGTTATTTGCTTAACGAAATCAATCGAAATTTTGTGCTCTTTTTTTTGTCACTAAGCCTCCTTTTAAACCTTCAGCTTCATATCACTGTAAACCATATGTATCGCATACTAATTACAATAAGAATTTCATGATTTACTGCATTCTTCTCCCCTAGGTGGTATCGACAGGCATGTTTTATGGAACCGATGCATATTTCACATCCGGCTGGAATATTATGGATGGCTCATTGGTTACAATATCAATCATTGATTTATTAATGTCATTGTTTAGCCAATCGAGCTCTAAGATATTTGGGATTTTAAGGGTAAGTACCGGACAAAAAATACTGATTAACGGCATATAATACATACATACGCATATATACAATATATAAATGTATAGAAGAAGTGATTACTGAAGGGGTTAAGTGAATATTTATATACTCATCACATATGTAATCATATGTCTAATCATATGTTAGTGAGCTGAGCACTCAGCTGATGTTGTAGAATGTTAATAAATGGAATCTATCAAATCATAAAAGATATGTAGGGAACTAAATTTTAGTGGCAAGCAATTAATTAACTAATAATTAAGAGCTTATAAAAATTTATAAAAAATAAATAGTGTAAAGTAAGTTAGGTTAGGGGTGATTATTTGACTTAGAAAGTAAAAACGATGGATGCGAACGGTTAGAAGAATATTAAAGGCTACGTAAAACATGAATTTTAATAAAAAAAAATCATTGAAAAGCTCAAAGAAGCTCGTCTGAAACTTCAAACCAAACCAGATAACAAAGTCTTCTAAGGGGTAAAGTCTGTTGGTACTTCAAGATATGCTATCGAAACTTCTCAGAATAGACAATAGATGTATAGATTATAGATTATTCTATATAGATAGGAAAGATTCTCATTTTGTCAGATCATAAAATTGTAGGCGAAAATCGGTGCAAAGAAGAGTTAGTCAAAATGTGTTAATGGATCATCATACACAGATTAAGGGAAACATATAAAACAACAAGATGTTTGAGGTTATGGCTGAAAATATATGATGTGTACAATTGAAAATAATTTTAAAAATATTTTTGCAGCTAAATATGCGTATGATTTATTAAAATTTATTAAAATTTTGTACAGTTGTGTATGCAAATTTGGTGTAAAATAATTTTATTTCAAAAAGTAGTTTACTGAATTTATTTTTTACGTTTTCTGCACGTTTCAGTATTTTATTTTAAAATTTGACTTAATTAAGTAAAACCCTTTTGCCTTTAACCTTACCTCTAATCACGCAGCGCTTAAATTTATATTAAAAAAAAAAACGAATTCTACTCCATTGTAGCAAATTCCTTTTTCCAAAAATTAATTAATTAATATATTTTTATTGCAAATGAGAAACGTATATATGTTTTATATAATGTAGGTGCGTTTATTGTTATTTTCCATTAAATATATATGTAATTGTATATGTGATGCTTTGGGGGTTAATAGACTCTTATAAAATTGTTGTGTTCCATTCTCTAACAAAATCTAAGTGTTCCCCAAAAAAATTTGAGAAATCTTTTGCAAAAAAACAAACTTGACCCTTTCTCGCATTTTTTAATCCCAGCGCTTGTTAGTTGATAATGTAGTTGATAATTAATTTCATAGAAACTATCGAATTAATACTAATTTCTAAATACTTTCTTCTTCATACATATATCTCATGGACTTGCAACGATTGGTTATGAAAATTCCTTATTCCTTCTACCGAATAAACAACAATCGCACCTGAAATTTCCCACGCCCTGATTTTTTATTTTATACCAATTAATCCGCAACACTATCCAAAATCTATTCACATATTAATCACAAATGATTTACCGTTATATTTCCTAATATTCATCATACTAATATTTATTATTGAAAATATTACTTAAATACTTGCCAAACCAACTCTTCTCCCCACAAATACAACCACACTTCAATCAACTTTTTTATTTTCAAAACACTAATATTTACTCGTTCAAAAAAAAATATAAAACCTCCTTTAAAAATAAACCAAAAATGATTTACCATAATTCGCCAATATTCACCACCGCAATAATTCATTTTGACGGCAATATTCAATTAACCCACAATTCTCAAACAAACCATCAACAATCAAACACCAAAAACCTACTTTGCCTTTAACAAATACGACTAACTTCAATCAAAATGACCTAATATAACTTACTTATATTCACAACACACAAATTTTCACTACCATGCAAAATCGGATTTAACCCAACAACGGCTTTGTTGCCAACAAAACAACTGAAAATTCGACTTTCCTTTTCACACCATAATTAATATCTCAAAATTAATATTATTCCTATAATTATTATTCCACACAAATATTCACACTCAATAAAAACGCCGCCTAACCTTAAATCCTTAATGAAACCATTTGAAACGTTTGTATTTATTTGATACCCCCTCCTGCTCCCAACCACTTCACCAATCGCTCGTCCAACACTTTGTCCATTATCTCATTGCAGGTGTTTCGACTACTTCGTTCCCTACGGCCGCTGCGTGTGATCAACCGCGCCCCGGGTCTGAAATTAGTCGTGCAAACGCTCTTATCGTCCCTACGACCCATCGGCAACATCGTGCTGATCTGCTGTACATTTTTCATCATATTCGGCATTTTGGGGGTGCAACTCTTCAAGGGCACCTTCTACTATTGCGAGGGCGAGAATATAAAGACGGTACGCACGAAGATGGACTGCTATGAACAAGGGTATGAGTGGAAGAACCGCAAGTACAATTTCGATGATCTTGGCAATGCATTGATGTCATTGTTCGTATTGAGCTCACGTGACGGTTGGGTGAATATCATGTATACGGGTTTGGATGCTGTGGGCGAGGACATGCAACCAATTGTCAATTACAATGAATGGCGTCTACTCTATTTCATTGCATTTATATTGCTCGTCGGTTTCTTCGTGCTCAACATGTTTGTCGGCGTCGTGGTTGAGAATTTCCATCGTTGTCGCGAGGAGCAGGAGAAGGAGGAGAAAATTCGACGCGCCGCTAAGCGCGCTTTACAAATGGAGAAGAAACGCAAACGTATGCACGAGCCACCTTACTATATTAACTATTCACCGACACGCATGTTTGTGCATAATGTTGTAACATCGAAATATTTCGATTTGGCTATAGCCGCTGTGATCGGTCTGAACGTAGTCACCATGGCGATGGAGTACTATGGTATGCCGGGAGCACTCGTGTATACGTTGAAGGTCTTCAACTATTTCTTCACAGCTGTCTTCATATTGGAGGCCAGCA
The DNA here is from genome assembly GCA_021498325.1 of Bactrocera minax. Lineage (NCBI taxonomy): Eukaryota > Metazoa > Arthropoda > Insecta > Diptera > Tephritidae > Bactrocera > Bactrocera minax. Next base: position 696,424 of record JAKEEE010000079.1, on the reverse strand, counting down.
TGAAAGTGTTGGCGCTTGGTTGGCCGCTATATTTGAAGGATAGATGGAATCAACTCGACGTGGGAATTGTGTTATTATCGGTATTCGGGATTATACTGGAGGATTGGCGGACGCAGAAATTTCCAATTAATCCGACGATAATACGCGTAATGCGCGTACTACGTATTGCGCGTGTGCTGAAACTACTTAAAATGGCTAAGGGTATGCGTGCGCTGCTCGACACCGTGATGCAAGCTTTGCCGCAAGTCGGCAATCTGGGCCTGCTCTTCTTTTTGCTCTTCTTTATTTTCGCCGCCCTTGGTGTGGAACTGTTCGGTCGGCTAGAATGCTCCGAACGTAATCCATGCCAGGGCTTAGGCGAACATGCACATTTCGCCAATTTCGGGATGGCTTTCCTCACATTGTTTCGCGTAGCGACTGGCGACAACTGGAACGGGATCATGAAGGATACACTGCGAGAGGACTGTGATGATGCGGATGATTGCGTGCGCGATTGTTGCGTTAGCCGGGTCATAGCTCCAATATTCTTTGTGATATTCGTTCTAATGGCGCAGTTCGTATTGGTGAATGTCGTCGTGGCTGTACTGATGAAACACCTCGAGGAGAGCCACAAACAGATGGAAGACGAAATGGACATGGAAGTAGAGCTAGAGCGTGAACTTGTGCGCGAGCAGGAGTTTGAGAGCGAACAGAAGCTGTGCCAGCAGTTGGAACAGCAGACGCAGCCGCCGCCACCAGCACGCCAGCTGAACAAGATCAAATCGTTGCCGAAGAACTTTACCTACAGCACGCCCTCGCTGGATAAGAAATTCCCCAGCGTGCTGAGCGGCATCGGCATCGGTGGTGTTAGAGCCGCCGGCATTGCTGGCCGCCGTCAGACCGTACAATACATCAATCAACCGAATAGCATTGGTTTGGCTGAACTGGGACGCGGCACACAAATTGGCGCCGGTGTAGGTGCTGCTGTTGGCAGTACTGTTGCGGCTGGTGGTAGCGGTGGTGTTGGCGCAAGTGGTGCACTACTCGCACCGCAAGCGCTCAATGCGCGTCTTAACACATCAGCTGCGGAGAACAGCTTCGATACAAAACTCCAACTTCAACCGACCGCAGGTGCACTGGGACGGCGTGGCCGACGCAGTTCGACCGCGTTCCGTAGTAAACGCGGCCTGCTCGCCAAAGAGCGCTCTCTCGATGAGCAGGCCATACGCCGACGCACGCTCGAATCGAAGCGTATGAGTTGCGACTCGCTGCCATGGGGCGGCGATAGCAACGATTATCGGCGTGGCACAATTTTCGAAAGTCTCGAATCGGATGGCGGCGGTAGCCCCTCTTCAACGTATGACGTGCGTAGCATACGCAGCGAAGATGTTGCTGCAACAGCAAATGCTACAGCACGTAGTAATGGCGCCTCCGATGCGCTGAGCATTGTGAGCGCCAGCGTGATCAGTGAAAAGATTACAACACCCATAACAACACCGCTAGCAACAAATGCGGCAATGGCAGCACTGCCGAACGCTGGTGCACCAGCCAGCACAACGGCGCCACGTCCCGCCTATGGGCGTTCACTCTCCACCGACCAGGCCTATGTGTCTAGTGTTGGCGGTTCGAGTAGCGGACGCGGCGGCCTATTGTCCGTGCCGCGTAGCATGCCACCACGCAGCCGTAGTGGCAGCACAAAGCAATTATTCAAACAACAAGCACTCGACGAAGATCCCGATATGGATGAGAATACCCTACTATTGCCCATTGTGGTCGAGAGCAGCTGTGATGGCAATGCGACCAACAGTGGCAGTGGCAATGGCATCACAACTGCCAATAGCAATGGTAATGGCAATATGCACAACAATAACGACCAACTTAACAATAATAGCTGTAACGGCGCTAACAATCGCATTGCCACTGCCAATGGCAATGGCGCTACAGCTGCGGTCGTGGAACAGCTTGCTTTAAGCAAATCCGACTCGGCCGATATAATGCGCATCATTTCGGAGCGCAGACGCATGGATCAGCGTGACAATAGCGGCAATGAAGATTCAGATTACAAAGAGTTGCTGCTCGTGAAATCACCGCACTCCTCCACTGATGGCTAAATGGAATTAAATACTATAAGCTAGAAACTATTGTATTAAATTAAGTTAATATATATGTGCTAGGTAAATGGAATTCTAGTAGTTAGCTACATATAGCGGTCCTAGGGTGTATGTGCAAGCATTGAAATACTTAATTGCTAAATTGTATATAGAAATATGCGTTTGGCATTATTTGGCGCATATAACAGTAGTTCATTTCGAAAATTCTGCATTTTTCGTGCAAAAATTATACTTAAAAACAAAAAATGCATGACAAAAGGTTAAAGATATGTTAGCATCCTTTTCAAATACCATTTTCTACTACAAAACAAGACACTTTCACCTAACTTTCAATACAAATATGTTGCTTTTCGAAATATTTTTACTTGCACTTCCCACAAGCCAGCAGAGTGTGTGACCAGCCTAAGTTTTTTACTTAACTTTCCAAAATAATTGAAAAATTTACACTTTTCACCACAACAGCTTTTGAAAATATGCCATCAATGAATTACCCAAAAGCGACTAGCGACAGAGAAAACAAATTAAATGAATGAATTGAGCAAAGTTCTTCACCAATTATACATCCCATGCAGTCCCAAGTATATATGGCGTAAGCAACACAGCACAGCAGTTTAAAGATATAATTTGACCATTCGACCATTTTCATAGAATATTGAAATTTTTTCACTACTGTCCCAAAAACAAATAAATCTTCATATAAAAGGCAAAGCAAAGCAAATGTGTTGAATTTAGCAAAGTTCTACACCGCTCAACACTTGCTATCATTTAGCCGAGATCTAAAGCTGTGGCATACACTTGGAAAAAATACTTCTATTACAAATATTTTATATTTATTGGTTTAATGCAAATTTCGTAAATTTTCACCATAATACATTTTTTATTTTATCCTTTCCTCAATACAACTCTGTAGATATGATGAAGCGCCTGTGCCAACCTTTAGGGAATTTTCTTAGCTATACTACTAACTGTATATACTTTTAGCACTAAATTCGAAAAAATCTATTTTCTGTATTAAATTTTCTAACGAAATTTAAATGAAATGAAAAATTTAAAACTAGTAGTTCTAAGTAAAATATGCAAAAAAAAATGTGCGCTTGTACAGATGACAGAAATATTAGACTAGTGCAGTTGTTGGCATGCATTTTTGAAAAAGAAGAACCACAAAAACAATTGTTTCATATTGCAGTCATGTAAATGCAACACTGTAAAAGTTGCAAATTTGTCTCTAAAAATCATCAACTCTGTGATTAGCTGTAAAAAAAAATGTTGATTAAAAATCATAGCTCAAAGATGTTGAGAAAAATTAGTATAATATACATATGTATGTATGTACAAATTAATTTTAATTAATTATATATAATCGAAACTATTATTATAATGCAGCCAATTATTGCAAATGTATTGCAAAATTATGTTACTATATAATTTTCATTGAGAACTAAGTAAACAACTCTTGTTATATAACGCTGATTGACGCAAAATTTGGCAACAATTGAGCGCATAACCTTCCTAAACACAATTAATGGTGCAGATTGTGCAAAAATTGCATAAATTAAAACAAAACATTTGTAAAAATATAGAAATTATGTGTTTAAAATTAAGTTTAGTTAGCGTTAAAAGGAAAAGTAACATCAACAGTTATGTAAAAAAACACGGAGCTGACACGTTACTATAAAATTTGATTTCAATTTGTTTGAAAACTAGCATAATTTAGATTTAAATAATGTGTAGCATTAAAAACATGTTGTTGTCAACGAAACGCTTTGAAATATTGTTTGTAAATAAATGCAATATTTGTGATAAGCGATCAACGATAAACGATAAACGATTAATATAAAACGATATATCACACAAAACAGTTATGAAATAGTAAACAGTGTGAGCAAAAAGTACGTAAACTATGAAAATTTTCCTAAAACAAAAATAATAAAATTTAATATTGAAAAGTTAATACAAAAAAATTATAAACAAAAAATAATAATAGAAGTATATTTTTAAGAGAAATGAAAAAAGTTGTAGCACATTTCTTCTCCCTGAAACGTCTTCCTCATCTTTAAGCAAAAGTGAAATATAAAAAATATTGTATGTATGTACAAATGTATCATTGTAAGGTAGAGAAAATACTATTAAAAATCTAGTAACTGTAAAAATTGAATTTGTTTAACAATTAGTGAATTTGGGTAGCACTTAGGCGTAAGTTGTACTAATATTTGTAAAATAAAATTGTTACGCGCCAAGAAATGAAGATTTATTAGAAAAAAATATTATATGTAATATATAAAAATGTAATAAGGAAACTTATGTAAAAAAATCATGGAAAAATTACACAAAAAACAATATTGCTATACCAAAAAAAAATAATAAACACTGTTTCTCGACAAATGACAATCCCAATACACTGCTTCTTATTTTTGTTTTTATTTTTCTACGGTTTGTTTAGTTGATAATTTTTGAAAAATCTTTAAACAAATTGTAAAGTTTATTTTACAGATACAGATATACACACATTTTTAATTTATGATCAATTGAATTAATTTTCTTTTAAATGCAAATTAATATATTATTGTTTAATAATTCAAAATTTATCTTCAGACAATACACATAAAATATATTAGAAAGTTTTATTAAATATTAACGGCTGGTGATCAGGCTATTTTTTATCAAAAACAAATAATTTTTTCAGAAAAAATTTTATAAAAACGAAAATATATTTTCAATATTTACAAAAATTATTATATTAATTTTACAAAAATTATTATTTTAAATCGGAGAAAGTTTTGGAATACAACTTTTCTTTTCAAAACACCACTTTATTTTGTCTTATTTTATTTATTTATTCTTTTTTTTTTCTTAACACGTTAGCTAGGGAAATTTTAAATTTCATCCTTTTCCTACACTTATTTACACACACATCTACTGTTTTGCTTTATTTGCACTTTTTTTACAAACACTCTACTTTTAATTTATTTTTTCTTCATTTTTAAATTTTTTTCTTTCACAACTTGGGAGTTTTTTAACTTCCAACTTTTTAACACTTATTTACGCATCTTACTTTTTTAACTTTATTTTGCTTTTTCTTAACACATTAATATGAGAAATTTTAAATTTTCTCCTTTTTTTTTGATTTACCAATATTTGCATTGTAACTTTTCTATTTTTATTTATTTATTTTTTTTTTATTTCACACACATTTTTGATTTTTCTTAGGAAAATTAAAATTTTTACTTTACTGTTTACTGCCGTCGATATTATTTTCACCATTATTACTATTTTATAGTACTTTTATTTTTTATTTTTTATTTTTTATTTCTATTTTTATTATTTTCCATATATTTTTTTTACATTTTTACATTTTCACAGTTACACACGCACTATTTACTTCTTCGATATGCATATGCATATTGTTATTAACACACCATTTTCGATATTTCCGTATTTTCGCATTACATTATGCATAAGCGTGCACAATGTGAAAATTTTCGTTGTCATTACGTTTTGTTTGTTCAAACTTCTGCAAACACATTATGTTCAAACTTGCACAAACATGATGTGCATTTGTCTCGTTGATTTCACTGCAGTTTCTTCACGAGCTATACCAAGTTTTATTATTGCTATTTATACACAATTATGTTAATTTCCTTCACAATTATCACTTTTATCAATAGTTTATGTTTTATTTTACACTATTGTGATATTTTTAAGCATTTTCCGTCTTTTAAAATTAATTATTTAGTAAATATAAACATGTGTTCACCGCTTGAAGCTTCATTTTCTGCAACACACAAGAGAATTTTCAAAATTTCATTTTGTGGCCTTGCCACAATAACACACTGAAAAAAATTTAGTTAAAAATTTAAAATGTAAATCTATTACAATTTGTTGTATTATTAATTATTGTATTGTTGAAATATAAACATTTACTATATAAACATTGTATAATTACACTGGAAGTAATGAGAAAAAAGAAAACGGTACAAGTCCATGTCAGTACAGATGGACTTGTACCGTTCTTTCTTCTCACTGCTGCCGGCACATAAACTAAAATATTTAATTAAGCTAATTAAGTAGTTAAGGTATGCAGTAAGTTTTATAATAGCGAATTTGTGCATAACACACTGACAAACATACAATACTTACAAAGAGTTTCGTGTTACTGTAGATATTCATAAATTGTAGGCAGACTAAACTCTATATTAAATAAGTGAATAATAGCAGGAAATTTTAAAAGAAAGAATAAATCTAGCGAATTTTCTGCATATATATAAGAGTGTATGTATGTATGTATTGAACCTTTATATACAACTTACTATTGCCTTTTCTGAAACATTTTTAAAACATTTAGCATAGCATGTGGTTAACACACAACATTTTACAGCATGTTTGTAAAATTTAAAAAATTAACTTGATAAAAAAAACTAAATTGTAGTAAAATTGTAAAGAAACATATATACAACTGTACAACTTACACAAATATATTGCCTATATAGTTAAAGCGTGCTATTCAACGAATTAGAACTTGTAAATTTCATAAAAGTATGAAAAAGAAGATTTTCGAAATTAAAAATGTTACAACAGAGTAATATTGCAAACAAAACTTGCAAATTTACAACTGTCAATTTCATGTTTTTGTGATTTTCTCTCAAAAAATATAAAATTTAACAAAAAAAAGTTTACAAAAAAAAATGTGTAATTTTCAAAAACAAATATTTTAGACAAACCCTTTTTAATTTAATTTACTTCTTTTAATAATACACAAATTTTACATTTTCTATTCACTGCAATAAAGCGTGTTTTTTTACTTTCTACACAAAATCAACACAGGTTTTGTATCACCCATACGCACCTAACCTCACTTTCTCACAAATGAACATAAAACACAAATTTTAAGCTGTGACTGCGCATGTTGATCGTGTAGCAAAACATTTTAGTATGGAAAATTTGTAGTAAAACTAAATAAAAAATAAATAAAAATAATTACAAATACTTACTAATGAGAGAAACGTAATTTCTTCTGTGCCTTTCTACTCAAAACAAAAATTGAAAAAATCTCTACTCTCTACTACTATATACACACATTAACACGTTCGAACTCAGCAAATACCTTAAGTGACTTCTTCTCGCGCCATACTTCACACTCACTTCGAACTATATATATTTTGATACACTAAAAAAAGAGGAGTAAAGGAAATGCAAATTAGCAAAAGTAGTTAAAAGATATTGTAAACAGTTATACTAACAGATAAATACATTTTAGTTAAAAATTTATTAAGAACACCACAGAAGCTGATTTAAGCAACATAATTATTATTAAGAAGAACACAGAAAAAGAAAAAAAATATGTAGAGATTATTATATAATATTTATACAAATAATATGAATATGTATAACAAACAGAATGGAAATTAAAAAGTCATAAATTAAAAAAATTTTTTCGCTACTAACTAATACTAACTAATACCGTATTAAACAACTAATTTTATTCGATTTTTTTTTTTGATGTTATAATTTTTTTTATTATTTGCTTTGTGGAATTTTTGCAAAATTTCATAAGAAATTTTCATATCTTTGACAGCTCTTGCTTTTTTTGCACAATGATTATCCCCTACGAGTCGCTCATAATAGTGCTGTCAATTGAATGAAGTAACGCTTTGTGGTTGTTGTAGTAACTGTAATAATTGTAACAACTATTATTCATGCAGTTTCGGGGTTATGTGGCATTAAAAACTGCTCTCCGTTAAATCTTTCTGAAGTTTTATTTATTTATTTATTTTTTGTTTATTTTCTTTAATACCAAAATCTAATAATTTACTTATTTTGTTACGAATGGTAATTTTTTTAGTTTTCGGAGTTTAAAAACATTCACGAAATAACTAAAAACATGGAGCGTAATCTTCAAACGGGTTATAAAGATTTGCAAATTTTAACAAAGGCCATAAATTTAGTTATTATTTTAAAATAATAATAATTAGTTTTTTTATTGTAATTATTTCATAATAATTTTTAATACTTAATTTTATAATTTCTTTTTTAATTTTTTTAATAAATTTTTTTGAATTAATTTTTTTATTGTAAACCAAATGTTCTTTATTCAAATACATTTAATTTTTTTAATTTTTTTTCTCACTAAATTGGAATTAATATAAAAAATAAAAAACAGAATATTTAAGAAGAGTTAAAAATTTAAATTAAAATTAGCATGAGTTAGAATTGGAAATTAAAAGCTTATTAGAAAACAAAAAATGTATCAGTAACAACGCTTATAACAATAGATTAGAAATTTTGAAAATTGAATTGCTTGAAAAATAGTAATTTTATAAACATTGCTAAAATGCATATAAATTGATGAATTTTAAAAAATAGCAAGCATTAGCATATTACAGTAACAATGCGTTAAATTAAACTTACAAAAAATTAGCGAAATTATATGAAAGACAACAATTGAAAGGCAGTAAATAAAACGCAAAGCAAATTAAATGAAAATATTTTGAATATTACGTTGCAAATGTTACAAAAAGATTTCAAAATAAAGTTATTTTAATATAACACAAACAAAAAACAAGAAAATGCAAGCGAAATAAAACAATAAATTGACAACAACAATACAATGAATTGAACACACTTTCACTGACAAGTATTTCGAATGCATTTAAGAAGTAAAAAATAATAAATATAATAAAAAATAAAATAAAAATTTTAAGCGTTGCCAATTTAATTAAGTGAAATTTATAAAAGAAATAATAAATTGCAGTATTAAATGTTACTAACAAAAAAGCAGTTTAAATGTAAAAAAACGGCAGAGCAGCATGTGTAAAAGTTCAAAAGTGAACCAATAATTTATGCAATTTTACATTTACTGAACTTTCACTGCATTACAATTAAATAAGTGAAAAAGTCAGCTGCAAAACAATTGGCAACGTCAAAACATACTAACTGCTCATTAATATTTACAAAAAAAAAATTAAACAAACACAAATGTTAAAAATGTTCAACAATTACGAAAAATACAGCAACACATTTGAAAAATGCAGTATTGAATATAAAAACATATTTATTAAAAATAGCAATGCGCATTGATAAAAGTAAATTTGAAAAAGCCAAATCTAAACTGCAACTAAAAACATATGCTAGGGCGTAAACTATATAAATACAAAGTACATTTACAAACATATATACAATTAGGAACAATTTAATACAGCAGTGTACAAGTGTAACCTTAATTATAATTAATGTAAAAAAAATGTCAGCAAAAAAATATTTATTTAGTTTTCAGTGCGAAAAATAGTGGTGAAAAAATTATAAAGAGTGAATTATTAATAAAAATTAAAAAAAGAAAAATAAATAATATTCTTTTATTTTAGGCACAATTTGTTAGAAAACATAAACAATATTTTCGCTTATTTTATAAACTTGTTTTATTTATTTTAGCGCAATAAACGCAAGTACAATTTTGCAAAAGGCGTGTAGTAAAATTTTTTTACTAACAATAATTTATTTACACTATTCTAAAATAATTCAAAAACAAAACGTCAAGAAAATTCCGTCTGAGTTCACATGTCTTCACTTTGAGTAATTTAAATGTGATATACGCTGACTTTCACGGATCATTTCGGCAAATAATCGATATACGGCGATCCTTTTTCACCTGTTGTCCTTGAAAATGTGACATATCATTGCCCAGTATTTCATGCGTAAAGTTATAGCGTGAAGATTGGCTGTTATTTAAAAGAAAATTAATTTTAAAATTATGCGACAGCCATTTTAATGCACACACGTACCTCATTATGTACAAAGAACGACGACGCAGCAGCACGTCAACATAGAAATTGTTCTCCAAAGTAGTTATTGGACGATTGCGATAGGCATCATCAGTCTCCGCTGCATTTTGTGCGACTGCGCTCACATTCTTGTCAACCTGCGCCGCTGTTGTTGACGCTTCCACGGCCTTACCTTGTTGATATTTATGCTCATCCACGCGCACCAAACGCATTACGCTATCGCTTAGTAAACTAATGCCGGCTATGGTGTTGCCGCAGTACTAAAAAGCAAGAAAATTTAACAGTTAACCGTGGTAAATGCCAATTTTGATTACTTAATTCACAACTCATACCCTCGTGCTATCCACATGTGGTTTGATTACGCCCTCCGCCGCTAAATCCAATATGTGCACATAGGGCATAATCTTACCGTCGAAGGCAGCATGTCGCACACGATCGAGCACGGCGCGGTTGTGTGGATACCACTGTTTACGCTCTGTTTCGCGAAAGCCATGTATAGCCTGCGCTTTTAAATGCATTTTAGTTAATGTTTAATTTTCATTTTGCAACACATTACATCGTCCCAGTGATCACTCTCATAATGTAGTCGTTTCATATATGGCTCGATTTCTTCCAGCAACTTGATTTCCTCTTCGGCGGTTATGAAATCTGGTTGCAAACGCAAATCTTTGATAAAGCGGTGTTGCTCCGCTGCTGGCCATTGTCCATGAAACTCAAAGTGCGTCAAGGCATCTACGTATGTAAGCGAATTACATTTTCAATTGTTGTATTTGTTTTTAACTACGTGATTATATTCATGTAATCATTACTCGCCTTTGGGTGAGGTTTTGTTTTGCTCCAGTATTGGCTCTAACGAACGGCGTAAGCATTCTGCGCTGCTTATTTGCCTAATTTGTATTGCAGTGTTGTTGTTTAAGCAAAAGAAAATATTTTTTCTACACTTCTGTAGCTGGCGCAAATTCATTTTATATTTTTAACTCCAATTGCATTAAAATTATCGATTTGCACTATTCTATTTGACTTTGCCACGGTTTTGAAAGCACTGTTGTTAACAGCTGTTACTGGTTTGGTAACACAATACAGGGTTATCTAATTGAGGAAATTATTAAAATTAATTAGTTTGGAAATTGTTTACACATTTTATTGGAAGATTTTTTGTATAAAAGGTATACGTATTCAAAGCTTTTACTAACTTGTTTGTTAAAAAACAATTTGAGTAATTTGTTGTTTTTGATTTATTTTTTTAAAATTCTTTTAATTTACTCCATATTATTTCATTTATTGAGCCTGGCATCTCCACTAGTTGCCGGCAACAAAATAATTTCCTCTGTAGAGAACGCCTAAATAAATTCAACGTTCTCCGCTCTCTGTTTTTGTTATTCCTCTCTGTTATTGTTGTCGCTGTCAGAACTGTCTATTTTGATATCAGCTGTTTGAAGTTGTCTAAAAATTTTAGTAACCATAACGAAAAATATCCACTTTTTTTCGATAAGCAATTAAAAACATATTTGCACTTTTGTACTTTTCTAAAGCAAGAAAAACCGAAATAAATAGTTTCGATTCTATAAACATATTAAAGTGACGAAAAGTTTGCATAACGGTTTACGTACGGTTTGTTGGCTTTGCTTGTGCTAAGCTACAAATGTACGCTGTTTATTTGCGTCGCGATACTTAAGAGTAAAACCACCGATTACCAAAACAAAAGCGTCACTCGTCATGTTAAATTTACGGGCCGGCAGCAACCTAGCCTCCAAAATACCCGAATGTTGGCGTACCCAACAGCTGCTGAATATTCGGTCGCCACTTGCCACCACAACATGCACGCTCCAACAGCAAACCGACTCGGGCGAAACCACGCAAGCAAATGTGTTGCGAAAGCGAAAATTCAAGCCACACGAGCCGGATAGTGTTGCAACCATGATCAAGCTGCCGGAACAGGCGCGTGTCGTTATATGTGGCGGTGGCACAGTCGGTGTATCGCTTGCCTACCACCTGGCCCTACAGGGCTGGGGCAAAGACACCTTACTTATTGAACAAGATAAAGTGGGCGGCGGCAATCCATGGGCCGCCAGCGGTTTGGCTGGTCGCTTCGAACCCAGTTACACGGAATTAAAGTTGGCTGAATACTCCATTGACTTGATTAAATCGCTAACGGAACAGGGACTGTCCACGGGTTGGCAGCCGGTCGGTAGCTTGAATTTGGCACGCACTTTCGATCGTATGACCGCTTTCCATCGCAAGCGCTCGCAAGGCCGTGCTTGGGGCATCAATTGTGAGATATTAACGCCCGAACAATGCAAAGAACGCTGTCCGCTGATTGAGACAAGCGATTTGGCTGGTGGTTTGTGGATACCCGAAGATGGTGTATGTGATCCATATCAAGTTTGTCTCTCATTCGTTGAGGAGGCACGTCGTTTGGGCGTGCAGGTGGTGGAGCAGTGTGCGGTGCTGAAGATTAACAGTGCGCACGGCAAAGTGAGTCGCATCGAAACTTCAGCAGGTGATGTATTGTGTGACTTCTTTGTCAATTGCACTGGTTTCTGGGCGCGCGGTGTGGGTACGCTGTCGACGCCACAAGTGAAAGTGCCGCTGAAAGCAGTGGAACATCACTACTTGCATACGAAACCGATTGAGGGACTCGATCCCATGACGCCGTTCGTGCGCGACTACGACGGCGGTGTATACTTCCGCGAACGCAATGGACGCATACTGGCAGGTGAGTGGAAACCTTAATAATTATTATCGATTATACTATAATTGAAATATAAATTAGGCGGGTTTGAGCGCGAAGCTAAAATGCTTTACGAAGACGGCATCATACCGTTGTCGCAGAAGGAACGCGAGCTGCCGCCCGACTGGGATCATTTTCACGGCATGCTCGACGAGCTGCTGCATCGCGTGCCAATACTGAAGTCATCTCTAATCGATCGCCTAACCAACTCGTTGGAAGCCTTTTCGCCCGATTGCAAATGGATTTTGGGTGAAGCGCCCGAAATACAAAATTACTATGTGTCGGCCGGCATGAAAACGATAGGTGTTTCAGCAGCAGGTGGCATTGGACGTGCGCTCGCTGATTTAATAATCAACGGCACAACCTTCGTTGATCTACATATACTGGACATCAGTCGCTTTTTGGGCCTACATAACAATCGAAAATTTCTGCGTGATCGCTGCAAAGAAGTGCCTGGCAAGCACTTCGAAATCAATTACCCATTTCATGAATTCAAAACGGGACGCAATCTACGCATGTCGCCCATATATCCGGCGCTTAAGGAAGCAGGCGCAGTTTTTGGTCAAACAATGGGCTATGAGCGCCCTAATTATTTCGATACGAATGACAAGAAGGGTGAGTAGGCAGGCCTGAAAAATTAGAAAAAATATTTTTAGCATAATAATTTAATTATAATTTTTTTTTTTTATCTCGCAGACGAATTTGGCATAACACGATTTCGTATCGCCGAAACGAAAACCTTCGGCAAACCGCCATGGTTCGATCATGTCGCTAACGAGTACAATGCCTGTCGTGAGCGTATCGGCATCGCCGACTATAGTTCGTTCACCAAATATGATCTATGGTCGAAGGGACATGAAGTTGTCGACTTGCTGCAATATCTCTGTTCCAATGATGTCGATGTGCCGGTGGGTGCAATTATACACACGGGCATGCAGAACCATTTGGGTGGCTATGAGAATGACTGTTCAATAGCGCGTCTCTCCGAGCGACAGTGAGTACTATTAATAGTAGTAAGGGGGTGCAATAACCACAGGTCGCACGTTTTAAATCTAATTAGTAGTAGCAGCTGTTAGAGTGCACAAAATAAAAATGTCTCTATATTTACAGCTATATGATGATCGCACCGACGGTGCAGCAAACGCGTTCCATCACCTGGATACGGAAACACATGCCAAATCATTTGAGATCCGGCGTAAATGTGGCCGATGTGACATCGATGTACACGGCAATTTGCATACTTGGACCATATACACGCATTTTGCTCTCCGAATTGACAGATACAGACTTGACACCAAAGAACTTTCCATTTTTCACCTACAAAGTGAGTACAGGGTGGTGCTAAAAATTGGTGGTTAATTTTTTACACTTTTTTTTTTAACACAGGAACTTGATGTTGGCTTAGCTAACGGTATACGCGTGTTAAATATAACACACACCGGCGAATTAGGTTATGTTTTGTATATACCCAATGAATTTGCGCTACACGTATACACACGTCTGTATCAGGCTGGACAGAAGTTCGGCATACATCATGCAGGTAAGCAACAATTACAATTTATGCCGTTATTGCCCCCACTAATACATTGCTGCTAGGTTACTACGCCACGCGCACATTGCGCATCGAGAAATTCTATGCCTTCTGGGGACAGGATTTGGACACATTTACCACGCCGCTGGAGTGCGGACGCAGCTGGCGCGTTAAATTAAACGTATGTATACATGCGATTAATGTTTGTTTTTTATATTAAACTTGTTATAATCGAAAAAATTTTTACACACAGAAACCCATAAATTTCATTGGGCGCGATGCGCTGCTCAAACAACGCGAAGAAGGCGTCAAACGCATGTACGTCCAGCTGCTACTTAACGATCACGACCATGAGGTCGATTTATGGTGCTGGGGTGGCGAACCGATCTATCGCGATGGTAAATATGTTGGCATGACCACCACCACAGGCTACGGTTTCACATTTAAGAAGCAAGTTTGTCTCGGTTTTGTGCGCAATTTCGCCGAAGATGGCAGCGAGCTGCCAGTGACTAATGAATATATACTTTCTGGCCACTATGAGGTGGAGGTGGCGGGCATACGTTTCGAGGCGAAGGTCAATTTGCATTCACCCAATTTGCCAACGAAGTTCCCCGACAAGGAGCGTGAGGCATACCATGCAACACGCGACAAGCAAGGTCAGGCCGATTTGCTATCCTACGAGACCAAGTATTGAGCAGTGCGTGCTGCTACACACTCGCTGGGTCACTGAACCTTTTGGCTTGATGTTTGGATATTAATTTAATTATAAAAAAAAAAAATTTTGAACAAATTAAATTTTTTTTATTTTTATTTTTTTTGTTTCGCATTTATTTTATTTTGAGTTAACTGTAAATGTTACATTTGTATTGTTATCAGTTGACTTAGGCGCCCATGTATGACTTGTTTGATATAATTCCTATTTTATGAATATGCTTAGTATGATATTTACACATATATTATATTTATACGTTGTGAAAAATAGCAATGTGTTGCATAATAATATTAATTTGTGGAAATCTCAAATACTTTGAGTTTATGCTCAAAAATTCAATGCAACGAACCAACTATATATAAATATACACATGTATATATGTATTTTTTAATAAATGTGCAACTCAAGCATTATTGGTATCAAAAAAGTCTGAAAAGAACACTGCATTTATACAAAAATGTAAATTTAAATAAAGCTGTGTATCAAAAAAGTAACAATCAGCGCATATTTGGTAAAGATAAACACATATAAATCAATTAACATTTAAATTAATTTAAAAAAAAAACTACGCAGTTCAAATTAATTCGAAAAATATTGCAGCATTTTGTCAAATATATGCATATAAAAGTTAACATATGTACAAATGTATATCAAATTTTACAACAAAAATACAGAAAAGTTGTTAAAATAATAAAAATACAAAAATTTGCCAAAATTGTAAACAAATTTTAAACGTATACTTGAAAATTTCGAATAAATTAGGTGAGCCAAACTATAAGCATTAGTAAGAATTTTGGTTAAAAAAGAAAATATATATAAAAATGCTATTATAACTTAAATATTTGAAAATCCTTCCCTAGTTTAAATATATTAATGCATTAATATGGTAAAAATATAGCGCTTTATATAATTTGTGTCTAACCTCAAATATTTGCTCATATACAATTACGAAAATAAATATGAAATTGTTTGTAGAAAAGTAAGAGAAATTTGTTGGCGTTTAAAATGGATCTAAAAATTATTGTAAATGTGAAATTTGTTCTACGGAAATCGTTTCCGTTAAGACCCGCAGCTACACAGAGTCCAGTTTCAATCAAAATTTCTAAAGCCAATTACTTATAAGCCAACAGACGCGCACTAAAAACGGCATTTATATAACAAATATCTTTGTTGTTAACTTAACTGCCTTTGTTGTTGCATAAATATGTAAATATTTAAGGTCACAAAATGCCTGGGAAAAAGTTAGGTTAATCAATTGCTGATTAGTCAGGCATATATGCATATATGCATGCAAAAATTAGAATGCAGTTAACATTTTATGTATAACAGTGCTGCTACATGCTTGCTTATGTAACTTTTTTTTTCTAAATATGTAAAATCGCAGCATACAGCATTTACATAAAAATGCTTGTGCCACAAGTGCCCCTGTCCTATTTCGATATGCCACTGCAGCTGAGTGTCGCGCGGCAACAGCATGCACTGCATACACCAAATATTGTTATACTAACAAGTTAGTGAAAACAACAACATTGTTATATGTATGTATGCATGCATAAATATATGAACTACGACACATTGCTCGCCAGACCCGGAAAAATTCTCTATACCCAAATGAAGCTCGCATGTATGTGCAGAAAAGCTGGCGCTCACCCACCCAATGGCAATGAGGCAGACAGTCAGGTCAGCTAGCAGCAAGCACATATATATATATGCATGTATATAAGTACATAGCGTGTTCAGTCAGCACAGCGACCTGAAGCCACATGCGTGCTGCATGTTTTACATGACTCAATTGTAAATCAACATTTACCTATTTGTTTATATTATGTAAAATGCAAAGCAATGAAAACGCGCCAAAAATTCTGGATGTAATGGCAGCATGTAACCACAAATATGTGTACGTGCGTGCACAGCCATTTGTACACGCATATAAGGCACACACGTTCAGTTAGTTGGTATACATGTTTGTGTTGTTCTTGCTGAAGCGCAGACGCGCGCCGTGAAAGTGTGGTGGAGTGCTGTTGGCTGAGGATTTAGGAACGCCATCAATGTGTCGCGGAAACGCTTGCCTATAAATAGAGTACTCTTTAAGGGAAGGCACGTAGGCAACGCCAAAGTTGCATGTATACTACTTCCAAGATTAATTGTAAATTATTATGCGCATACATATGCACACACATACATATAAACATAAACACTGTATTTACAAAAAATTATAACATTTTGTGCAATTTTATTAAATTTTTACAAAAATTTTGCGATTACTGAAAAATTATGTATACCAGCGTCGCAGTGTTGTTGCAAAAGTTAGCGGTTTTTGCCGATTTGCACGCCGGATGTATTGCCAAACAGTTCCGGTTTTTTTTTTTTTTTTGTTATGAAACCTGAAATTAGTAACTTATATAACTTATAACTCTTAAATAGCTTCAAATTCCAACGGAAAAATATAATTTAATTACAAAGCATTGTTGTTGTTGTAATTTGGTTGAAAATAAGCGGTATCATTTATTATGTACAGTTTTAACGGAAATAAACCTGTGCAGTTCCGTTGCAGAAAGTAAGTTACCACTTATATATTTCCACCTATATCAATATGGCAACAACTGATCTCTTTGAAAGTTATTTATAAAAGCGATATGGCAACCAACTGAAACGTCAAATGACAAAGAGGAAGGAATTGACAAATTTAAATTATTTTTAAATTAAAACTGAATGAATTGGCTTTTGAGATTGAGCTTTTGCAATTGGCATTATGCATGCCAGGACTCCAGCTTGATCAATGCAGAAGTTACTTGTATACACAGAGAATAGTAAGAAAAAGTTTGGACAGCAAGTAAGATATTCTAAATGTGATCACGTGTTTGGAGCTGAAAGGGTATGTGGTACCTTGTGGAAAAGCATGCTTTATAATGGCGTTTATCCTACGCTCCAACCGGAAGTTAAAGGAAATAATATATATATATAAAGGAGGCATTTCAAACTGGCATCCGATTACAGCTAGTCTCTCTTTTTTAAGAAAATATTTAGCTTATATGTAATTTAAACAATATTCTTGTTTTTTATTAATAGCGCTTGTGGCAAGGTATAATTATCTACAAAAGGGCAGCCTCTATAAACGAAGCCGCAGCTCCTGCCATTTGCAAAGTTCGACTGCCTCGAGCATAGTTAATAGTCGTATAAACAAAACTACCGGATTTTGTGGCATGTAACTTGTATAACATGTTGCAAGATTTTGCCAGAAAATGGTTTCAATAGCTTTTATTTGCAGTTTTCTAAGTGGTGACGGTTAACTTATAATACAAATGCCTAAATTTAGTGTTTCCTTTAATTTGAAACTGCTACTGATTTGTTTTGTGCCATTAGAGTACATCACCGAATAGAATTGATAAATTTTGATATGTATACTTTTAAGGATATTTATATATGTGCATATGTAAAAGTAAATACTAGTATATAGTTACAAGCACAGCTCTTAAGCCACTATATGTATATAGTCCCATATACTTATGTACATAAATTTTAAGTTATATACATGCGCGTAGCAGCGCACTAGTGTGCGTCTGAGCACATAAACTGTCCCAGACCATGGCCAACTTTTTACGCGCATACAAGTGCAGAAAATATGTATGTATGATATAAAGGACATGCGATCGATATTCTCAGCACAGCAACAATAGCAACGTAATAACGAGAAGTGGCATGCAAAGATTTCTCTATTTGTCGCGTAAACCACCTACCTACTCCAAGCCACCCCCTCTCTCTCTTTGAGCAGCGCATGCGCTTCAAGCATAGCGAACTTCCGGTGCACGAATGAGGTTGCTAGCAGTGGGTGCAATGGGTGGCGGCATGCTTTGCATCGTATACATGCAAATATTTATCTGCATGTATATATGTATGTATGTTTGAATAAATTGTCACGTAAACAACAACAGCGCAACATCAGAATGGGAGCTGAAGACAATAGGTGTAGTAAAAAATAGTAAAATACGTATGGAAGTTAAGGTAGAAGGTAGAAGTTAACTACAAATTCGTATGCTAATTCTTTACTTATAGGTTGTAAGCAAGTAGCTATGAGGAAGAGAGGAGCGAAAGAAGGTAAAACATATTTTTTGCAATAAAGTGGACAATGGGGCGTAGGGCAGCACAAAACTGTGTTACAGCGAGAGATTATACCAAAATTTTATAAAAAAATTTATGTGCTTTAAGATATCTAGGTCAATATAGAGTAAGCAGGGCCATTCGAAAAGCTATTCAGTTATGAAGATGAACGGTTCTAACTAAACGGAATGAAGTTTTTGAGAAAACTTACAACATTAGTAAATATATTCAATAGTTTTTTGGGTAACCTTGCTTATTTAGCAGTCCTTCAGCAGTTAAAAATCAGTATTCTCTCAGTTGTATGTATGTAAATAAGCTATACTAGTACCTAGTTTAGGTTACTTAACCACTAAGCAATTTGGTTACGTGGCTTGTTTTGAATTATAGTGCTCGAAAAGTTCAAGTTTGAAATGATTTCTCAGTAAAAGATCAAAATTCTAAAATTCTTTTATTAAATTTATTAAAATTTTTCTGCCTGTAATTTGTGTAAGCCTTAAAATGAAAGCATGCATGTATGTATTCTCTATTATTATTTTATTCACTATATTTTCTAATTGATTTTTGTTCATTTTTTCATTTCATTTTCTCTCAATGAAACGCAAATCGATGCAGATGAAATTAAAAATGAAAATTTTACAACAGCAACATCTCTTAATGAGTATACGTAGTGATATACAGAAAATTTACAACAACTAAGCTCAGCAGTCAGCAATTGAATAAACTCCGAACATTATTATTTACTGTTGTTGGTTCACTAGTTGCAACTAAATTCGCAACCATGTAACACTTTGTAGAGAATGCAGTGCAAACTATGTATAATTTACTCATTTCACGTCTCTCCTACCTTCGTGTTGCCACTGCCCGATGACATTCTAGGGTAGATGAACTTGTACTTGCCATTTGCGAGATGGCAAGCTGTACTGGCAGCAGCAACAACTATTGCAACTACAATGCTGGCAAATGTTTGCGGTTATACGCAATTTTTACAACAATAACAACAAAAACCCCAACTAGCATGAAATGCTTGCAATTCATTGTTGATTGTTTTTGCTCGTTCATACGTGCTGCATCGCTCGCTCTCGCTGCGTCACTTTTCTTTGCATTTCGCACAATATTGCACGCATACATAGATAAGGGCTCATTTTACAAAGCAGCAATGCTCTCACGCTCGACATTTATGGCATAATACAAGCACTGCGCTGACTCGTTTTGGCTTTTGCGTTTTTTTCTTTTTCTTTTTCTTTTTCTTTTGTATACTCATTAAGGTTGGATGCATTGGACATGCCTTTTCTTTCATGGTTTTGTTATTATTATTGTAAATGCAACGGTTTACTTAGTTTTCATATTTCATGACTTCACTTAATACTTTGGCTTCGCTTAACTGTTATTTCTATGAGCTTACCATGGAAAATTTTCAGCTTATTTGACATATCAAATCGATTCTGTTGGCAGTAAATGAGGAAATAAGCACTAATTGTATTTAAGATCTCAAAATTATATAGAAATTATAGAAGTATATATGCAGAACGTTGAAACTTAACAAAGTAGAGACAGACTGCGCTTGTTGGTAGTAAGAGCCAAAGTGAGGAGGAAAGAACTTAAATTATAGCTAGACGGATTTTATCCGACCAAGAACTGTCATTTCGGTGATCTAACCCTGTTTGGATCGGGTCTAGATATCCGTTACAACAACAACAAAAACACACAGACGTCCTTTCAGCTCAGAGAAAAGTTTCTAAAACACTCACAATTACTGTTTGAGGCTACTAAGCAGTCTGAACTTGAAAATGGTTTTTTCGGAATTTTTATTTTCGGAGCTAAAATCTGTTGAGCTGCTAAACTTCGATAGAGCTGAACAAAAATTATTTCGTATCAACTCCATCGCCTTAATTTTAGCTCTGGCAGCCATTATAGATCTCTGTAGGACCAATCATTTGAACTCGATACCTCAATTAAAACTTAATATTCATTTCTATGCTCTTCACTCTACTTTTGCTTTTTTTTTTTACTAAACCGGGCAAAACACTTGCCCAAAACATTATCATATAAATATTTAATATATTTCAACTAACTCTACTCTCAGTCTACTCTGACGTCACTAAGCTGTTTTCGGATCGTGTCACTCTTTCGCCTTTCATAAGCCGGCGTGTGCATGCATTACGCGCTGTCAATAAAAAACAGCTCCATTTACTCACTAACTGACTCTTAGGCTAGCTGTATTAAGCACGCCAAGCGAGTTGAGTATTAAGCCGTTACGAATTCAAGGTCTACAAGTGCCTAATCGTGTTTATTTTCATATGTTTGCACAGGTGCAAATAGAAAGAGACCGATATGTACATACATATGTATATGTATGAGTGAATTGTGCAGACGCACGAATTTGTAATTCTGAGTAGCGCATGAGATGAGAAACATAAAATTGGTACATATATGTCGGTGAGGCTTAGAAGTGTTATTAGTGTTGGTCAATTTGGTCAATAGTGGGCAATTTGAGGAATTTGAAGTAATGAAAGCAGATGTTTCTGAAACGTAAAATATTTCTTTTTTAATACTCTGGACCCAACCTAAAAGCCGGTCATCGAGGTCCACGTGATATTTTAGTGGATCGAAAACTGTTTCGGTGGCTCATTGCTGGACCTTGAATTAAAACCTTCTTGCTGTTCTCTTTGTATTCGAATATGGATTAAATAAATAAAGTCCTGAATTAGTTATAGAATAATAAACAAAAGTAATCTCTTTTTCAACAAAATTTTGAGATTAATTTTTGACCTTGGCGACGATTTTCCGATAAAGTGTTCGAAGTTTTAAGAATCAACAAAGAAGGAAACCAAAACAAATACTTTTACAGTAAAAAAAATGGGTTTTGAGGAAAATGTTTCTACTTTAACCGAACAATAAGTGCGTTTTTTTACAAAAACATTCAGAAAATCCCACAATGAAGTTACCGTTGGTTTCAAAACGTTGGTTTTGAAAACTGTTTGAAAAACTGTTTTTGAATGTGAAGCTTTGAAAACATTTGAAAAATGTGAAAAATGCTGTGAAAACATTTTTTTTAATGTTGTCTTGCACTAGATTTCAACTCCATGGGTTTCAGGGTGTTAGTCGCACACTCAAACCACCTCGGTTGCGTAGTTTATTCATTTAATAAGGCCTTTTTGAAATATAGGGTGAAAATTTCAACTGTCTTCAACTGGGATTGGGGTTTCATGAGAAGCTATTATGTGTCGGAAGCGTCCAAGGTTTGTGCGCGGAAAGACTCCGTTATTCCAAAGAAAATATTTTTCGATAAATTTAGATATTTGCTGTCGCGGAATTGCGACTCCATGACCCGCATTGTGTTAGTGGCGAACTCAAAACAATCGGTTGCGGAGTTGATATACATACATAGCTCAGCAGATAATTATTTTTTTCCATATCTCCACTTTCAATATTTCGCATAATAATTTTTTAGCGGAAAATTTGCAAACTAATTATGGTTTATTGCTAAAAAGCACATACACTTGCTAATTTTTTAATTAACGCTATTTTTATTTGCGCTCATTGGCTTTGCATTTCCGAAATTTGGTTTGTAAATTATCGCCAAACCTCATTACTGCCCCTCGCATACAACAACTTTATGTATGTATGTACGTACATATATATGTATGTACTTAATCTATTATGTGAGTTGATTATGTGTATATGTACTTATGCGCAAGTAAGCTTGGTCAACATTTGAGCTGAAGTATGCTCTAAGGAATATCCGACTTGTATTCCATAGCGCTGGTGGTCATTGAAACCTGTGTGGCAATTAGAAAAGAAAATCACACCGAAGATGCTTCCAATTCCAATCAGAATACATATTTTTACGCTTAGCCACTTGCCGCAACACACCTCCATTACCGCCAGCATCACTTTTATCGTTACTTTATTTAACGGCAGCTTGTAAGCGCCTCCCAACATAATATCGAGTACTCTCGCTAACGCGCTCTTTCCATTTAACGCTCCCGCTCCCGCTCTCCGATACCAACTTGTGCTTAGAATAATTTTTTAATGTTTTGTTTATTGTTTTCTTTGTATTTCCACACACTTTTATCGATTTCTGCACCGTTCACATTCGTGTCCAGTCAATCGTTCATTGCCTTGCTACATATACAGGCGCAAGCGCACATAGGCGCACACACATACATACATATATGCATATAGAAATGAAAACAGCTCCAAAAGCGATTATGACGCGCCGCGCCTCATATACCATTTATATATTTACCTATATAGATACAAGCCAGCTGGCACTGTTATATATACATACATACATACATACATAGAAATGATATTAATGTACATACACTCGCCATTAGCTAAATTAATAGCAAAGTGCGCGCGCATACGAAAACCAGTTCGCTTCCCAGCATCATTTTGAATCAACTATTTGCCGTCGTCATCGTCGAAAACATTTCATGCTTTCATGGTTGTTGTTTTCGTATTTTTTTAAGCTTCTTTTTTTTTTTTGGTTTTTTGTGGTCAAACACGCATACCTGTGCGCCCACCCAACCGCGCTGCATTGTACATTTTTAGCAATTGCCGCATACGACTGCCCTCCGCGACTCTTCATCTAGTGACGTCACAAAACTAGCTGGCAAAACTGGTTTGCACACCACAGAAGTGCGCATTTGCAATTGCTGTTGTCGTTTATGTTCGTAATGCGCTCTCGTCAACACTCCCAATCGATAAAACAATAATCAAGCTGAACTTGACTGTTATTCTACTTGGTGGTGTTTCTGAGGCCGCTTTTCGCCTAACTGGTTTCTCAAGCGTTAAATACACATTTCGTGACGTCACTATATAGAGAATGCGCATGCCACAATCGTTTGAGCAGCACAATTGAGTACAGTGTGAGCACAGTGGATCGAGGCGGGGCATAATGCAAATACGTAACCGCTACGGTACTTCTTGAAAGTGGTTCAATGGATTAAACAACAAGGCAGACATCAAAAAGTTACTAAAAAAAAAGTTGCTGCCGACAGAGCAGAGAAAGAGAGAGAGAAATTTGGGTCTTGAAGAAACAGTCTTTAATAGTCATCTACAGTTCGCTGGGGGCTTAAAAGAAATTGACGTCCATCAAGTAGAGTATAAACTCTACGAAACCCTCATAAAATTTAATTGTATGTTGCGATTAAATCATCTACTCTTGATAGTATAGAGAAAACGCGAGGGTTATCGGGTGTATAATACATAATTTGGTGGCTATATTTGTAGAGCTACGACAACGAAATAAATGGGACGCCTGAAGCTATAAGAGCACTCATGGTGATGCAACAAACCAAATTAGTGATGAGTGGCCTTAAGAAGAGCTTTTTCGAAAGCTCTTGGATCGACGAAAAAGTCAATAATGGAATTTCAACTACAGATTTTTGTCTCTAAATACCGAAATTACGAGATAATCCGAGCCATGAATTCAAATTTACAAAGTTATTCGAGGGTAGCTATTGAAAATTCAGCGATTCCGAATTCAAATAAATAAATATCAAAACTTTGTAGACGGATTAATTTCATTGCCAGGGTTAATTTCATTAGTCCGCAAATAAGAGTTGACGGTGTGGAGAAAAAAACGGAGAAATGCAGTCTAACCAAGGGAGGATTTCCAAAGCTTCAGATTGGTGGATTGGTGTACTTTTCATTAAAAATTTTTACTTTGTCTAAGATAACAACACTGACGTATTTGATTTAGCAGTTTTTAATCGCCTTGAGACCTCTATAAACTCCAATTACCGCATTTGAGGAATAAAAATAGATCCGTTAACAAGTAATGAGACCTACGTAATCAAAAAAGAGTAGAGAGCTGTCACCAAAGCAGTATTTTACAAATTATTTAGGTAATGTATACTATGATAACAAAAAAAAAGACTTTTGTTTTTTTGAAACCGGTTAGAAGTTCTATACCGAGGCATAAGAATCTAATAAAACTAGCACAATCGTCGATGAAACGAAGGCTTTTGTCATATCGATCATATGGCAAGAGAGTTTGCTCTTGATATACAATTGCCAGAAAAAGTCTCCGTACACTAGATCAAATAAATGAAACTTCAAGGATTTGTGGGCTAGTAAAAATGTTATGCTTAAACCATATATTTATAACTTTTATTCATGCATTCTATTAACATACAAATATATATTTGTTTAAATTATTTGTATACAAAAAAATTTTGTAGAACAAAAACAAAAATAATCCAGTCAAAAGGAGCAGAAAAAGTCTCCGTACATAACAATATTAGTTTAAAGTAATCAATTTTTGCTTTTTAAAAATTGTTTTTAATAGCTGCTAGGATAACCTATTCGCTTGATGACTTCTCCAAGTCGTCGTTTCATGGAATGGACCAATTTTGAGGTGTACTGTTTACTGATTGTACCCCATTCCTCCATGATAACGTTGTTGTCCATGATTACGTAGTAATGCTGTGCTGGCGAATCCTACGCTCGAACAAATTCCACAAATGCTCTATAGGATTAAGATCTCGGCATTGGTGTGGCGTACGCAACTCGTGCTTAGTGTTGTAGAGCAGACAAAGCTTCACATTGTTTGCTGAATGCTTTGGATCGTTGTCATGTTGGAACTAAAAAGCGTTACCAAGCTCCAACTGTTCAACACTTTGCTTCATATTTGTTTTCAAAATGTTTAAATAAGCATATTGATCCATTTTTGACTCTATTAAAACAAGCTTGCCAACTCCTTCAGCCGCCATACATCCCCAGACCATTACACCATCTCCTCCATGTTTCACAGTCGGTAACAGGTTTTCTTTTTCGAGTGCTGTACTGCTCTTACGCCACACGAGCTTTCTTCCTTTGATACCAAATATACAATATTTGTTTTCATCTGAGAATAGGACATTTTCCCAAAATTCCGGAGACTTGTTTATGTACTCATTTGCAATATCCATACGTTTCCTTCTACTGACGTCTGAAATGTATGGCTTCTTTCCTGATATACGTGCATGATATTAATTTATATTATTATTATTTTATATTATTATTATTTTATATTAAAATTTTTTTCCAATATTTTCCTTACGGTATCCTCATGAATATCCTTATTAAAAGATTTTTTGATATTTTCGCTTATTTGACAGGCGGTTACCTTAGGATTTTCTTTTACTGACCGCAATGTTTAACGTTTTTCCCGCTCGGCTAACTTGCTAGGTCGGCCAGAAGGAGGCTTGGACGCTATGGAACCAGTTTTTTCGACATTTTGTGCGGCGTACTGCACAGAAGTTGAAGTTGATGAGTTGTTCCTATAATTTGACCTATTTCAGGAAACGATGTTCTTTCTTTTTTTATTTTCAAGATTATTTTTCTCTCATCATAGCTGATTTCCTTATTTTCGGGCGCCAGCGTAAATTATTTTACACAAAAACTTCGAAATCGAAACAAAATAACGTACTCGTATTAAAATTGAACCCACAGTAAAATATAACGGCTTTCGAAATGAAATAAGCCGCTACGTTAAAGGGGGAATTTCCTTTTAGAAAGTGTACGGAAATTTTTGTGGTCAAAAGTGTCGCCACATTTTGTTTTAAGCGTAAAAAAAACGTAATTTGTTAGTTAACATTTTGAAAGGGGCAGCAACTTACAAAAAATTATTGATATCGTGTGTATGTAAAAAAAAAAAATTCAGTTATTGCATGTATTAAATTTATTCGCATGATAACATTATTTTGATGCGTGTACGGAGATTTTTTCTAACAAGTGTATGTATACAGTTACTAGCATATACCGTAATTATACGCAACAAAACTCCACCTCGATACCACAGTGCGGTGAGAACTGTACTTGGTAAAGTATCTGAAGTAGAAACGCGACCATGCGTACGCTGCCACACAACAATATAAACAACAAGAGAGCATTACAGCTGCCGTCAACAGTCTTACATATACATACACAAACACACTCAGCCGACTGAAATTCACACCGAACGATATATGTAGATATACATAGATATTTGCCACGAAAGACTTACAGCTATATATGAGGCATTGTATCAGCATTCTACAAGAACGAAGAAGCGGAGTGGTGGGCGGGTCAGGGGCCTGGTGAATGCACATATATAAATACGCACCTATAGTATTGACACGAGTGATTCACAAGAACGCTCAACGGATCTGTTTAGGGCCCCTCATCGCCCTACCTGGCCGCTAGTTGCTGCTTTAGCTCAATCGATTGTTGTTCGAATATAGCGCGAGTGCTCTTCTCCGCTGATATAGAATCTACAAAACAAAAACAACAAAGCGAAGAATGGGTAAACAAAATGTGTACTCTTGAACTGAACGAGAGAATGCAACGAGATAAGGCGAAACGCGATGCGATAAAGCGGCAGCGACTGAGTGTATGTGTGTGAAGCACTTTAGCGGCGAAAGAGGCCAAGAGTAGGCCGCTGGCAACTTGTGATACATAAATACATATATAATATATATATAACAGTTGCCGAGCAACTGGCAGTGTTGTTGTTGTTATAGTCTCGTCTTTACGCTACACATTGAGGCCGTTTTGCTGCTATCTACATACATATGTATGTATGTATGTAAAGTGACTTCGGTTTCTTGGACTGTGCTGTTTTACATTTTTGTTTTATCATTACTCCGACTTTAACGTTCTAATTCTTCCTTTCCTTTCCTTTTGCGTTGCTTGTTGTGTTTTTGCCTACTTGCCTTATGCTTGTGTTTGCTGTTGTTGCTATTTAGTGTGTATACTTTGTATTTCGTTTAGCAGGTACGCACACACGCTCATGTCATGAGACACCAAATATACATACAATGCACATCTTGAGCGCTACGTCGTCAAAACACGTCGTGCAACGTGAACAATGCCGACGAAATCGCTCGCTTGTGAAATCTAGCGGAAACGACGGTGGACAGGGAGCAGCCCGTAGGCCGCGATAGCACACCACGTATACGAGCGCACTGTGAGCGAGTAATGCACAGTGGTGAATATCGTGTAACGGAAAAAATATTAAGGAGGGTTTGCAAGCGAGCTTCGGGGAGAGAAACCGTATAAGAATGCTCCGAATTCGTTAAAAAGTTATCATTCAGTGTATCCACATAATCTAGTGTATTAAATTCGACAGGAAAGTTTAGCTATCAACGATTCGCCAAAAATTAGAGAGTTGCGGTTCGAACAAACAACTGGCATAATCAAATCCAGACAGAATAGCAACCGATTATATTACTTTAGTGACATATAAACGTACTTTCTTGCATTAAATCTAACTGAAATCTTTGTTCTTATTCTCAAATGAAAACTTTTTGACAAGAGAGTGCTACTCAAACATAGCGAGCGGAGCAGTAGCAAAGCGGATGTGCCTCACAAATTAACCTTAAGCTGGTAGGGTATATTTTTTTATATATATTTGAGCCTAAATTCTTATTTACCTTAGTAAAAGAAGATTCTCGCTTTTACCGCTCAGAATCAAAGTTTATCTAGTCTGTAGAAAAATCTTATTTACACGATTAAGTATTAGAAATTTTGTTCTATAACCGAATGTGGTCAAAGCAAAGCAAAAATCGCTCGAAATAATATTTCATCAGAGATCTCCACATTCCTAAAAAGTTTTTGAAGAGCCACTTTCAATTATTAAATCAGGCTTCTTCATTGCATATTCATGAATTATCGTCGGCTGTTGAAGAAGAGTACCTGATTTACACCCAGAAGATTCTGGATTTAGATTTCACTCAGGTAAAGTTATAGATAATTATTTTTTCGAATAACAAACGCTCGCGTAATTTTCAATATTTTTTCGAAATATTTTTTGAGAAATATTCTCAGGTATTCCAAGGTTCACAAGGAGATACATTTTCCATTTTACTACAAGAGCCACACAACAAAAAAGGGAAAAATGCACATCTATTAGTTATACATGCAGAGGCGAATGCACTGTAGTCAAAGGGTAGCTATAGTCGCCTCACATGCTTGACCAGCACTAGGTTCTACGTGGGTTCGAATTCTCTGCAAAATCTAGTACTGAAATTCAACAACACGTGCCCACCGTACCGCAAACATACTCACTGAAAGTTCGTGAGTATATAAATCAGTCAGCCAGAGCGAGTCAGCCATGCACATACGAAACACATACTCGACAGCTTCGCAGCTAACCAGCCAACGGATACATTTTTCCGACATTCAATGGAAATAATTTGTTATTTCACAGACGGCATTCGAAGAAGACACATGCAAGTGAGCAAATAAACCGGATGAACGCAAGCGAGCAGAATCGTTTAGTGAGCGCGTGTGAATGCCACAGTTAAATGTGTGTTTATAATATGTATATGTATATATCAGTCAAGTGAAGTGTACATATGTACAACTGTGTTTAGCTTTAGTTGCTGAGCAAGAAGTTTAAATACAACTTGTATCTACACATATCTGGCGATGTAGGTGCGTTAAAACAAAAAGGGTGTGAATTTTAAAGAATCAAAATTGGTGTAAAAGCAATTGCAAAGCGTTTTCATAATATTAATAAATAAAAAGCGAAATAGTGCAAAAGTAACGAGTGTGAGAACAAAAAATATGTACATAATTAATTACACGTATAGATGTGTGCCTGTGTGCGTATATATATATGGCTAATTACATACATACATACATACATACATACAAACATATGTACACAGTGTGACCTGCACTTTGCGACGTGCGCGCATTTGAACTATTTGAAACGCTCGCTCGCGCGCGTCTCTAACTACCAACAGCAAGCGTATATAATTACATATGCTTATAAATGGCATGTACTTCTATATAAATACACACACACATAAGTGTATGTAAAGTGTGAAAAATTTCGTGTCTATACGCTGCGCCATTTAGGAAATAAATTTTGCCAGTGTTGCTACCGCTTGAACGTGCTGAGCTGAAACGTTTCTATGCTACTGGCCGCGGCGGTCGCTCACTTCTCAACTTTTATACATACATGCATACATGCATACTGGCATATTTAACATTATACGTATGCTTCTATGTGTGCATGTATGCATGCGAATATGTATATATGAATGTGCGCGCATGTTTTTGTTTTGTAGCGAATTTAGCGTAAAATTTTAGTTGATAAAGCTGCCAAAGTAGTTGTGGAAATGTAAGCGCGCGGCTTGGTAAGCTGAGGTAGCAACGCGGCGGCCGCCTTGAATCAATAATTGTAAACGCGCGCTTCCAAATCAATAGATTTTTTCCACTTCACAAGTATACATAAAAATTACAGCGCGCAAGCGGAAAGAGGAAAGAGAAGAACAAGTGCAATAAACGAACTATAACCACTCATTATCAATTTAAGAATTAGAACATAACACCAGCTAGGCACAAACAAAAATACAAATCTAAATAAAACGGTAAATGGTAAACGCGAAACACCGAAACTGTAAGGAGTGTAAAAAACTGGTTTTGCGCGCTGATAAATATATATATATATATATTTATATATATGCGCTCAATACTACTCATATTTTTTGCAATTTATTGTGCACTCAGCCATAACTTTGTGTGCACAATCTTTTATTAATTCTTTGCTTATTTTCTTTTATAGGAAAAAAGACCAAAAAGTGTTGTGTAAACAAGTATTAATAAAAATAAGCAACGGCCAAAAATAGCGCAGCGCTATTAAATAATCAAAAGAAAACGAAAAAAGTAACCCGCACAAGTCGGCGAAAAATAAACAACACGACGTGTAAATAAGTATAAAGCATAAATAAATAAAAACAGCAAGCAAAAATTAAAATGGAAAATTTACAATTGCCGCGTGTGCCGCGGCTGACAAAGTCATCAAACAGCGGCTGCCAACAACGAAGACGCGCCTATTTAACACGGCTGGTGTAAAGTGTGCTTAACTGTTTAAAAGTTTTTTAAAACGCTTAAGAGAACGTCATTTAAATTAGACCTTTGTACCGCGCTTCGAAAAATCAAAACAAAAGCCACAAGAAAAACGCAGTTCCTCATACGGTTAACGCTGAAAGTTGTAACGCACAGTATTGCAAGCGCATAATCGACTTTTATATTTACATACATACGCATAAACAAAAACGGCAACAAAGAAGTTGCAACGCTGAAAAAATCGCAAGCATATACATACTACTGCATTGTAGTGTTTTCTCGCGTTGCAGCTGTGCGCGTACTAACCGGGTGAGCTTATTGTTGAAAACAGGTCGTGCAGCAAGTTTGGGCCACCAATACATATATACAAAAGCGAAATTTGCGTGGTATAACAAAACAATAAACGAACGTGACATAAAAAACCAGTTGCCATTTCGTACGCCCCAGTTAAAAAGCGTGCTGCAAGTGCGCGCGCAACAACTACAACGCATAGTGCAACAACCCACAATATAGCAGGGCCAACAAACCACCATCACCACCACCACCACCAACTATACAACGTTGCACGCTTCCCCAGCAACATGTCACTACAAACAAAACGTCAGCATTGCTATCTGTGCGATCTGCCACGCATGCCCTGGGCCATGATCAATGACTTCTCCGAGGCGGTGTGCCGCGGTTGTGTCAACTATGAGGGCGCCGATCGCATCGAATTGGTACTGGATGCCGCACGTCAAATGAAACGTTTGCATCAGGCTGCCAAACGCAGTCATGAGAATGGCGAGGTGGTCGCACAGCAGCAACAGCAAGCACAACAGCAGCAACAAGCCGCTGTAGCGGCAGCACAAGCGCAACACCGCAACGCTGGTGGCGCGCCCATCAATGTGGGCGTCGGCGTTGGCGTTGTTGGGCCACAGCAGCAGCAACAACATCATCACGGCTATGCCACACAACGCATCGGACCGCCACCGCCACAGGCCGCCGGTCTTATGGATTTCCCAGTGAAAATGGAGGCGCATGACGCCAGCGTACGTCCAGTACGCATCTCACATATGGCACCGCATCACATGTCGATGACAAATCGTGCTGTAGCTGCAGCCGCAGCAGCTGCAGTGGCATCAAATGTCGGCGTGGTGGGTCCGGTACCGCCAGCGCTATCAGTGAACTTGAAGCGACCACCATCCGAGGATGATGATCATGCACATGTCGGTGATGGCGGCGGCGGTGGCGCCGGTAACGGCCCGAATCCCATGAAGCGCAACGCTATTGAAGATCCAAATGTACCACGTCCACCGCTGACACGCGGCGATTCATTGCCGGCGGCCGTCTCTTTTGTGCCCGATAGACAGGCCGGCTTACGGGATAAACATCAACCAGTGCGTGCGCCATCTTTTGATGCGTCCTCCTTCAAGCCAGGAGGTAAGTTGACTTGAGTAAATTTTCATACCGTCCAATTTAGCCTATTTTAAAGCTCATGTGTAACATACTCATACAAACAAACATTGTTGTCTACACACAGTTGTTGTTGTTGGTGGCTAATTTCATAAAAACGCGCATTAATGGCAATAAGAGTTGCCATAATTCAAAAATTTTATCAAATATCTAATGTCAAATGGTAACTTGTGTTCTATATTTTCATTTTTGTATCATAAATTCATCAGCTGTTGCACGTTTGTTTGTCAGTGTGTTTTATTGCTAGCGGAAGGCGTTTTCCTTTTCTTTGTTTGTAAAATAAAATAAAAAAAAAATTCATTTTTCAATCAATGGCGACCTGCATAAATTTGAGCATTTCTGCATACAATTTCAATTAACCGAAATTTCGTTAACAGCACTTTCATTCATATTTCCGTTATCTCGATTTCAGTTTGGTTTATGACATTCTTTCATAATCAAACAGTTAGATAATCAACACATTGCTTTAAATATTGGCTTTCAGGTCCCTGCAAAAGTTTTCGTATGTTCGTTTATAACCTCTAATATTTCTAAGTTCTCTGTACTTGACTCAAATATTTACACATCACATATGCAACAAATTTCCGTTTCAACGCATTTAATATTTGTATAATTGATAACAAGCGGTTGGTGGGTTCACTGATAAGACTATATGTACTCTTTGATAAGAGAAAGTGCTGATAAAATAAAGCATTGATAAGACCTTGCGCTTAGATAACGTGTGTATGGCTGATAAAAAGCTGTTGGAAAACAGCTTAGAATTTCAAATGAAGTTCGTTGGCGCATTCAAATAATATTTTTATGTACTATAACTTAACTGGTAAATAATCTATTATTTACTCAAATCACGCTCAGTTAGTGCCTATAATGAGTATAACTCTTTATTGAGGTCTTTGCCTTACTAAGCCGTTTGACATAACCGCATGTATTTTGAACTCTACAACAACTGATAACTAAATTTCACTTAAGCAAACATATGTAGTTGTGATAGAGATACTACTGATTAGATTAGAAATACAGCTCGTGAGATTTATCGCCGCGAAATTGAAATAAATGTAAAAAAAAAAAAAAAGAATTACACATAGTAGATCAATATAACGGTAATAAGAGCACGAAAATATCAAATTTTGACTTATGTCAATGACTGACAAGGATTTTTGTTATTTGTTATTTGTATTCCCTTCAAGTGTATTCGTAACCAGAAATTCTTGTTTTGGGTCGCTCAAGTTGAGCCTTCAATAGGTATTAAATTGTGGAATAACGTAATAAAGTATAGTAACGTTTCCAAAAATAACAAAACTTTCGTAGCCGCAACTTATGGCGACTGCCACACGTTCAATACCGATGGATCGCGATCCATATCCAAAATAACGGATAAAGGACTGTGGATCGCGTGATAAATATTGAAAGTTTGGCAGATTTTGTGCTATTAATTCGCGTTACGAAGGCACAAAGTACATAATTTGACATTTAGTTTTCGTTTTTGAGTGTTAGATAGCTATCAAGTTGCCATTAAATGTCATTTTTAATTCCTAACATTTCTAATGTTTTAGAGTCCATACCTTTCTAGAAAATAGAATATAGAAATAGAATAGGAAAAAAATAGACATGTTCTCACTTTGATTAAAATCATCATTGAAAATCACTACCTCTAAACGACTGGTTAAAAATTAATCGAAAATCGATAACCGCAATCAATGAGTTTAATTTGATATAAATGATGAATGCAATAAATCAATAATGCGTATAATTTGATAAATAAATTTGAAATAGAACATATGCTCCGAAAATTTATGCAAATAAACAGTTTTAAATTTTACTGTTTTCAATTTACAATAAAAGCCAACAAGCACTTTGCAGATACAACAATAGCGAAGACCATTTAGAACTATATATACACAAGTATAGCACTAATAATACATTTATGTATACATGCCACACTCGCCCAACACCCACCGCTGGGTTGGACGCTACTACGCAATCGGCCTGCCGCATCAGTTTGTTGTGTATCTATAGTGGAAAATTCTTCTAGCTTTTTGTTTATTTTTGTTTTTGTGCATTTTCATGCCAATTCTGACTTTTTACTTTCTTTATGTATCTATACTATATGCTATATAAAATGCATATAAGATATATATACGCGCTATGCGTATGTGTCAGCCTAGTAGGCAGCCAGTGGCAGTGTGCGTCTGCCTCTATATTGTAAGAATTCAGTTGTGTATAACAGTGACATTTTTTTTTTTTGCTTTTAATTCTTATTGTCTTTTCTTGAACGTGGTGGGTCAGTTGATGCGTCGCTACACATAACGAAAGGCTTGTTTTTGTTTTTTTTTTTTATATATATTTTGGGGTTGCTTTGCGCATGTTGTGAGGGTGGTGGTGGCAGCTTTCGAGCTTTGTCTTTGGCACTAAACAATTATAACGAGGTTACCCCAACAGCATGCTGTGTATCTACACTGGCGAGCACGAGATATCCACATTGCGTCTGCGTTGTCAGCGGTGCATACAAGAAATGGTTGCCAAGCGAGCGTACAATTGGCAAAACGTGCAATTGGCAAATGGCCCAGGCCAGTTGGGTGCAGAGAAAAACATATGTATATATGTATTTATAGCATATACTGCTTATGTACTGTTGACTATATATTAGCGTGCATGCTGCAACCATGCATACATGAACGGCTTTAAACTTATATTTTTGCAAGTGCTCATGCTTATATATATATATTTACATGTCCAGCACACTTATATACATACATAGATTATATGCATATGAATTTGTATATAATATATATGTATCTATGTGCTGTTATGGTGCATGCCCTTTTGCTGACTTTTTGCGTCGAAAGTGTCATGCGCAGCAACGTGTTCCAATGCAATGCCTCTAAGCATGCAACAAAGCGCGACAACAGCAACAACAGCAACAACAAACCGCACATACATAATTCATTAAACGAAAGAGCGCATTATCTCATATATAATATAATACTATACACGACATGCGCATCGCTACATACTAGACATGCTTTGCACGCCAGCTTCCTCAACAACCTCGTCATTTCCTCATGCTCATCATATGCCCCAACGTCATCATCAGCATTATTAGAGTGCTACGCAACGTCAACGACGCCTGATATTCGTAACTGCCGACATACATACATACACACACATATATGTATTTTTGTTCTGCCGCCTCATGTTTTTTAGCTCTATTTTCTTTCACGAAGTTGAATTCGTTTAGTTTTGCTGGCAAATCGCCAATGTATCGTGCAAAATTTCGTCTTCAACATCGCTATAGTATAACTATATATATGTATGTATATTTATAGCCATTATATATACGGTCTACAACTGCCGCTTATAGCGCTTGCGGGTCCGCACGCTAAATTTGTGCCCCTGCTGCTCTCAGGCGAGCTAGTTACACATACATTTTTGTTTTCATTTGCTATTTCTTCGGCGCGTATTTTTATTCTTTTTCCACGCTATTTAGCATACACACTGGTTCAGTTTAAGTTTTGACTCTGCTTTTGCACAACTTTACAATATATCTACATATGCATACGTAAAATGTATACTAAGTACATTTTCGTCGTCGTCGTCGTCGTCGTTGTCGTCGTCGTCATTAAACTTGTTTTCATTCGAGAACGACAACAGCGAACTCGACGAAACGTAGCGCAGCAAGCATGGCAATAATCAACATCGGTGGCAACAACATAGCGACAGCTACAGAAAATTACAACAAAAAACGAGTACAACCGCGTCGCCGAAGCTGGCAATGTCGACGACACACATACGTAATATGCCTGGCTTGCCCCAATATAGTAATCTACTATAAGTCATGCTGAGCGTATAACTGAGTATAAATATTTTGAGTGTGTACCTACATTACGTTCTGGTATTTTGTAAGGTCTCAGCGCGCTCACAACAAAGTAAAGCAGCAAGTTGCCGGCCCAACAGCCATATAATATGTGTTAATAAATCATTAGCTACAGTCAAGAGTGCCAGAAGAGAGTACTTCAAATATACCGAAATACTTCCATATATGCTGCTGTGACGTGTTTTGTGTCAGCAACGCGATGGTGCGGGTTGCAGCGCACAAACCGGCTATCTAACTGGTTGCTGATTACCTTGCTGACTACTACAACTAACTGGCACGCTGTCTAACTGGTTATCAGGCTGACTAAGTGCCAGTTAAGTCACTTCACAGCCTTCACAAACACACATTACTTATGCATTTAGTTGACTTTACAAGTATGCGCTGTGCTCAACTGACTGACCTGTCTAACTGCTTTTCTGTGCTTGCTCAATCATTGGCAGTGTAGCACAACTGCGCACAAGATTCATAAGCACAAACGAAGATGTGTCTGGACGTTGCAGATGTTCTACAATTAAGTGGTTGAATGGCTTTGGGAAGTATTGATTAAAGCAATGCAGAAAACCGATTAATTTGTTCAAAGAATTCTTTCACTCACATTAAGCTTTAATTCTCAACAGGTTTATAAATATTTTTCTACAACACATTGTGTACATAACTACTAACTTATTCATGAAACATGGTTTCCTTAATAATAAATTAGTAACCTCTCAATGACTACCGCTACGAAATTCGACAAATCGTAGAAGCAACTTTTCTAATCATATGCCATGTTCAAGGAGTACATTTAGCTGAGTCAATTTACTGTCCGGTTAAGTATTAATTGGTTCAATTAGTTGATTTTTATGACAAATTGAGTACAAATAATGGTTCAATTGCTGAAATTCTCTTGCATGTCCTAGTCCAAGGCGTGCCTTGGACTTAATTCAAAGCTTTGTGAAAAAATATGCAACTTCTGTGAAGTCTGATTTTATATATTTTTCGCTTTTCTTTAAACAACTCAGTGCAGAATTTCGAGTTATACGTTTGAAAACTCTGTCTATTATGCGTTTCATAAAGCTGCTCAACTGAAAATCTTATATGATACTCATTTTACAAGTTACTTGCTCACAATCTTAAGAATAATATTTGATTTTTATACTAATCAACGCAAAAATAACAATATCTCAATATAATTGCACAATATTAGCGCATGCTTACTATCGTGAAAGTTTTAGCATAGAAAAAAATTACGCCTGCTCTAAAGCCTTAGACACATACTTGTAAAAATTGATATACTCATTTTAATGCGCTAATCAATAGTTTTATTGATCATAATTTTACTAAGTATACAAATAATTTCCTTTGAATTGTTGACACTCAGTACACGATTTCTCTTGAATTGTATTTTTTTTTCAATATATTTGTGTATATAGTTAGTAGAATGTGTATAATTAACACAAATAAACCACAATATAAATTATAATAATAAAGTTTTTTAAAGATAAAGTTTAATCACTTATAGAAACATTAATTGTTGTAGCATTGAGCATTTGTAAATAATTAGAATAACAGCGTTTATTTGAGAATATTATTATAGGAGGGTGCGCTGCAAATTAATCGATTTCGATAAATTGTTATTTAGTACGTTGCATGATTAAGAGAGCAGTGTAAGCTACATGTTATATGTGGCAGTGGGAGCACCTTGTAAGATTAGTGTAAGGATGCACGAACAATTATATGCCCGAAAGGATTAAGCTGTGATCACATTTGACCTTTGCTCAAGCAACTCACAATCCTCAAATATTATTTTGCACACAGTCAACATTTTATGGGCTTAAATGGAATAGAAATATACATATATTACATTTACATGGACCCAACTTGTGCTCATTTTATATAAAAAAAAACACTTTGTGTGCTTTTCATTTTAAAGATATGGCAAATTCGGCTTAAATAAATCATGCTTTACTCAAAAAAATTTCTATTTTACATTAAACTCTTTAATTTCGTGTTGGCCCTCGTATCAGAACCGGCTGCAAAATATCTAATATTCATTGTGTATTGCTAAACACAATCATATCCAGTTTTTAATATAAATAATTTTGGCCTTCCAAGCGCACAGCTCGTGGACCTTGACACCATACATTTAGACGAACACAAATATTGTGTGTGTTCAGGCTGAGAACTATGCTGTACATATATATAAACAGTAGTTAGCATTTACAATAATCTATATTTGTACGATAATCAAATGAAAGCGAAGTGTAAGAGGAAACAAAACAGAGCAATCTGTACTCTCGAAACAATTCAAACTGTGTGAGCTGTCAATTTTGACAGTACATAATTATGCAGCATATAACTTCCGCTATGTCATTGGGTGTGTAGACGTACGACTTTTCAATGTAAAGTAAAATTTACTGATAAAATATTGGAATTAAAACTTTATTTCTTTAAATTGTACGGAAACAAATTTTATATACAGACAAATGTCTTCTTTTTCATCTATTTCTCAAATGTCAATCTTTTGATAAATTGTGAAATTTCTCTTTTCAACGCTTTGTACCGCAATTGTCAACGTCAGCATACAAATGTCAAGCGCATTGACAGCACGCTATTTTTAGCTAACACGCCTAATGAAGCTACAAAATGCAATGACGAATTGTTTGAAAAAATGAACAACAACGCGCTTATCTGTTGTTGATTAGACTATCTGTCATTTTAGATGTATGCGAGTATGAAGGCTGCGTACGCCTCAGTTACACATCACAAACACATTACATATGCGTGTGTGCCTACAAACCATATCAATTGTCAACAGCTGTATGTGTTTATTTTGACATGGCGTAAACATTATGGGGCCCCGCACGTTATCAGCGAATAAAGGCAAAAGCAAAAATAAAAAAAAAACTTACGAGTGGGAAGTAGCGTGCATGCGTGGACAGAGTTGCTACAGTTAACGTAATTGTGTCGTATTTAATAACGCATAACATTATTATGGACTGTTCTATGCAGTCTGTTGCGTTCAAACGTCGCCCATTGTGTGGCATTAGCTGTCAAATAACTGCAACAAAATGCAACAAAGTGCGCAGTGTCAAGTGAGTCAGCTACATAATCAATGCATGGCTTTCACTTCTGCGGTTGCTAATCTGTGCGCGTTACGCCTCAACGCATGTTTCAGCGTTTCAAAGCAGGCGTTCCACGTTCGAATTATAAAATCAATGGAACAGCACTGTGTGTACGTTGTGGGCGAATTACTTATACATATATACATACGTGAACTGCTGATAAGCAATCGCGTTCGATTCAACGTAAACAGCTGCAATAAGCGCGGCATAATAATTAAAGAAAGCATACTTTTCGTAGCGCTGAGCGCTCAAATTCGCAGCTAGCAAGGTTGCCATTGCCTGCAGTTGCTGCTTCCGCCTCAAATATATTTATTGCTAATGTTTTTGCTTTAATTCAGTGTATATAAATATGCCAAGCAGTTGGTTGTCTTGCTTATCTTATCGTTGTCACTGCAGAGACAAAGGCGCTGCTCGAATTTCGCCTGATAAGCCGCCAGCAGCAACGCCTTATCAGCCAAGCAATTAACCAACAAATAAGTAAACGACATATTTTCAACGCGTTTTACTGCCTCGAACATACTCGAAATGTGTAATATTTGTTTATTTTCGGATTTTCTTATGACACATACACAAAGACTTATGTGTGTGTAAGTTTATCTTATCGTACAGCTTTTATAGTCTACAGCTAGAGCGTTTTTCATTATTTTTAACAAATAAATTTTGTATGCATGAGATAATTAACTTTTATTCAAAAATGAAAAGAAAAAGAAATTTTTTTTCTTATCAAAACTTGTAAATATTTTTATCAACGTAGCATTCTTTGGCACAGTTGTTATTATTCAACTTTTTATCGCAAACTTTAGCAGCAGTTTTTAGCTCAAATTGCGCTTTTTCGCAATTTTTTTAAAATTTTTATCAGTCATTATTTATTTTATTCATATGATAAGACATATTTCACAATTTTATCAGCCGCTTATAAGCGTTATGATTGCAGAAATTTCTTTTCAAGCAAACGCTTATCGGAATTTGGCGAAAATTATGAGTAAATATTTACAGAAAAATATGACAGATAAGACAGCAGATTTTATAATACAAAATTTTTTTATATTCTTATATAAAACAATTTAACAACTCATAGCTATATATATTTATATATATATATATATATGCAAACTCTTTCATTTAATTAATTGTTCTAAAGAAATATATATAAAAATATAATATATATTTATGTTGAGTTTGCATTGATTGCAACAATAAATATGTTACAGAGTTCCTCAGAGAATGATTGAATTTGATTATTTCTATTTATCGATATATAATATTATTCACTTAGTTTATAGGTTCTCTGAAGCGTAACTGTACATCGATTAATGAAGTTTTGCACGAAATTTGTGACTATCGCGATGTAGCAGTGAATTTTTGGAAAATTGTAGATAATAAAAATTAAATCATTCACAATAGCAGTGAATTTTAAATAACAGCTGATTCTTCCTTGAATCTTTAGAAAGTTGTATAAAATGTAAATCGTTGTCACTGTGGCAGTGTTTTTTTAACAGCCGATATTAAACGGTAAATATTTAGAAAATGTCTGAATTTGAAATATTTTTTTTTTAAATTCTTTTTCTTAATATTTTCTTCTCAACTCCTCAAAGAGCATTGTTAAATTGAGGTATGCGATTTTAATTATGTGAAATTTTATTATATGAAATACATTGGCAACCCTAACTAAATTTTTACCAACCAACACATTTATCGTTTAAAATTGGTTAATTTTCAAAAAAATGTAATTAAACATGCGTACTATAAGTGCGCTGATAAGCTTATTTATGCTTTTGGCATTGCGGCCCTACCACCTGTTATTTGGAAGTGTTTTAATTAATTACGTTTAATCACAAACGATCTCAGCACATTCGAAAAATTTAATGAAGGTCCTTGAAAATCATTAATTGTGTCTGGAAACATCAATGTTGTGTCATAACTGATAAAGTGAGACAGTTATGTAAGAGTTTATAAATGCTCAAATAGACAACTTGGCTTATTCTATAGGAATTTGTAGACATTCTAAGAAATTAAGTCTAACGCATCACACCGCACCTTAACGTGAAAATATTTGTATAAAATTTTATCGGATTTTTGTGTTCATCAATATGTTACGAGGGCGGGTCAATAAGTCCGTGACTTTTTGAATTTCTGACCTCTTTACTGAAAAAAAAACACTACTCCTACACTACTAAACACTACTACTAAAAGTCACGTACTTATTGACCCGCCCTCGTATCTAATCTTAAAATATGCATATAAATACGTTTAGCCTTATCTATACCTATGAAATGATGAAACTGTATTTTCTTATGATAGTGCTAAACAGCAAGTCAAACAATTTGTTGACGTAAATAAATTTATTAATTGTTGATTTTTCCAATAGTAAAAAAGTAAGCAATTAACAAGCAGCTTAAGATAAGAAATTTTAAGATTATCGATATTTTTGGGTGTGACCTACTTCCTTCAAAATTATTTTAGGCAATAAAAAGGCATAAAAAAATGCAATTCACTTTCGTTGCTCATTTTCAATGTTGAAAAATTAATTTAAAACTCCGTAATAAAACATACACACACATAGCAAAAAAAAAATTTTTAAACACCCAGAAGATGTCGATAACAACACATAAAGGGAATTCAGGATGGGGAAATGGGAGTCGATGCACGCTGTGTAATCGAAATTAATCGATTCAGCATCATGAGTTGCTTACGGTAAAATAGGTGCGTTTAAATGGACAAAAATAGCTGTTTATGAGCTTTACGCAAATTTGCGCCAAATATTTATCAACACTCGTTATCAAATAAATCTCTGATATCATAAATTTACTTTATCTATGCGAAAATAATTAATTAATTACTTTTATCTTGGGGCTTAACTGCGCTTAGAAGTGATAATATATCACTTTTTGTTTAGATAAAAAATACTAGTCCTGCTTATCTTTGCCACACTGTACATATCAGTGGCCGTGACCTGATTAGACTTTGTGTTCCATTGCCAGGAGAATTTTCTTAAATTTTTTTTCTCGCACGAATGTGTGACGAAAACGACTTCATGGATTATTTAATAAGATTTGTTTTTCGTTGTTTTTTGCATTGTAGGTTTTTTAAACTTTCTGCGTTGTCGAACAAAGGTCACAGACGACCAAATATAAATTTCTTCTTAGCTGAAAATAGTGCTGCGGCATATAAATTATGTTTTAATTGTGATAAGCAAGCAGATTACAGATAATTTGTATATGTACTTATGTATGTCAACTTTGACAGCTATCTGCTAAATTAAATGAGCAGCTGATTAGCACGTAGGAATTGTCTACAGCGCGCGCGTTTAAAATACATTTTATTTGCAAAATGCATTTCGATGCAAAAATCGCGTTATCAAATTCAGGGTTGCAATTTAACGTTTTTTTAATGCATTTGCCTAGCAAGCATTTTCATTTTGTTTCCAATCACCGTTTATTATTTATATATATACGCCTCGTTTCTTTTCCTATCACTTTTAGCGACTAACTAAGCTGAGCGCGTTGATTTGATTTCGTTGCAACGTTTTTCTTTGCTTGCTCTCGTGCATTCATAATGAAATTTCATTGATTTTATGCATGCTAGTCGCGTTGCCAACGTCGACCAGAATGTCGTTGGCAAGCAGCGCTGCGAAGCGTTTCAATTTGTATGCTTGCGTGCGGCATGCTAGTAATTGTGTGACTTGAATTTTCCACAATGCGCGCAAAACTAGCAGCAAACACGCCACAGGCTACAATTTAGTACATAAGCTGTGTGCACCCTGTATCTATAAACTACATATATGTGTATACAATTATGTATAATTAACCAAGTGTATGCCTGCCTGCGGCCACTGTCTGTATGTATAGCATCTGTATTTATCAATTTGTCCGTGCTTACGCTCGCCAATTAATAACAAAGAAAAAAAAAGCATGCACACCGTGCAACATTTTCAACTGGCATTATAAACAAATCGCTTCTATAAATACGAATCACGAATGTGCGTCGTTGCTGTAGCGCGGCGTTGTTGAATTTTAAACATGCCAACACATCGAACACATATGGCAACCATACGCACGCACTGTGGCAGCACATTCACTTTCCATACTCCGCACCGCCACTCACGCGAACGCAATCGTCGCAGTTGCCAATTGCTAAGCTAAACATTTACATTTTGATATTTTTGAATTAATTTTTTTTATCTTCATTTCTTTACTTTTTCGTCTTTTTTTTTCTCTCTTACAACTCATGCGAATTTCATTAATATGCAATGTACGCACGGAATGCCATTCAAAAACGTCGAGGAAAATGCTCTACACATCCAGGTCTAATAAATGCAATTACGTTTGTGCATGCGTTTTCGTGTTGGCTGTAAAAAATTTACTGACACTGTAAATAACTAGTCGCGCCGCCCCGCATATACAATAGTCCGGTGCTCCGTCTTGAAACTTCAGAATTATGGCATGAAAGAATGTTTTGTGACATTTTACTGCGACTTTCAGCCACAACCTTTCGAATCTTTGAAAGTGTAGCCAAAAATAAGGCTTAAATAGACTATGACAAAAGGCTTAAGGTATGTTTAGACGCTGCGAAATGCTTAAGGAAGGTTTCACGAAGGAAAAATTATAGTATTAGGTCGATTGAAAAAGGTAATAGCCACGTTTGAACTTATAAATACACGATATTCGACTTTCTTTTAAAAACGTTGCCAAAAATATGGCCCTAATAGACTATGAAAATATGCTTAAGATGTATTCACAAAGTATAAAATGCTTTACAAGTTGAAAAGTTTGTGATTATGTCCATCAAAGCAGAATTTAATCGATTTTGCTTCTTATTAAATAAAGAATTATTATTTTAGAAAAAGTAGAAACGCAGAATTTCTTTCCGAGAGCACTCCTAATAATATTTTTGACACATAAAAAGCAACACAAATATGAGTATCAGCCTTCGAGAGGCTGTTACAATATAGTATGTCTTTATTTGAAGAATGATATCATAAACCGGAGCAGAAGCATGCTTATCTACACGTAAAAATTTCTTTCCCACAACTGACCGGTTTATGCTACCGGTACTGTTTCGGATTTATATTCGAGAACAATTGTCATCTTGGCAGAATTGCTCAAAATTAACACATAAAAAGTAGATTTTGTGTTAGAAATGCCGCGAACATATCAGAACAAGTTCAAAAATCCACCAAAGATGAATAGTC
Organism: Bactrocera minax; assembly: GCA_021498325.1. Lineage (NCBI taxonomy): Eukaryota > Metazoa > Arthropoda > Insecta > Diptera > Tephritidae > Bactrocera > Bactrocera minax. The sequence continues at coordinate 652,037 of JAKEEE010000079.1, read as the reverse complement.
AGTCACCAAGACCAGTACTAGTACTTTCAAGTACTACAAGGCCTACCTGCTTCGCATCAGTATGAATACAGTACGTCCTCACTATATGTTACTTGAAGCAGAATTTTAGCGTACTCATCACGTACGCGCACTCAAGTGCCCGTTTGTACCTAAGGTATTGTCCACAGAGCAAATCACCACCCGCCCCAACAACACTGTCAATAATACATTTGATTAAGCGATGACAGTTTGGCTACATAACGGCCGGTATAACGTGATTGCCTTTGTACGCGACATACAAGCAATCGTGACTCTCGGTTTTATTACGCATACGTGACGAAGATAAACTTTGCAATACCACCACCACCAAGCGGTTGGTTGAGGTGAGGTAAAGCTTTATTTTTATGACTGTTGTAAAGTAGACAATTGGTATTTTAGTGGCTTAGAATATGCACACATGTAGCATCCTTATGAAGTCTCAAATATTGTTTGAAGCTTTACGGTCGTTATGGAAAACGTTATGTTCATAACTGTAGTTCTTGTTTTCAGTTTTTCACGTGTGTAGAAAGCAAAATTTCAGTGCTTGAATGAAAACAGAGATTATTCCAAAATCTACCTTTCATGTTGCTGTAACCAATAGATCCAAAGGGTCGGGCGTTGAAATACTGTAGGAAACAAAATCAAACGGTGTCATCGGTTGTTATGACATAGAAAAGTTTCTGATTACTTCGAAAGCTTTTTGGTGGCAGCTTAAAGCTCCTTAACCCTCATTGTTCATCAGCTAAAGTCAATGACACACGATATTTTGTTATAAAACTTTCTTCGTTATTTACAAAACCCATTCAGCCCCTAGCGCGTTATGCCACATACATTCACTACCTTACTTGGCATGCCGCTCACCCTTATTGGCATTGAATTTGTGGATTATATTTGAATAATGTCTTCTGTTTTGGACGAAGCCTCTAGCCAATACGTACATATATTTGAATCCAATTATAATTTCAAATCCCAAATTGCGCCTTCTGCGTCCATTGTTACTGCTGCGTGGAAAGCCATTCAACCTTCAAGGTTTCTTAGGGAGAAATTATGAATTCCGCAAGCAACTTTTGTGCAGCACGTTTACAAATTTACGAGCATATGTTACGCTGTTCGTACTTCGTCAATCCTTCAATTTTGTGAACTATACGCGTGAGTCGTTGTTTGAGTCTTATACATATGCTGGTCATGAATGCGTGTAGTCATCAGCAATAAGCTCAAGAACTTTTTCCTTCTTTTCTTTTTTCTTGTTATTTATCTTCACATTATATGAAATACTTCCATAGCATTTGAATTCAGTTCCGGTGCTCAGTGGCAGTTGGACGGGGTACATACGTATGTGCATGCGTTGCAAGTAGCAATACAGCATGGCGTTGGTCCCAATGTAGCGCTTCTAAAGCACGTTGTCCGTATATTAAACGTGTGCGTATTTGCATTCTTGTTCGATTGATGGCCGATTGATGGCCGATTGAACCCAATGGGAATGTGTTTCTATTACTTTAACTTGCATCCAGAGCTGTGATTTTATAGAGACTCTATAAAAACTCTGGTCGCATTCTTGAACATATTTAAGAAGAGCTACTTTATCATTATTCTTATCCTTCAAGCTTCAAGCACCAGAAACCTTTGTTGATAACTGAACAATATCGCATATACTTTACTTTAATTTTATCGGCTGATTCGGAGCTTTGTTAAGTAGAAACTTCCAAGAAATTTACGGCTGTCATCAAATCTCATTTGGTTCAACGCATAGAGCAGGCATAGTTGATATTTTAACTGTTTCCTTTCTCCACATTCCAAATACCGATAAATTCTTCTCAATTTTGTTTCTCAAAGAATTCTCGCCGACTCATTGAGCATATTTGAGAAGAGCTGTTCAGTCTGTAGAAGTCATGTGATTGACCCGATCTGAGTCTTCATACAAAAGCTTGCGTGGCTCTTCCAAAACGAAGCTTTATACTCTTTAATTTTATACGAAGGTAATCCCCGCCCTCTCAGGTATGTTTTTTTTAGTATAAACTCTGTGGAATTATTTAAAGTTCAATTCAAAACTCAGTCCAATCCACGCCTCAAGCTTGTTGAGTGGATATTTTGGGAGCTCGCTTTTTCCATGCAACGACAATTTCATCAAATAATCTTTTTTTGAAACTCCCGACGTACGTTTGGGTATGTTTAATATGGTCTGTTTATCGTGGAGAGTGACACTATGAAGCAGGCATCAGAAGAAAGCTACTGCCGAGCTGCAATGCTCTATGTACCCATCTGTGAGGTTTTCTTTTGATATTAACTAGAAACCGGAGATTAGACTATGTCTTGTTAGATTCGCAGACGATTGAAGCAGCTTTCTTTAAGAAGCTTCCTTTATCGAGTTCCTCCTACTTGTGGCCATGCACTCTCTTCTCCCTTCTTTTTACGCTTTCCTTAGCTAGTTTCCATGCATTTCCCCACTGGGGTACTTGGCGCAATTGGTTTGCACACATCGTAGCAATTTTCCCCGTATGTGCGGCAGCAACTACTCATATAATACCCACTTGAAAGACGTAAGACGTTGCCGCTGCCGCCTTTTAATACCTATTTCTCATTTGTTGTCATCCGTTGTTTCTTTGCCTCATTGTCTGCTCCGCCATAGTTTTGCGTTTTCTTTTTTCTTTTTTGTACATTTATGCGATATCTAAACATAAAAAGTTGATTAACTTTTGCACGAAGGAAAAATTACTGTTTGGTATGCAATACAATATGCCGGTCGTTTGTAGCGTGTAGACTTCTCGTGTTGTTGGCAGTTAAGCTTAGCCGGTTACACGCCACGCCACGACGTTCATTAAGAAGTCAGTGCGCGTACAAATGCCTCTGACTCGTCAGTGCGTTGCTTGATGTTTTGTTTGCGGCTTATCGTCAGCGGGGACGCGTGGGGTGACAAGTGCGGCCTAGGCGATTGCGCTATTACGTTTACGCGCACATTTGTGGTGTGTCGAACCGGTTGTCGCGTAGCTGCGTCGTACGTGAACGTGTTCGTACAACAGCTGAGCGGCGCGGCGGGGCGGTTACTATTTTGCCGCACGTCTTGTATGACCGGTTTCTTTTTGCTTTTTTTTTATTTACTCCTCACTTATTTAAATAACATATATTTTCTATGTATAGCGCTAACACGATGACTGCGTGTAACTGGTTTTTGCTTTCTTATTTTATTGCGCCTTTTGCGCTTTTTGCGTTTTTTGCGTTTTTTGCGCTGACCACAACTGGTTTTTGTTGCGCATTTCTTTCAGCCGTGTCTTTTTTTTTATATTTTCCACTGTTTTTACTGTTTTTACTGTTTTTACTGCTTTTCTGCATTTGTCATTGCAATGTTGTCGGTGTCGCGGGTCGCACGCAAACAGCAAGCGTGAATTTGCATTACTGACTTTCAATGGCAGCAGCGTTGCATCGGCGCTAGCGCCATTTTTAACGCAGCAATTAACGGGTTTGCAGGCGCAGAAAAGCACGCGCTCTCATTTGTGGATTTGCAATGTCGCACAAATTCAGAAAATGGCGTGTCAATGCAAATTTTGAAATTTTCGTGCAAAAAATTCACAGCGGCTTGTAGCGGCAAGTCAAAAATGTATACGCTGTCATTTCAGCTTCTACTTTTGTGCGTTTTTTTTTTGGTTCTCTAGCTTAGTCCAAACTTTGCACTTAGTTTTAATGTTCTCCAGGAGCTTCATACTCTACTCTCTTGTCTACTTTTCTGCTTTTTTTACACTTTTCTTGTAAAAAAAAAAACCGGCCTTTAGGCATACTCCAGTATTTTCTTATGAATGTGCACAAACTGGTTTTTCAATATACAACATTCTGTACTATCCAACGCCGCGCTACATACATACATATATATATAAATACACGCACACATGGCAGCCCCATTCACTAGCTGTACTAGCAGCACTTAAATAGCAGTGAATTTTGGGGTCGTTGCGTCGTCACAACGTCACGAAAATACGCGCGCTTATACATAAATAAATAACTACATGCATAGATACTTACAAAAATACGCTAGTTCACTCACATAATGGCACACAACAAAATGCATACATACATACAAATATACTAAATATAAAGCTGACAAAGCTTGTTTGAAAAGCAGTCAGCCCGTTTGGGGCAGGGTATGTCAGTGGATTTAGGAGGCTTGCAGCAGCGTATATGGAATTCATTACCACTACAGTAACAGCAACAACATAAGTGACGTATGCATATATAATATACATACATATGCTTATGCAGTTATTGTTGTTGCTTTGTGCAAATGAATGAGTGACTTGCATATTTACCAAATATTTATGTTCGTTGTGTTTGTCAGTTTGTAAGCACACAATTCTGAACATATAGTATTTATATATAAGACTACTTAGTATTTACCTACATGTATATTATTTTGCTAATTTCAAAGCATCAGGAATTTTTAAAACACACATGAGCGCAAAATTTTCTTTATTTTCATTTTCATTTTTTTGTGAGGCGGCTGACTTTCGTCATACGCAGCTAAAGTTTTCATAAACACACAGATGTTGACACGCTACCATTAGATACAGATCATTAGATACAGGAGGACTAGAGTATATTTTCAATAGGCAGTAAGACCCCTTTTGAACAGTTTACAATACCGATAATTTGTTGAAAATATCCGAAAGCATACATATAGCGAAAATGAGCGCTGAGAATTTTATCCGGTTTTATCAGTTATCCGGATAAACCGGAACCGGATCCGAATACATTATCCGGTGGTCTAAACCAAATCAAGGCTCAAGATTTTGAGAAAAGCGGATAATAATTTGGATATCCGGATATCAGAAAGCATGCAACGTTGTTGAAACTATCCGGATAAATCGAAAATTACATTATCCGGTGGCTTAAACGAAAAATCAAGATTTTCAGATATTCGGATAATAATTGGATATCCGGACATCAGAAAGCATGCAATATAAGGCAAATATATAAACAGGTAATAGGAAACTTATACCCGATTTGGTATTAAATTTACGTCAATATATGAAAAAACTAATAATGTGGTTCGTAAATCGGATATCTGGATAATTACACTATTGAAAAACAACCGCATTTTCGTTATAGCGGATATTCGGATAAATTAACAAACAAATATTCATCAGTTTTTAACCGTGGCGGTGCAAAGTAAATATTAATCGCATCTCTGTAAGATCAGATATAATATAAACATCTATTCCATCCGGGTTTTATACGTGTTGACAAAAAATGAAAATTAACTAGATCTTCGTCAAATTGAATATCCGGATAATTACAAAAATTAGTTATAATGGAATGGTAATATGATTTATATTATACGAGTTTTATCAGTATCAATGGTTAAGCCGTTTGAATATTTGAACGTTCAGATAGATCTAGCCCTAATGAAAATTTTGCTCCTTTGTAGAGTTTTCTGTAAAAGAGTTTCTATTATTTTGAGACCCACTTAACTAATTGCAATGGCTCTTGGAGAACCATATAGTCCGAAAGTTACCGCTTCCTTAGACAAAGAATCTAAGTACCAAGTATATAAGAATACAAACAGCCAAGAGAGAAACCACCCTCCTAGAAGAGTGAGGAGATATCAGAGTCCCTATGTACCTAAGAAAACAAACGAGGAAAGGCTGGACAAGCTGATTGTCGAGTAATTCAAGTAAAGAAGAGCGGACATACTGCAGTTCAAACCTAAACTCACATTTAGAATATAACCAGGTGAAGAATTTCAAGTTGGAATTTCGGATGAGAAGCAGAATTGTTTTGATAGCAAGAAGTTTGGTGACTCAGAAGAATTAATATGTTTGTAGACCTACAGAAGGAGTCAGTATACATAGTATACAGTATTGGGTTATATTGGTTAACAAACCAATACCGCCTCTTAGCTTTAATTAGGTTAGGTTTCAAGGATAAGCACATGGATAACGGTTATTCGGGACGCCACAAATTTCTAGGAACAGATCAAGATACCCTCGAATATCGACAAAGCGCTTTTCAGCCTCACAAATTAGGCGCTATGCGTTCTGTACTAAGATCTCACACTTTTCTTGCAACATTCCTATATTAACATTTATTTTGTACGATTTTTTTCAAAAATAATTTCGAATTTGAAAGCGTGTTTATTTATACACATCTTTTTTTTTATAATTTTTGTTGTATTGTCTAGAAACATCCAGCGAACCGCAACGCTCGCATAGTGTGAAGAATTCTGATTGAAATTAACATTATAAGTTTTGTAAACAGAAATTCTTTACATACGTTGCTTTGGTTCCCCCATTGCTATGCGATACTGCTCCTGCTCATGTTTATTAAAGTGTTTTTCTGCTATAAAAGAAGAATGCGCCTCTTATAGAAGAAAGCTATTTTTGTACCTCATTCAGCACGAAAATGAAACTGAAGTCCATTATACCTCCCTTGGGCCGATGTTTATGTTTATGCGTTTACATTTATATAAATAAATATATACCTATGTATAGGCTGACGTTATTAAGACACGGTTATGTTTACAACGTTCTACGTGTAGAACGCACGCAACCCCATATATGTAGGTATGCATTTATGTATGAGTGTCTTGTAAGCTCTTTTGCGCTCATTCATATGTCTATATGTATTTAAGTGTGTATTTTTATACTTCCTATCGGGGCGAAGTCATTAAACTCCGCTCTATTAAGGAATAGTATATTAGTTTGTAGAAACTTTTGCTGTATAAATTATAGAGAGGGAGTCAATTTACTCAAAGGAACTAGTTTTACATTTGTATTTTTACAAATGTTAAGGCACCCTCTTTTGTTATGAAAAGAAAAGGTAGTGATTTTATTGGAAAATAACGGCAAAATAGAGTTTAAACCTCAAAGCTACTCATCAATTTATAGAAATTTCTGCGGAAGATATCAAAGAGAGGGAGTCAATTGTCTGGAAATATATATTTTTTAAAATAAATACGTTAATTTTATAAAAAAATTGAAGGACTCTACTTTGTTATAAAATAAATATGGTAGTGTTTTTTTTAGTTAAAAAACTTAAAAAAAAAATTATTTAAAAAAATATTTAAAACAAATTTTTAATAAAAAATCTGTGAAACATCTGTCAATCATTCAACAAAAATGAAGAAAAAGTCAAAGAAAAAAAAAATGTTTATGCTAAATCTGTGGTAAGTTGCTGTTGTGATTTATTTCAAAGCTTGTGACTACATGTGGCTGGGACATTTTTGGGAAAATTATGCATTTTTATTGCAACTTGACACACTGTACATATGCATATGTATGTATGTATGTAGCTAGTGAATTCTAGAAATTAAAAAAATCGTATTTGTTGTATTGTTGTCGTATGAATGTATTTTATTTGTTTAATTTTAAATGCCGTTGCCAACCTATGTTAATTATTTATACTTTATTTTTTTTATAACTTATTTAATTATACCTTTATTTTAGCACTTTTTATTCATTTAAATTTATTAATAAATTTACTTTTTAATTTATACTTTTTTTGTTTCATTTATATACTTTTTTTTTTAGTTAAAATAATTTTTTTTACTTGAATTATTTTTTTTTTAATAGAAATAATTTGTTTTTTAATTTTTCGCCATACTTTTTAACTAAAGCTTCACACATACACACGCCGCAGTGTCATATAGTTCACTGGAAAGAAGTAAATGCATTTCTTCATTGTTTATGTGTGTAAGCTGGTTAATTGTTTGTGCGCTGAATACGAAAATATTCTAAAATACATTACAAACATATGTATACATACGTAAAAAGCAGCAGAACGTCAAGCATTTTTGTCTGATACGATTCGAATTTTATAGTTTATGTGCCGCCCATGCCACACCCGGTTGTGCCGTTAGGCAATTCGACGTCACCAGCTTTGTCGTCATCACAACAACAACATCAACAACAACAACATCAACATCCACAACAAATTTCACTACAACAACAACAACAACAACTACCACCTCATTCTCTAGCACAACACCAGTCAATAGCACCACCACCTCTGCCACAATTACCAACAACCGCCTGTTCAGTCAGTCAATTAGCACAAAGTCCGATGGCTAATCTAATGTCTATTACAGAGACATTACCACCGGGTAGTCCAAGGAATGGACCCAGCCCACCGGGACCACCGCCGCCGCGCACAGCATCACGCGGTAGCCAACATTCACCGAATAGTTCGGGTGAGTAATGTCCCAGTGCTAAGCGAAACTAAAACACTGACAAAAAAAATTATTGTAATTGTATATTGGTCCAAGTAGTTTTGTTGTAAAATTGGTAGAATTTGTTTAACGACCATTTTGGCAGCTGGAAACGCTGAATTCATAAGTTAGAAAAACATTAGAGCGATATATTGACTGCGCTAAATAACGGTATAGCGTGCGATGGTTCGCAGAATCGAACGATTCTTGTTTGATGTCTTTAGTGAGACTTCGGTAGATTTTGTGCAACGTCCAACTAGCGAAACTAAATTCATACCTCATACCCCTTGTGCACTCATATTTACACCAACGCACGCACACATTCACTCTTGCACACACATGTTCATTACTACTAACTGTTTTTAGTTGTACTCACTTGCAATTATCTTTGCCTCCATGATTGTTAAATTTACTAAATGTGTTTTTTTCTTTTTAATTCTTTTATTACAGCCGGCTCATCGTCCGGGCGTCGTTCTTCGGGTTCGCGTCACGTCTCGAGCACCACAGTCACCAGTTCAGAGGTGCAATCAAGTCCAGCGAACACACCGCAAGTTGGACCGGGTAGCGGCAACAATGTGGGCGGTGGTAGCGCCAACAATAGCGGCGCGGTCAACGTGAGTAGCGGCAGTGGCGGTAATGCTGGTGGTAATAATGGTCCACTACCACCGGGCGCAAGTGGCGCCGATGCAAATGTCGGCGGCAACAGCAATGGCGGCGGTCCAGGCGGTAATAATAGTAATGGTCAAGGTAGTGGCGGTATGAATGCAGCAAACGCCGCAGCAACTGGAGGTGCGTCTGCGTCAAATGCGGCAGCTGCCGCGCAGAATGCCACACTCAAGTGCACATTGTGTCAAGAGCGGCTAGAGGATACACATTTCGTGCAGTGCCCGTCTGTAAATCACCATAAGTTCTGCTTCCCCTGCAGTCGAGAGAGCATCAAGCGGCAAAATGTGAGTTTTATGAATTTTTCAATTACAATTTTTAGACTAATATTTGTGCAATTTGTGTAGGGTCTTGGCAATGAAGTGTACTGCCCCAGCGGCGATCGCTGTCCATTGGCTAATTCGACGATTCCGTGGGCTTTTATGCAAGGCGAAATTACCACTATACTGGGTGAGGAGGTTAAGGTGAAGAAGGAGCGTGAATCTTAATGTCCATTTTATTGTAAAAAGCTGCGACGGGCTTTGGAGAATTTTTAAACAAAACACAAACACTTAACTGGGCGGCAGAAGAGGAAAGAGATGTTTTTTTGAGTCAAAACTAATGTATTGAAATTGTATGAGCAGTTGAAAATTCACAAGTTGAATGAATATTGAAACAAAAAGTACAGAAATAAGCATAGAAGTAGAAGTTTAATAGTTGTGCAGCAGTTTTGCGATATGTTTAAAATAAATGGCAGTCGGAAACACTTCACTTAAACCAGTTGGAGCAGCGTTAATTGTGGTCAGTAAAATAAAGAAGCATTTCAAAAGCCAATCGATTGAATTTAAAGTTAGATAATGTACGGCTAAGTACCGTTTATGTGTGGTTTAAAAGAAAATCTTGTGGGTTGTGTGTGCGCGCGCATAGCTGTAACATGCAGCAAATAAGCGCGTATTGGCTTTGAATTGGCAACTTGTGACTGGCTGCTAAGCATTTTGTATACAACCATATTTGAATAGTGGCGAAAAGTTGTATGAGAACTGTTTACAGAGATAACACACAGTTCAGACCACTTTGAGCACCTGGCTTTTGTGCTGGTCCTCCATGCAGGAGTGCAAACTTTGAACTTTCTTGGTAGTTGCTGTGTTTAAACGCACACAGCAATATTAACAAATAGATTTACGTACATAAACTATATAAAAGAACTAAAAAAAAAAAAAAAATAATTACACACTTTTGCGTAAAGCAAATGTCAGTTTGAGGTTCAAGAAATTGTGCAAAATAGGAAAGCATATAAAAAGAGAGCCTGATTAATATTTTTGTGGGCCTAAACACCCAAGAAAGGAGTGCAAAAGCAAAACACTTTTCAAGAAAACAAATAAAACAAACGATTTAATTAAAGCTTACGCGTTGACTAGAGTTCAAAATTGTTTTTTTAGTAGAGCACTTTTTTGTATTTAAGTAAAAGCTATTTTATGTGCACAGACACTTAACACCCTATTTATTTTCACTTCTTTGCGTAACGTAAACTGCTCATTTTTTCAACAACAACAACAATATCGTATTCTATCGTAAATCGTAAATTTAAATTAAAAAATCAAGGTTAACCAGAAATAAAAAAATAAAAAAACAAATTTAACAAACAAAAATGTGTTTAATATTAAATGTACATAATGCCTAATTTGTAATTTATATCTTTATATCTTTATATAAATTTATTTATATAAATAACTTTTCGTTAAAATTTATATTTGTAGTAACTACAAAAGCGAATGCAATTATGTTTTTGATTTTTTATGTGTTTTAGCTATAAAACGATTTTATATAATGAAAGCATATTAATGGTTTAACTCTATAAAGATATAATAATTTAATATTAAATGTAAAATAATGCTAAGTTCAATTATATTTTAGTTTTAAACTACATAACATTTAATGATATAAAGATATTTCTTTAAGTGTATTTGCCTACTATTTCGGCGCTTATTTTACGCATTGTTGTATTTATTATTTATAGTGATTTGACGCAGTTTGGCAAAAAAAAGTAAAAATTAATAAAATGTAAAAGTTTACAACAATAAATATTAACATTTGACGCGCAGAGTAAAATATTAGCATTAATTGTCGTGCGTTTATAACGCCAAAACAGATTTGTCGTGCATACACGCCATTATATTGCAGTGTATGCACAAAAATTGTGCAAAAATGTATTGCAACAGTCAGTGATTTCTTTGCGTTCAATTAAATAGTCAATGAAAAATTTTAAATTGCTGCAAATTAACAGTAAAAACTGTTATCACAATAAATGCGTTATTGATTAATAATTTTAACACAAATTCCAATTCTAAAACGTAACGGTAAATTAATTTTTAAAAATTGTTTTTAACAATAAATAAAAAAAATATTAATTTGCAAATTTTCAACGCCAACCAAGTTGCGGCATACAACAAATATCGTAGTTTGTAGTGGAAAAAGTAAGCAGAAAATAATTATTTAAATGCAAATTGCAAAAACTAAACAATCCTAACTAATATTATAACACACATTAGATTTACAATGCGCATCAAAACTAAAACTAAATACATAAATGTATAACATAAAATCAACAACAGTGAAATAATTGCAAACAAACAATTTCTAAACTTACCATGTAAGCATATAAATATTTCAACGTGAATAATAAAATATTGGAAAATATTTCAAATAATTTAGTGGATATGTGAAAAACGAAATTTGCGAATTTGTATTTATTTAAAGAGAACATGGTATAACTGGTGTGAATTAAATGTGGGGCAAACAGCAGCATAATTGCAAATTTTTATATAATTTTCTCCTTATGACAAAGGCATGGGTGTATAAAACCGAAAATTTTGGAAAACAAGTTCGAAAGGCACTCATATTCATATGTACGTATCAATGCATATAATTTACATATAAAATATGTTTTTTTTTTTTCAATTTCTACTCTAATGAAATATCCAAAGCTGAATCTAGTCAACAAATCATAATTCAAACAATGTTACTTTCAGGCTTCCGGCAAAAGTGATGCGATATTGAGATACTGAATATTGTGAATCAGTCTAAAATAAATGGCAAGCGGAAACCATGAGCTTAATAATTCTTAATGAAAGTTAAGTTAATAAGTAGCTCAGTATTAGAAAAGTAGAAATGTATTACTTCAATTTGTTATTGATTGAAGCATAATAATGGTAATTGATTGATTTTGTGGTACATGCCCCAACTTTTCTACAGAAAGTCATTAAAAGATCACAATTGCTCACAGTTTCACTTATTAATCGCACTCACTAGCAAATTTGCATGTCATCGGCAAAATTCCAATCGCCATTTTGTGTTAAACGACTCGTGTTATAATTGCTACTAAATTTTGCATGCATGTTTTGTTGTGATCCAAAATTAACAGTAGGACAAATGTAATTGTAAATTTACGATAGATAACATTTTCAACTATTTGATTTCATAAATTTAAGTTTAATTTGTTTTTTAAACGAGCGGAAATTAATGCTATTTCCTTAAATACGCTTGCTGCTTCCGATGAGCTCGTATTTCAGCGTTTTATGATCGTAATTGCAGTGATGCCAGAGATATTTAGTGTAAATCTTTGATAATTGTCATAAAGTATGAGAAAACCAGATTTTAAGAACAGACAAAAAGGAAAGGAAAGAAAGAATTTTTAAAATTAGCTAAATAAAATTTCAATATTACAAATAATGAACATTGGTAAAGAATAATCGTTTATGTGTTTAATAAAATAAAATGGGAAATCATACAATTTGTAATGGAAAAGGTGCATAGAATGAGGAAAAATAAATATTATATAATTAAAAAACTTGTTTAACAATTATTTTTAGCATAGGTAAGTTTGCCTTGAAAATACTAAAAATTTTTTTTTAAATTAAAGATTTTCCGTTTCCGCACAGTGCTGCCACTTTTACTACAGAAATTAAAGCCACAGCGATGTCTTACGGCATTTTATTTGGACAGTTGCGCAATAAGGCAGCACCAGCATTATTGTATTCCGAAAGCAACCCATTGGAATTTTATTTCTTCATTATTTGCGACGGACAGAGCTACATAACAGACGAACGAGAATAATGTAGCTTCATTGTGGAAAATGGCGAAAAATTTAAATTTTGGTAAAGAAAATTAAACAATTGAACAAATCTAAATGGCGCACAGGTGTTTTGAATACAAAATAAAAACATTTTATAGTGCTATAGCTCGAAATTAAGTGTATAACTGTATGCAAAACGATTGCGTGGGCGCTGCAACTTGTAATGGCTGCTGGGAATATGCTTTCAACTATAACATCAGTGCAATCACAGCATAAAGCATGTAAAATAGCATTAAATATATCTTAAAATACTTATATGTAGCGATGAAATTGATTTTAGCTAGATTTTAATGCTACTAGGACAGTGGCGTCTGCCATACATCGCGCAGTGTTTATTGTTACACTTGTTAGTGTGTTTGTAATGGGTTTGTTGAAATTTGGAGTACGGGTGAATCACCATTGCTGGGGTAAAGAGCGTGTGCTTGTTTATTGTTGTTGCTGACATGTAGCATTGTTGTAGGAGCAGCAGAAGTTGGCGCAATGACTGGCGCCATTTAATCGTTTCAGGGTCAGGGTCAAAACGTCGGTTGTGTGCAATAAACAAAAAAAAAACTGGCAATTTACTTTAGTGCATATGCAACGAAGTGTTTCGAGTTGTTTTGGCAGGTGTCTCATTAAAGATTTTTAATGCGACTATCATTCATGAAATTTCTTGCTTTGGCTCACTTGCAGATACCGAAAACATTCCTAGGGCAACCGGTTCACCGCCCACAACATCAATTTCAACCACTAGTAAAACCCATCAGCTGAATGTGCAACAGCAACAGCAACAGCAACAACAACAAAAGACGCCAACAACCGGCACGCGCATCACCAACTACAGTACATCTTGTGCCGGCTGCTTGAATGCATTGAATTTAAGTCGCGAGGAGTTCGTCATTGCGCTGGGTCAAGAGTGGCATAGCGACTGTTTTCGTTGTTCCGTGTGTGATGCACATTTGCATAATTGGTATTTCGAGAAGGACGGTCTACTCTTCTGCCGTGACGATTACTATCAACGCTTTGGTGAATGTTGTCAACAATGCAGTGCTATCATAACTGGGCCAGTAATGGTAGCTGGCGATCATAAATTTCATCCAGAATGCTTTTGCTGCAGCGCGTGTACTGTATTCATTGGTGAGGGTGAAGCGTACGCATTGGTGGAGCGTTCAAAACTCTATTGTGACAATTGCTACAAACAACAAGAAACACATGCAGTTGCGACTGATTTAGATGCAATCAGTGCTAGTGTAACCATTGATGGCGACAGCAGAAACAACAAACACACTAATGCAATTAGTGGCAGCGCAAAACCCATACATTCCATACGTCTCGTAGAAATACCGAAAGATGCCACACCGGGTCTGCGTCTGTCCGTGGATAATGTGAGCGTGCAACGACATTATTTGGATGGTGGCAGTGGTAGTGGCAGCGGCGGTGCATTTTGTGCCACTTCACCAACACATGGAAACCGTTTAGACGCTCCACTCGAAGTTTGTCCGGCCGTGCGCATATCTGAGTGAGTAACGCTGAAAATTTAGGTAAATTCACACAAAAAAAATGCTACTAATCCTGCTGCGCTTACTATTTACAGCAACTAATTAAAAAAAAAAAACGTTTAATTATTTGTATGAGTAGTGTTAACTAAAGTATTTGGGAGCGTAAATGGTATTTTAAAACGTTTGAAATCGCCGCAGTGCACAAATTACTTTTTGTTGGTGTAATTTGCGAATAATTGTGCCACTCCACAGTTCGATTTATCGATTGCAGCTGTTTCATGCGATCACGTCATGAGGCTGCAACAGATTTACTCACAACTGACGTAAATATTGATTGTCAAGACAATTTTACTAGTGCGCGGACATTGGTGCACTCACCTTTTTCACATTTAAATGACTTATCAAAATATATGTATATGTACATATCTATATATAGTTCAATATTACTCGCGTCCGTCTGTGTCAACACTTTTAATGCAAGTGATAAATGTCTCGGTTATTTATTCACTTATTTACATTGAAAATAATTCGCATACCTGCACGCTTATCAGGCGTTTGCACTTCCCTTTCGTCTCTCAGGCGCGCCGCAAGTGCTTCCATAACCACAATTTGGTTTACTTTTAACTTGCAGCGCTTTGTTTTATTAGTGTACAAGAGCGTTTATTAAAGCAACTGCTGTTGATATTTACGAAAAACAATGTTTATACATACATGCATGCGCAAGTGTGTTGTGTATGTTTGTGTAGTTAACTTATCAGCTTACCGCACTTTCGGTAAGGGACGCCAGTAAGTAGCTTACGTTGAATTTTATTTCAATATTCATGTCGCAATTGCAAAAAATAATGTATTAGTCATACACCACAAGGCAACAGTGTATGTGTGTGTGTGTGTGTATTGATAAGCGTCAATAGTTAAGCCTCCCAATCAGGCGTTCGTCCGTTTAACCGGTCCGCGCTCGCCGCAATAGTGCTCAGCTGTGCACAAATGATTAGTCGATTTTTTAAATCAATGCGGGTAGTAAGTGAGCAGTTGCGTACAAAATAGTAAATAAATAAAGATTCGGAAGCTGTTTGCAAACACAAATAAAATATGTATACACAAATACTGTTGATAATTATAATTAGTGTATAATTTGAAAACAGAAAAAATTCTGATAGCAGTGTGTTTTTTGGGATGCAATTGCAAGTGAGTCAAAACAAACAAAGCATGAGCAAATTATTTGAAATAAATTTAATATATAATATTTGTGTTGCAAACGAAATATAATATTATATGACTGAGCAGAAAAAGTGTTAAGAAATGTAATTAAATGAATATTAAATTGTAGAGCCATATATAAATGTAAAATGTATTGTATTTTATTAAAAAAAAAAATTAATAAAACTACTCAAATTTAATAAAACATACAGGCACTTAAATATATAATTTTAATATTAAAAATATTTTTATTTTAATGATTGCCACTAAAATTTTTCTTTTTTTTTATAAAAAAAATCTTTTGTGCTTGTTTGTAGCTATTTTTCCATAAAAAAAATAGTTATATATATTATATACTAAAGCAAAATGCCAGCCGCATGCGCCAGTGTCGTAATTTTCCATAAAAAGAAAAAATATATATTTATTATATTATTTACATATAAATTTATAACTATCAGCCACTCCTTAAAAACACACTGCTAATGTATGAAAAAAAAACACTACTAATACAAATTTTAACAACATTTAAATTCATTTTTACTAATGCATCACGTTTATATTTTTTGTCTCTCCCTCTCTTTAAAATAACGCTCTCCACTTTTCGCTGTCGCTTGTTACTACGTGCTTTCTTATGAATTTGTATGAACTTGTAATGGTGTGCGTGTTTTATTAACGAAAATAACGCCTGCTGCACTCATCATCCCATCACAAATTAACCATCATTCAATAAAAAAACAAAACAACAAAAACAACAAAAACAAAATAATAATCATGCCAAATAACTGTAAACGTAAACATCTATTTTTATAACCTACATCAATATACATTGGCCAAAGCAGATACATTTGTAGAATATATGGTCGTCTGGGGAAATATGTTTTTTCCTTTATAACATCGGTTATCGATCAGTGTTGTGGTAGCGATTATAGGTAAACTAAAATGCTTCTTTACCACTAATTGAATGTGATTTAATAATTATTTTACTGATTTACTTATTTTTTTAGGTATCATAGCTGTGTTATACATAGTCATGCATAGTCTGGTTGGGAAAGAAAGCTCATTGTAGGCCGAGAAAATGTAGTGGTTATTATAACGTTTCCGAAGAAAATATAGAACTAATTTCAGCTAACGTTACTGTAATGAAGGTCCTTGGCTGAATCCTTGTTCATATCGCCATTGAAAGCTGTTTTCACTTGCGTCAAAACTCGCACAAGATCTCTCATAATTGATTACAACATTTACCTAACCTTAAAATTCGTTCCCATTTACCGTAATTTACAAGTAAACTTGTTATTGTAACGTTCGACTGACCTTATAAAAATCTGCAATCTGTGCGTCAGCTTGGCTTTCCCCCTGAAGCTGTGGTGCGCTTCTTATCTCTTTTAAAAGTACTATATATATTTGCATATGTGATTTTCTTGCCTTTTCAATGTATCGGAAGAATTACACTGTACAAAAGCTAACTTTAATAAAAAATCAAAATTTTTGGAGATTAGTAATTTTTCTTTAAGCAGCGATTTCTACCTATGGTAAAGCTAGAAGTAGTTTTTGGCAAATTAAGCTCTTTGTGGTCTGTGTGGCCAAACCGCTGAGTAAGGAAGGAACATGAGCTCGGACGTGTTTTCTGCTTTTACTAGAACCTTGGGTTCATTTTACAAAAAGTAACCTTATTAAAGTCGAGTTTGCGTCAAACCTAACCAGAAATTTTAGGTCTATATATTCTTATTTTTCAGAATTGTATCGAAATGCTCCACAAGTAGTAACTATTAGAATGGTAAAGAGCAGATAAAGAGCTCAAGTTGCTTCGAGGATCCGCCTAATTCTTGCTTGATTAAGACCGGCGTTCTATAAAATGTTAAACTTCGACTTATCCGAAGTCAATCCCGACGTATGTTCGACTTCATACTAGCGCAGCGTGATCTTGAATATCTCTTTGCCTGTTCCTTTGAGTCAAACTTCTCAAAACGGCCTTATTACCTATTACCGCCTACAATAACAAATATCTTCGGAATGGCTTGTCTTGGGGTCTAAAACTATCAAAGTGAAAGGGTGGTTCCGACTATGTGGAATGGCTTTAATATATACATATTTTGAAAATGAGTTTTCTGATCCAAATTGTATAATCCAGACCGAACACAATTTATCACAATAAGAATTTCACCGAAACGAATTCTACTTCTCAAATCTCACTTCACTAATTTCCTTTTTAATTGCTCTCTCATCCACTTCACTCTCCCTTCCCTTGTAGAATCGACGTGAACTTAGCGAATCTGCACATCGGTGATCGCATACTAGAGGTGAACGGCACACCCGTAAACGATACATCCATCGAACACATTGACAAATTGATACGCAGCACAGAGAAAATCCTACAGCTTACCGTCGAGCACGATCCCGTACAGGTGTGTCGCAGCTGCAGTCAAGCAGACATACTCCAACGGCCCACATCGTACAGTGACCTGCCGCCATTGGCCACATCTGCGTCCAGCGTCGAAGTTTACGGACGACGCGGCGTCACCGACTCGCTCACGGGCAGCACCAGCAATAGCACCATCGCGCCGCACAGCAACAGCAGCGATTGCGGTAGCGGCGGCAGCTCGCCCACACGGTTCACCAAGCTAGACAAGGAACGCATATATAAGCGCAAGGATGAGGGTTACATAAGCGGCACGAAGACACGTCAGCTGCGTAAATGCAAGAATCTGAATATGATTGTGAATGAGCAGCCAACGTTGCCACATGCTGGTTCCACACATTCCATAGGTCCCACAATGAGCGGCGCGGTTGGTGCGACAGCCAACATTAACGTAAGTGTGACGGATTCAACACAATTGGGCATGCGTTTGCGCGAGAAGGAGCGCTGTTCAAGCATGTCAAAGTTGCTGGATGAACAACATGCGCCGACGGAGGAAATTTACGATTTGTCGCGCACGAAATCCTTTCGTGTGGAGCCCAAGCCGCAACGCATCTTTCGTGCCTCCGATCTGGTGTTAGGCGAACTGCTCGGCAAGGGTTTCTTCGGGCAGGTGTATAAGGTGACGCATCGCCTCACGAAGGAGGTGATGGTGCTCAAGGAGTTGTACCGCGTGGACGAGGAAGCGCAACGTAATTTCCTCAAAGAGGTTGCGGTGCTGCGTTCGCTGCATCACAAGAACGTGCTTCGCTTCATAGGCGTGCTCTACAAGGACAAGAAGCTGCATTTGGTTACAGAGTATATAGCGGGCGGTTCGTTGAAGGAGCTCATACACGATTCGGGTTTGCCGCTCGCATGGCCGCAGCGCGTCTCATTCGCCAAGGATATTGCTTGTGGCATGAGTTATTTGCACCGGATGAACATCATACATCGCGACCTAAATTCGCTAAACTGCCTTGTGCGCGAGGACAAGTCGGTGATTGTGGCGGACTTTGGGTTGGCGCGCATCATCACAGCGCCCTTCTTCAGCGCTGGCAGTAGCAGTGGTGCGGCAGGCGGTGCTACGCTTGGCAGCAACAGCAGCAATGAGCGTTGGTCCGGCGGCGCATGTTTGAGTCCAAACGGCACTTTGGGGCGCAGCAAGAGCCGACAGCGCAGACAGCGTTACACGGTTGTGGGCAACCCCTACTGGATGGCCCCGGAAATGATGAAAGGACTGAAGTATGATGAGAAAGTGGATGTGTTCTCGTTCGGCATCATGCTGTGTGAGGTAAGTAAGCGGCGTTGAAAGCAATATATTCGAAAAAATTGTAATTTTAAACTTGCAGATAATCGGCCGCGTGCAAGCCGATCCAGATTTCCTGCCGCGCACCTCCGATTTCGGCTTGAATCAGAAAGTATTTCGCGAGAAGTTTTGCCAACAGTGCCCAGAGGCGTTTTTCAAAATCGCCTTCCTTTGCTGTGATCTCAATCCTGATAAAAGGTGCGTGTGTGCATTTTTCTTATAAGAAAATAGTTTAATGTTCCTTTCTTCCCTGTCAATTCCTTAGGCCGTCCTTTGAAATACTCGAAATTTGGTTGGAAAGTCTTTTGACCTCCATTGCCATGAATCAGTTGCTGCCCACCGATCTGCTGTACGACATAGAAAACTATCAGGGCACCATTAGTATCAGCAGCACGCCGGACGGCATGCTCACGCCGAAGTCGAATCGCAGTCGCGACGATCTGGATGATTTGGGCACGCAACGCAAACAAACGCCACCGAAGCATGAAAAGCCCGCGCTTGCCGTGACACAGCCTAGTGTATGCGCCGAAAGCTTTAAGGACGAGAGCAATTTCCACGATGCGATAAAAATGGAGGGCAAAGAGAATGCGGTTGTACTGCGTAGAGATATGCCGAAATCGCCGCATTTGGGTAAAGACTTCTCACCAACAGGCGAGCGCATACGCGATAGTATGCGCGCACGCCGTCGCCAACGGCTCATGCAGGCCGCGCAACAACGTGGCGTGACGCCGGACAATAAATGCACAGAGCGCGTGTTGGAAGCAGTGAAAGAGACGCTGCAGAATAGTGTGCGCGGTGGCGCGCCACTGAGTAGTTGCAATAGTAGTGGCGCGAAGAAGAGTCGTCCATATGGCGAGAAGGGTTTTCTGTTGGACATCAATCGCGATGGCGATTTGCGCTTAAATAATGTAAAAGATTTGAATTACTGCTCAGATTTCGACTCCAGCTGCGACACGAGTCTCAATTATCACGAGGTGAACGCGGTGGATGAGTTGAAAGCGGTGGAGTGTGAAATGCCTGCTACGCATCTGATAAACCGGCCGGAGGTTTTGCAAGAAGAAGAGCACACAGAAGATGAAGTACAAAGCGTTGATGCCAACAAGTTAGCGCCTGCGCAGACGGTGTTAGATGCTGAAATGCAGTTGAGCGCCACAGCGTGCTCGGGCGCGCAAACACCAGCTGCCAACGCGGCCACTGAAGAAGTTGATGCGGCGACGCTCAACACCATGCAACAGATACAGAAAAAGATCGGCGCGAAATCGTACAAAAACGCGCTCGATGACATACGCACGAAGCTTAATCTGTGTCGCAACAAATTCGAAACAATCGACGCGGCGAATCGGCGTAATTTCAGCAACTCACAAAACTCAATGAAAACCTTCTTTCGCCCGCGGAACTCGCGCTCCATTGTTACGAGCCCCACAGAATCTGCCAGCGCCAGTGATAGTGTGTACAAAACACCACCCGAGGCATTAAAAATGTTTCAGCGTCTTGAAGCGGCCAGCGCAGCCGCCTTACCAGCCAATACGCCGTCCAGCGAGCTTGCGCGCCTGCCTGGACAAAGTGTCGCGTCGAGCAGTAGCAGCAGCAGCACCTATCGCATCAATCAAACGCCGATATTTGGTCGCAAGCAACTACCAAAGCAAGTGGAGCTATATACACCACATTCGGAGTCATTGGAGAACCTACATATTGGTCTGCCGCCTATGACGGCGTTAACGCCGGTAGCAGCGCGTAAAGATAAAAACAGTCCAGATGGTAGCGGCAAGCGCGCTAAATCGCCCAAACGCCCTGTGAGCACATTCCGTAGTTACCTCAATGAGGCGGCAGCGGAGGATATCCTGGAAAGCACGCCAGCGCGGTTGGCTGGGTTAGCTTCATCCACGACGACTTCAGTAATGACGGCGGAGACGACGCCGAAAAAGAATCGTCGCCTTAATAGCGGCAAAGAGAGTACAAATGAGCAGCCTTGGCAGGCGGAAAAGCCAGAAAAGGCGGCTGCGACAAGTAAAATTCGTATCTTTGGCTTGCGTAGTTCAGCGAAGCCGTCTACGATGACGACGACGACGCGTGAGATGACACAGGCGACGCAACGGCGTACACTTTCGCCCACCAAAGCCAGCGACGCGCGTCGACTGGCGAACAGACAAGATGTGCAAAACACAGGTGATTTTATTGATTGAGAAATTATTATTTACTTCGAAGAAAAACTATTTACTTCGAAAAAAAAGTATAAATATTTAAAAAAAAATTTACTTCGGAAAAAATATTTAGTTAGAGTAAATGTAGTACTCATCCGAAAATTTTCGAAAAAATAATGTTTGTTCGAATTACTTTTCGAAGATTCTTTGTTTTCTGAAATGTGGCGCAGAAATTATAAATATTTGCTCTGTCAACTAGTTGTTGCCAGTTAATATGAACTTTTTCATAAATATACAGAGTATTTTCAAACAGAAAATCATATAGTTGTTATATAAAAATTGTACTTCGAAAAATTTTTGTATCTTGAAAGTGAGAATGATTAATAATTAATTATTAATTGATTGATAATTAAGGTTTTTTTGAAAGAGAATCACACATAGTTGCCATAAAAAACCGAAATTTCGAAAATATTTTCGTTCGAGAATTTTTATTTTAATAGTTAGCATGATGAAATTTTATACTCACATATTTAGCTTATTCTAACGTTTCCGTGAATATTTAAAGCATTTTCAATTAGAAAACTGCATAGCTATCATATAAAAAGTGAACTTCTAAAAACTTTTGTTCCAGAAAAGATTTTATCTTAAGAGTTTTGTTTGTGAAATTTCAAATACACGCATCTATTGTTAATTTATAATGTACTTTATTTATATTTTGAGAAATATTAATCACCCCTTCAATTATATTCACAGCACCCCCAACCCAACAGCAACGCCTACGTCAAAGTCTTGCCAACACTAGTAGTCATCATAATCATTTTACAACAACAACAACACCTGGCAGCGTCAAAAGTACAACCCGTCTCACCATACTCAGTCCCGAGAAAGTGCATCGCCTCAATGCAAAACTGACGGATCAGAAGGCGAAAGTCAAAAGTAGCGAAGCAAAAGCAACAGTCGCGAGTAACGCAGTGGCAGCGACGGCCACAGCGAACAACAACGCCGAACAAGCATTACAATTAGAACGACGCAAGCGTAAGCAACTCTCTACGCGATATTGATCTGATATTTTCGAAAGCAATAGACTAAACCGAACATGTGCCGAGCGAGCACAATGGAATAATCGAATAACAAATGTAGATTTAAAACGAAACTAAACGTTAATAATACTGTAGGGAGATACGTTTGAGAAGAGCGTAAAAGTTAAAATACTTGCGATTCGAAACATACTAGATATTCGAATAAAGAATTAAGCATTGTAAGCAGTCTATATTAGGTTTAAAAGACGAGCATAAAAAGACAAGCGCGCATGCGACTACGTGCAAGTATTGTATAAATAACGGTTTTGGATGTCTGCATGTATATAAATTTATATTTTATATACAACTTAGTTGAAGAATATATGCGTTACGGCCGCCATACGAATATAAAATAGGTGAAAACTTGCAATTTTATTTAAATAACAATTAATTGTAAGCGTTTATTAAGCTAAAGTTGTAAACAAATGGAAAGTTGAAAATAATATTTAGTTGTTAGCGGGAAAAAAGTGCCTAAACTATGTAGGAATATATAATGCAATATGCTTTTTACACAATTCATGTACTAAAACGTGCGAAAAATTACTAAACGCAACACGTTTTTGGCCAGAAAGTGCTAAAGAGGCGAGCGCTTAACGGTATATTTGTAAAAAAAAAAAACTAACAATGTGAACAGTTAGAAAATACTTAATCACTACCTCACAGATTACTAAAAAAAATACTTGACTAATTACAAAATGTACTAATATGTAACTAGAAACGCCACTAATATTTTGCGCTTTTTATTTGCTTCCATCTGAGCGTTATTTGTTGCAAGCTTTTAACTAGTAATAAAAATAAAAAAACAAATAATATTTATGAAGAAAACAGCTGAATTTCCTTAATATATCGCTAACCACCTACACTATAGTGCCATTCGAAAAAAGAAAACAGAAAACGAAAAATATTTCTAAAATAAATTTATATTTGTAGCGCGCAAAAAGTATTCTAAATGTAATTTGTAAGCGCACATACTAAAGTCTATTATGAAATCAAGTGAAAAAGTAATAGGTCGAAAACTATTGCAGATTTAATTAAAAATACAAAGTATATATTTTTTAATAAAATCGCGTAAAGTTTTTCTAAAACTTGCTGCTAAAATGTTTAAATTATCGAAATGTGGCAAATATATGTAAAACTTCGCTTTTAAGCATCAATTTTAGCAAAAAAATTTGATGTTTAAAAATTTTTAATAAAATAAAAAAATTTATTTAATGCTCTTATCTTTCGGAACGTGCCACTAAATATTTCAAAATAGTGAAATATAACAAATAAGTCCAATTTTTTACTTTTAAACGCAAAAAAAATGATGTTCGAAATTTCGAAGTTCATATAAAAAGTTGTTTAACATCTATTAGGCTTTGCAAAAGTTTCTTTACACTTGAAAAAAGTGTTAAAATTCTTGCGTAAATATACAAATTATACAATACAAATCATGGCTCGCAGACTTTTTTATCTTAAAAATTAAAAATTTAATATTTCCTTTAATATAATGACTAAATTTGTTCATGTGCCACTAAAATTTCAAAAATTATAAAATGCAGCAAATATATGAAAATTAGTTCCTTTAAAAGTCAATTATAGCAAAAAATTTGATGTTCGAAAATTCGACGTTGTTACTGAAAGTTAATTAATGCTTACAGGCTTTCTTAAAATTTTGCTTCAAATATTCTGAAAAGTCTTGCGTTGTCATAATAAAAAATTAATATTCAATAGAAACAGTCATTTGCCATAAAAATAATAATATTCGAACTTTTATGTACTTGTTTTTATTAGAGAAACTTTAGTAATATTTTAGTAGTACTTTAGTAATTGAGTTAGAAAAAATACATGATATTAATCAAATGATGACTGATTTTTGCTGCAAAACATTTAAATTTCCCGCAAGCAAAAAATTTAAAAAATAATTATAGTAAAAAAATTTTAGCTTGCCAAAAAATTTAATCAAGCAATTGATTGCAGCTGAAACAAAAAAACACCATAAAAATATTGTGGAGTCAGGATTTTAAAAATATTTAACGTTTTCGAATTTCGAAATTCTGTACTAATCAGTTTTATCATAAAAGTTAAGTTTTCTTCTATTACCATTATTAACTGTAATTTAGCGCTAAAATGTTTGTTAAAAACTGGTTTAAAATATTTTTAAACATATTAACAGTATTCAGTTAGTTGAAAAACCATATTTTAAGTGAATATTTTTCACGCATTTTTAATGTATTAACATTTTTGTAAGATTAGAATTTTTTAAACATAGACTTTTTATTACGAGCTGCTATTTATAAGCAAAAAAAAAAAACATTCCTGATCCGAATTTTTCAAACATAAATTTTACTAAAAGTATTTTAAGATTTTACTAATTCTTTTAAACTATTTACAAAAATTTAATTATAAAAACGAATATATACATAACAAAAAAAGCATTCCCAAATTTTTAGTATTAAAAAATAAAATTTTTTGCCATTTCACACAATTTTGTTTTAATATTAATGTTTATAGCAATATTTTTAATTAAGCATAAATCAAAAACGAATATTTTGTAAGCTTTTACATTAAAAAATTAAGTCTTTAAAGCAACTACTTTAAATAAAATATAAACATGTATAATTTTTTAAATAAAGAATTTGTTTGCAATTTTATTTAATTTTTCAAGGTTTTTTATTTCTTTATTGTTTAATATACTCATTAAATTCAATATTCAGGAATATAAAATTTTTCGAAAATTCAGAACGGTTTGCCGAAAAATTCAAAGAGAAAATTAGACTTAAAAAATATAATTCTAGAAAATTAAAATTATTTTTATAGTTTTTATATATTTTATTATAAAATTAAATTAAATAGAAAAGCACTTCCCTTTTTGACAAAATGACATTCGAAATATTTAAATATTTAAATTACCAATTGTAATAAAATTTGTGAGAAAGTACTAAAAACAATAAAATTTTGTCAATTTATTTTTATTTTCGAATAAAAAAAGAAAAAATAAGCCCAAATATGTTTATAAATTTTTAAATTATACGCCTATGTAAACGTAAAAAATTTCCGCGCTCAACAAAATTGCTCAAAAAGCTAGAAACAAATAATTTGAGGAATGTTTTAATTTACGTGCTTCAATAAATTAAATGTATGTAAAATTTTCCACCAGGACGGAAAAATTTATGACAGAAATAAAAATGTAAATTGTATAAAAAAAAATAACTACGAAGAATAATAAATGATAAATTCAAAATTAAAAAAATAAAAATTCTCAACAAGTTCAAAACTTAACAAAATTTTTTGATTCCAAGTAGTAAAATGAAATTTTTAAATAAAATTGATATTGATGTTGATCGATAAAATTAAATAAATTGAAATTTATAAATAATTAAAATAACATATTGTAGACAAAAAAAAAAATATTTTAATACTTACCAAATTTAAAAAATTGATGAACTGCTTAAATAAATCTTGTTTAAAAAATAGATTGCGCACGAACAAATGCTCAAGCAACTAATAAAAATTTAATATCAAAATAAAGTAAAATTATTTGAACAATTTTATTTTGTAATTTATTTTTTATATAATTTTTATCGCTTTTATATATGTTTTTGTATTTATAATTTTTTAAAATATTTTTTATTGTATATCTTTTTTTCATAAATTTTTATTTAATGTTAAAAAAAGTTTTTTCTATGTTTATATAAATTTTTTTAATTTCTTAATTGCAATTATAATTGTAATTTTATTTTACATTTATACACTTTTTTATCATCGACGTTGCTAAAATACCGTAGAAACAAATGTTGCGCAACAATATTGCCACCTTTTTCGACATATTTCTATTTTTAACAAATAAACTGTGATTAATATTTGAAAGTAATAAATGGTATATAGGGAAGCAAATAAATATTTCGAGAAAAAAATAAAAAGAAGTTGGTCTAATAATAAAAATGAGTAAAGAGTATTATTGTAAAAAATTGAAAGTACTGATGAAATGCAATAAATACTAAACTTTATACAACAAAAAGTAAACATTTATTACCAACATTAATGAAAAAATATAAATATTTATAATTTGTAAGGGGTTACAAACTTTTTGTTATTGTTACTTAACATTTTGCAAAACGAAAATGAAATATATATACAAAATCAAGTTTAAAAATAACACAAAAATAATAAAATATTAACAAAAATAAAAATATAATATACAAACTAAAAGTAAAATAAAAATAATAAAAATAAACTACCAACAAACTAGGAATGAAATAAAAACATTTTAAATTAAATATGTAAGACTAAAAACAAATAAAAGATGTAAATAAAATATAAAAAATTAAAAAACAAAAAATAAAAATTAACAAGTTATGACTAAAGTGAAAAAAATGAACACAAAAATATTAAAAATTAGAAAAGAAAAAAATGAAAATAAATCTTAAAAATAATATAAAACACAAAGAATTAAAAAAAAAAAATTGAAAAATTAAAAAAAAGCAATAAATTAAATTATTTAATAATAAATTATACAAATAAAAAAACTCAAAACTAAAATTAATGAAATAATAAATCATTGCAAATAAAAAATAGAAAAGCAAAAAGCATAAATAAATTAAACAAATAAAATAAAAATATGAACAAAAATACATAAAATGAATAATGAAAAAAAAGCGAAATGTTAAAAAAATAATATTAAAGCAAAAATTAATAAATAAATAATATAAATTAAATACAGAACATAATAAAAAAATAATGAAATAATAAAAAATAGTATAATAAATAATAAATATAATATAAATAAATAATTATTTATAATAAAAAAAAATTCAAGTGACATTAAAATATGCAGAGAAATGTAAAAAAAAAACAAAATTTATTAACACCGCAATTTACGTCTGTATTAAATCTCCTATAAAAATTCTGTTATTATTTTTAAGTAAATCAAGAAATTAACTAATTTATAAGCCTACAATCTAAGCAATACTAAACAATAAACATTACACACACACAAACATACGTGTGGTAATATAAACTCTGTTGCAAATAAATAAAGATTGAAGACGTAAACTTAAGAAATTGTTGTATATACATATTAACTAATTTACTTAACCACTAATTTAATTAAATTGTTTAACTTTTAAGTTTTCGTTTATTGCTTAGTAACGACTTATGCATTTTTAATGGTAAAAAATATATTAATTTATTAATTACGCACTCGAATATAATTTAGTACTTTTCGCACCATTTGTTTATTATAAGTTTTGAAATTAACATAAAAACGAAAATTATTTGTAGGCTTAAGTGCATATTAAGTAATATAAATTTTATTTTTGTTTTGTATATAATTTGTATGCAAAATTAAAAAATTTTGATATCAATATTCGGTACTATATTTTTATTGTAACTTTTTCGATTTAGTTATATTTTTTATACTTAATTTTCTATTCATTAAATAAAAATTTTTGTTCTGCTTTTAATTTAATTTAATTTGTGTAATTATTTTATTGAAGTTTTCATTTCTAATCATTTTAAATTATTTTATTTTACTTTTGCGAATGTGCTTTATCTCACATAAAATTCTAAAAATGAATATTTTTCGCACTTTTTTCAATTTTTAATTTTTACTTTATTTTTTAATTTTATGTATCTATTAATTTATTTAGTAATATATTTCAATGATTACTATTTTTATAAATTTTGTTTCTTAAATATTTGTTTAACTTTTTAATTTAGTGTAATTTGTGTAATTGTTTCACCAAAATTAAAATTTTTATCCTCCTGAACTATTTTACCCACTTTCGTAAATCGGATTTGTCTCATATAAATTTTTAGAATTTTTAGAATTTTTAAATTTTTGAAAAATCGAAATTATTAATTTTCTTTTCTAAATATTTGATATTATATTATATCCTCTGTAATTTTTATTTTATTTTTTCATTATTAATTTTTTTTTAACTCGAAATTATTTACAAAAATTTGCTCCTCCACGATATTTTCCCCATTTAGAACTGTAAGTTAGCTGTTTAATTTTGCATTTTGTTTGAAAAGTGTCGGCTTAAAAACATTATTTACAATAAAGAAACTACTCTTTTACCCCTTCTCGTATAATATGCCATTCACGTTTATCGTTAAAAATAAATTTCTTTGATTATGAGAAAAATATGGGAAAAGTGTTGCAATTCCTTTTTTATAAAACAAAATAATTTTCACTATCGGTAGATAAACTATACAGTTTATCGATTTCAGATAATCGATTACACGGCCTTAAAAAGTTGGAACCTCATGACTGTAGGGTTTTAAGCTCGAACAGATTTTTTGATTGCCGAAATATCTTAGGTTTGGTTTTTACAATCTAAAAGTGGTGTTCTCTTGTTGCAAAATCTAGATTTTCGAGGATAGAATAACTCAAGAGCAATATGCCTCCGGCAAACTGAACTTCGACTACTTTTCTTCGGATCGCTCACCGAAAACAATATTCAACTATTCTTCCCTCTCTCTTAAATTTAGTTCTTAAAATTAACAAATCTTTTTTTTACTATTCTACCTCCAGATTTCAGAAACCACAGCTGCTGCTTGAACTCGCTTTATTATCTAAGCAAACAAGCAAAGCGCTTACATAGAAGCTCAACTATCCTCCAAACTAGCCCACAGCTTAACTGACTTCTTTTTAAACCACATAAACAAGTAGAACCGAAACCGAACTTGCGCGTATCCAGGCAATTTAGGAAAAACAATCAACTACCAAAAAACTTTGACCATAGTAAAATCTTAACAGCTTCAGTTGCTACAGTTGCTTTGACACCCAGTGAGCCATGTGGTACGTCAAAAGTTGTGATAAAGAACTGAACAGAGCGAAAATGACAGAGATTGTCGCCATTTTATAGGGTGTTTATGATACGTGAACGAAGCAGCGTGTATGGACTTTCAAAAGTCATATCCTGGTCTATTTGATTGAACTAGATAAACTCGAAGAAAACCTTGGAAATATGTAACAGTGGTGACGGGGGTGTTCTCCGAACTGTAGGATACAAAGAAACAACTGGAGTGACTGAAAAGTAATTAAAATCATTCTTTGATATTGAATAACCGTCTCCTTCAACTCCTTTGTCACCTATGACATACTGT
This sequence comes from Bactrocera minax, assembly GCA_021498325.1. Classification (NCBI taxonomy): domain Eukaryota; kingdom Metazoa; phylum Arthropoda; class Insecta; order Diptera; family Tephritidae; genus Bactrocera; species Bactrocera minax. Next base: position 622,369 of record JAKEEE010000079.1, on the reverse strand, counting down.
GACAAAATTAAGACGAAGAGCTCGAGTTGTCCCCCAAGATCCGAGGAATTTTTGAAAGATTGGGTTCTGTACGTTGTACTACTAAGAAATCTCATTTATCCCGACTCGACCCTGATAGCTCTCTTAAACCAACTCATCTAACTTTCGTTTTCATGTTTTAGAGGATATCGATAACAAAACAAAATTACTAAATCTTAGGCAGATAACCGGATTATAACAACAAGTGCAGTACAAATATAGAGAAAGTGGATCTTTATTTATCGGTCCAGGCCGTCGATTAAGTTTGTGTTCTACGTTCAAAGAAGAAAATAATTCTTTCCTGATGAGATGGGCTTGGAGCTGACTTTAGTTTTTGAACAAGCGCTACTTAACGCAGTGTCGACCTCAACTCGAGCGTATGAGGGCAGTGGGCAAGGTTTCAGTAAGCTTATTGTACTGTCATCGTAGTGTGCTTTTCCAGAACTAGTGAATCAGATGGAAATTGAAGCAGCATATTAATTATGTCGAGTAATTTCGATTTGAAGCTTCCGACTTTTGACATCTGGAGTCTTTCGGTACGGGTCGGAGCAAACGGGAAGATTCATATAACGTACTCATAATTGATTCGGAGAGCCTAGTTCTAAACTATTACTCTATATTATATTTTTATAACCTGCTGAGAATTGCAGACGCAAGCAATTGCAACAAAATAAGGGGGCACACTGGCACGAATAAGTTGTGTACTGGGTAGCTATGTTTTAATACGGTTCCAAAGAAGCGGGTAAAATCTGCAAATCGTACATATGTAAGCACACAATTATAGCTCCAAATAAATTTAAATTCATACGTAAAATTTGTTGTTGCGTTGTAATTTTGTTGTTGTGTTGTTGTGAATTTCCGAAATTTTCAAGACCTTCAAAACATACACGTTTTTTGTTGCCCAACATGTGGCTATAGCAAAATACGGTTGCAAGAAATTTGCATAACATAACAAAAAGGAAATTTTAAGCTTTCCTCGAAACAAAAACAATAAAGTGGCTAAGAATAACTGTAATACAAAAACAATATGCAACTTACCACTGAACTTAATAAACTCATTAGCAGCTGTTTTGGACGAGCGGTTTTCCTATGCCGCCGGCGGTTAGCGGTTCCTTGGCACGCTGAGCTTTTGAGTCAGCGCAATGAGCTGATGGGAAGACATTTTCGGTATGGAAAATGAAATATATTTTAAGATTTTTGATGCATTTTTTACGGTTGCTGCATAAAAAGCAGCCGTATGTGAGGCTGATTTCAAAAAGGTTAGCCATTAATGCATAACTGCAGCGGTTTAAGAGCACGGAAAGTGCTGCTGTTTATAGAATTTTTATAAAAAAATTAATTCGAAAATACTGTCAATACAATATTTTGGTGGTAAGTGGGAAAAAATACTCTATAATATAACTTCAGTGCGTTGTCAAAGTCTTCTTGCGTACTATAAGATTTTCCGCATGGCGGAAAATAATTTCCGAAAACTATAATTTTAACGATTTTAGAATACTATTAATGACACACTAACAATGAAAATGCAGATTAGTTTGGTTTTAAATAGTTTTTCTAAATGCTTTATGGTTAAAAAAAAAATGGCATGACATATCAAGGTAAGCTTAAATTGTAAACATTTTTTGTAACTTTATACATGGGGTCTTGACCGAAGAGCTAAAATATCTATACAACTTGAGTTATTTTTCTATTTTAGCATACACATTTGGCTTTAAAACTGCGTACCATATTTTACTTTTCTCCTAAAAATGTAATTTTGAAAATTTTTTAAATACCTAAACCAAAGCCAACCATTTTTTAAACGTTACAACATTTTGCGCTTAGTGTAAAATTATTTCTGAAACCACAATTTTAACAGCTCTGAAATGCTATTAATGGCACAAGAATAATGAAAATTCAGAGTATTTTTGATTCTAAATCGATTTGCTATATTATAAAAGTTTTGAAGGAATTTGGTATGAAATATTAAGCTAAGGTTTGTTTGAAATCTTTTTTTTTTTGAAATCTTTGCAACTTTTATTTGAGGTTTTCATATAAACCTCTAATATTTTGTTAACTTGAATTCATTTTGTATTTTAGCATATACTTTTAGTTTTAAAACTGGATATTTGCTTTAACTATCTTTTCAAGAGTTTAAGTTTTAGAATTTTTTAAAGCCCCATACCTAAGCCAGCAATGCGCAAATTCATTATTTGACTTCTCCATCTCTAGACACTCAATTTAATCCACCATAATCTTTAGGCAATCAGTATTTGATAAATATTGTAATGAATATCATCACTGGACATATGTTCGTTGTGATTTTTGAGTCGTGCCACACACGCATACAAAAACTTTTCGTTGAAATTAGGTGTGTAAATATGTACTTGAGCAAAGATTAAATTGCAAACTCATCAATGCAGCTTTCGGTAGAGTGTCGAACCAAAAACATTTTCGATATGCATATCACGTCCGAAGTAATCTACTTTGTGGTACTACTTAAATGCGGCAATTCGTGGAGAGTTGGGAGTGTGAGAGGTATGTTGATAGCACATTCACCAGGGGTGATTTTGATAGGCTACAAGTTGGACTATTTTTAAAAGCATAAAGCATGATTGTAGTCAATTCACTGTAGATTGTTTGCTTGTTTGTTTGGTGAATAAATATTGGCCACAACAAGAACAATAAAAACAGCAACAAGAAATCAAACAATCAAAGCAAGCAACGAAAAAACATTCGTTGCAAATTAACGCAAACAATCCGAGCTTGATAGGAAAATACACATAGACACAGTCTTACAAACACATACAGAAACTGGGATTAGTAGCGCTGTGTGTTCGTTTCATCCGCCCACCGAATCAAATCACTTCACTTCAAATGTGTGACGAATCGCTTGCCGCCCGTTCTGTTGCTGGACATGCCGTGGAGCCTGTCGCCTGGCGGCGGTATGCGGAGACCTGGTCATCAATGCGGATGCTTGAATTAGTTTCGATTCGTTATTATGCATGGCGCACGGCTGTCGGAAGTTGTTGTTATTTGTTTTTTGGTGTTACATCGCAATTGGCAAGAAAATACGCGCTGATAAATTCAAGCTAATCTCGAAAGGCTGGAGAGTAAACACAGTCTTAGGGTTGTGGAAATGGAAAGGAGTTGAAGAGGGCTAAAAAGAGTTTTGGTAGTATTGCAAATTTGATTGAAAATAAAAGACATCGGTAGAAGCAGTGGGGAACACTTCGTAGGAAGCCCTGTGAAGAGTTGGGCTGGGGTACACTGTCTGAACATTCACGCCGAGTACCTCACACTTGGCGTTAGAGGACCTAAATATATGTAGGAAACAATGAAAACAGTTTCAACCTCTACCTGTGCTCTTCGCTGTTAATTTGAGTGGGCCTGTGTCGATGTAGAAGGCGATGGAAACTGTCTCAAACTGAGTCCTTCTTCGTTGCCTTCAGAGTGCTTCGTGTGGTTGCAATGTCTCCCTCTCAGTTAAAAGGTATGTTGCGTTGAGAGCTCCGATCCCTGGTTTAGACCAAGGACATCACATTTTAATTTCAGTCAGGCCGGTCTATGTCAGGAGGATCTGGATCCTCTGTCTCTCTTTCCACTTTTTTAGTATGATCCAAATAAGTTGGTTAATATTGCAGAGTTCACAGTCCTTGGACCGGTCTATTGCAGTTACGTAAATTTGAGCGCTGTGGGAACGGGCTCTCTGTCCAATATCCAAGCTCACTGATGGAGAGACCAAACCCATTCTATCTAAACAGGACGGGAAGACGTCGTTGGTGACTAAAACGTATTCCCACGATCCAGTCGTCCATAAAAATCTGAAAACATGATACTTAATGTGGGGTTCTCACAGACCGACATATCTTGGACGAAAAAGAAGACAAGGCTAGAGAGAGTGAAGCAGCAAGCTAAAGCTTTGTAATAGTATTTTTTCCGTTGGACCTTTACGCTGAGATTCGGTAGCGATTGTAGTCAACTGTGAATGGAATGTGTCTTTATTTGCAGTATTATGGATCATGTAAATGGTCAGCCGTATGATTTGTGAATCATAGTTCTGGAGAACTTAAAAGCCCTACTAAGAGGTTCGGAAGCTTTTTAAAATGCTGAAGAGAGGTGGGCGCTCTAAATTGTTAAAAATATTAACTAAACGAGCTCTACTCTTTGGCAATTAGGGGCTCTCTTTCTCTCAGATTACGATCTCCCTCACTTTCTGGACTTTCCTCTCTCTCTCTCTCTCTCTATCTCCCTACCTTAATTTTGAGCGAGCTTAATTACTGCGCTGAAGGTTTAATGATTTTAACGAACTCTCCTATTTGATTAATTCTAATTTCGGCTTCATCTGGTGCACTCGGATTACAAGCGGATACAATTAAGGCATAGAGACTAAGGCATAGAGACTAAGGCATAGAACATGTACAACTCAATTCGCTGTAATCTTTACGCAGCTGATCATGAAGACATTACTATTAATGTCTAATCTATTTTAGAGTCATCGAGCCAAACAACGGAGCTACACCTTCACCGTACGCAATATTGCTGTTGCAACAACAACTGGTACATGGCTCTCTACAAATAAACTTTTTTCTGCCACACTTTCTCAACACAGTATGTACCTTGATCTTATTACGGAATTTGCTGCCGAGGCAATAACATCGATCAACAAGAAAAAAAAGAGCGAAACCAACAACAAAGACAGTGGAATTATTGCCAATCTTGTTGTTGTGCTGGTGTTGTTATTATGACTCTTTTTAAGGCTCTTGTTGTAATTGTTGGTTTGCTGCGTGGCTGGTTGTTTGGCCAGCCAGTTAGCTGGGCTTGAATGTAAACTCTTTGCTGTTGCTGTTGCTGTTGTTGCATCTTGTTAGCCAGTTTGGTTTGTGTTTGTCCGGCTTGTTGCTAAATAGCTGGGCGGGAACTCGATGATGAGTTGATGGGGCAATTATCTGCGGGAGGTCTGAATATTGAACGCCTGTGGCCGCAGCAGCACGTCGTCAGCCAACGCACCGCACTGGGCGCCCGCGCCGCATCGAAAAAGGTACTTTAGCTGCGAGTTCAAGCTCTACCGCGACGAAATGCCACCACTGTTGTTAAAAATCAAGTAGGAATCAAGAGAACTAAAAAAAAATCAACTACAACAAGCGCATTGCAGCAACAAGTACTTAAAAAAAAACAATAACAAAAATGTATGTACAAGCGCGTAAGGGTCTTCGCGAGTCCAAGTTGGTACGAACACTTGATGAGCGCGGCGGCGGCCCGCGGCTGCTAGCTGACTATTTTAGTGCCGCTTATGGTGCCGTTGATGGCGTTGACGATGGCGCTGTTGTGCTTCCCCAACATGTTGTTGTTGTTGGGTGCGAGCTTGTTATAGTTGGCGCCGCTGCAACAGGCGGCGGCTAAAAATGATGAACATGGCTATAGTGAGTGTGGTGCCGTTGTATGTGGCCGTTGCCTGGTGCCAGAGTTGGCGTCACGAACGGCGTCGCTGGTGGCGCGTAAGCTCTCACCCAACACGACTGCAGCTGCTATCATTGCACTTGCCTTTTTCTTGTTTTGTTGTAGCTGCGCATCACGCTCAAGGTGCAAAACAATGGACAGACGCAACGCACAGACACCGACCGCGTGCGCGCTATGTGTGATGTGTTGATCTTGTGTGGAGCGCGCGTGTTTGTGTGTATCTGCGGTGGGGCCCATTAGCTCAAGGGCGCATAAGTTTGCGGTGGAAAAAGTTGCCAAACAATGCGCATTGGTCAGCACAGCGGCGCCTGAGTTATCATGTGAGTTTGCGGCGGCGACGCTGATTGTGGCGATCGTGTTTCTGCACATGTAATGACTTTTTTTTCGTACTCCTTTCTTTTATTAATGCGCAATGGTTCTTGTTGAAATTGTTGCTGACTTTTATCAGCGCATGTTTTATGTGCTATTGACGCGCCGCGTGCTTGCGTTTTGATGACCACCATCGCTGCTATCTTGGCTGTAAGCGCGTTGTGCCGAATATTTTGATAAATAATTATTTACAGCTATACTTATTCAAAAAGATGATGTCTGGAAGCAAGTACGCGCTGGCATGCGCGTTGCAGCAGTAATTATAAAATCGGCAAGGGAAGCGCGCTCGAAGTATATGCTCTTTAAACGTCCAGCTAGCAGCTGTAAAACTTTCACAGCGCCGAAAAAATACCGCATTTATGGCGCTTGAGTTGTAAAACGCTCCTGTCGCTTTGCTTCAATTATTTTCGTTGAAGCTATAAATCACTTTTAAATGCCAGCAATGTAGATATCTACTAAATTAAGTTATCACCTTTTGCTTGTTCTTTTCATACGCTCTTTATTGGCTTAGATTTTATTGCCGCGTTCCGCCAAACCTCCTTCGGCTTTTTTGTATGTTTTTGTTGCACTGCCACCACACACAAGCGCTTTAAATAAGTCAACACGACACACTCACTCACTTTCCTATAAACTGCTGACCAAAAAAAAAAAAAAGTTTTAAAATAAATTTCAAGCGTATCTTCTTTGCATACTGGAACGCGCAGCGCACGCACCCGAACCCTCGTCAACGCGCAGCGCCACCCTCGCTTGCCGCTGCAACATCACGTCAGCGGTGCGCCACAAATTAACGCAAAGCGCATTTAAATTTGTCAACAACTCATAACAACAACAGCAATGAAATAAATTCTCGCTACGCGCTGCAGCCGTGCTTGGCGGGTTAAGCAAATAAATAAAAGATTTGCTTCTAAATTCAATTTTATTGCGCACAAAAACAAATAAGCAAGCAGGCGAACAAGAATAAAGTCTGCCACCAGCCGCTTATTTGCTGGTTGCGAGCTTTTAAGTCGCGTGTATGCGCCGCTGCTCGCTGCTGCCACAAAATGTGGCAAACGCTTGCATATAATGATAGTCAAATGTGACAACCCTCTCGCATACGCACATAAATCACGGCATACAACAATGTATATGATAATAAAAGTGACAACAGCGCCAACAACAACAACAACAACAACAAAAAGAATTTCCTACCACAAATTGCTACAACCACTTTGTAGCGTTATTTTGCATGCGTCGCGAGGCTGTGCGGGGTGTGGTGTGAGTTAGAGTTGGTTGGTATGCTGTGCCGGCTGTTGACAACCAGTGACAACAACAACAATAACAACACGGTTAGATAAATTTAAATATTCATGGTTTGCGCATCAAATTGAAAATTACGCCACTTGCCACAGAGTGCAGTTAGCGGTGACAGCTATACTCTTAAAATCGTTTGGGTTGGGCCGTAGTCGAATTTATGTTGTAACCTTGTAACGCCCTCAATGGGGCAGCGGTGTTGCCACTGCGCAGAGATATTTCATTTAATTAGCTTATTTTACTTCAATGCTTTATTAAATTTTTATCCAATTTAATTTTAATTAATTTAAATAAATTTTAATTTGTACTTAATTACTTAATTTTATAATTTAATTAGTTTGGTTAATTTAATTAATTTTGTTATATTGAATATATTTTTTAGTAAATTTGTGTGCAATTTAATTCAAATTAACTGTAATATTTAATTACTAAAAAAGATTACATTGGGTTACCACATTATTTTTTTTAATTTAATCCTTTGATTAAATTTAACCTAATTTAATTAAATTAATTATAATTTAATAGTTTTGCATTTAATTTCAATTAATGTAATTTGGTTAATTAAAAAAATATTTCTCATTAAATGTATTTAATTAACTAATTTAATATATTATTATGATTACATTGCCACATTATTTTCTATAATTAAGTTTGACTTAATTTAACTTAATTTAATTTAAATAACTAAAATTTAATAATTGTTGACTTTAATTAATTTTGACTCAATTTAACATAATTTAATTAACTATAATTTAATAGTTTTGCATTAATTATTTAACTACATTTTGTTTTAAGTACTTTATTAGATATCTGTATTTTATGAAATTTTCATTTACTTTAAATAAGTAGTTAATATAATTAAGCTTCGGTAATAATTTAGTTATTAAAACAATTACAATTACTTAAATTTATTTTCTTTGTTTGAAAATAAATTCTATTTAATCTAATTCAAAACAATTTCATAACATTTAATATAATTAAGAATCTTAATATAATTGAATTACCTTAATTAAGTAATATTTATTTAAAAATTTTTATACCAGGTGCTTCAGATACTCGCTTAATTTAGTAAATAGCAGTTTTTCTTGATACGTATTAAAGTAGACAATTTACTATTTGACGTACTAATTGACTACATTAAGTGGCTGTCTGAAAAGTCTTTAAGCTAATTTAATTTACTATTTAAGAGAGAGCAAGAAAAGCAGAGAGAGAAGTAGAGGTAAGGAAAGAGAAAGATAGAGGTAGGTAGAGAGAGAAGGAGGGAGAAAGTCAACAATGTAACGTTCGAGTTTTCATTCAATGAAAGTAGACATCTAGAAAGATCTTCGTCATTCGGGCTGATAATATTCCGATTATTATACACTGAGTAAAATATTTAGCAGGATGAGATAAAAATTAGCAACAGGTGTCATTTTATATGTCAAAATCGTAGTCTCTGAGCTGGGCCAAATAATAAATGTATCCGACAGATATTGCGAGGCATAGGGCAAATAGGACAAATTCTTCTCAATTCTTAGAATAAAAGCTGGTGAATGGTAAGTCTTAATTTTACATTGAAGCAATGAACGAAAGGATATCTGTGAGATTTATGGTTACAACAATAGTCCAAAAGCATGACGAAGATAGTGAGAACGCCTCACCAGATCTATCGTGACCGCATGGCATATAAAAAGACTTCTGAAGTTTCCTGAAAGAGAAAGTCTGCCGTTTGAGTCATGCTTCTATTGTGGAAGGACTTTATTTAGTCCTTCTCTCATATTTATAAATTTTAACCATTCTGGCAGGACTCCATATTGCCCACACTCACAATAATTTTAAATTTTTATTGCTTCTATGCAACACCCCCGAATTCAAATTGCACTTCATCGCACCACTCACCACTCACTCACTCACTCACTCTTTCGCCAAGCGCCACCATCAAGCCGTTTGCCTTCCGCTTCCAGTTCGCACACTGACGATTGTTACTCTTTTATTTATTGCCACTTCACACAAAGTCGTTCTCGATTTTATGCGCTCATAAATGTTTAGCTATCGCGGCAATGATGCTTTTGTCGGCAAAAATAGCGCGCTTTGATGCCGCAACAAATGCGAACGGGTGAGGCGAACGGATCTTCGGGCAGCAGGATGAGCTGAAGGTGGCACAGCAGTGTGTTGGTTGGTCCATAAAGCGCTCTGGTTTTTTTAATCCTCAATGTTGCCACCAACGTTGCAATCGATTGCCGATTGGAACTTCAATCGTTTTATGGCTGCTGACGCAGCTGCCGCAACTGCTGTGGCGCATTCAGCTATTGAACGCAATAATGTTGCTTCTTTTGATGGTAGTTACATTGTTTTTGTTGCTGTTGTTGTCGGTAATATTACTACATTTGCATGGAGTTCATTAAAATTCATGTAAATTGTGTGGCAGATAATTTCCGTTATCGTCAAGGAGGCCAATTAACTCAAGCAGTGCGAACACTTTGTTGTTGCACCGCATTGTGTGCGGATTAGCTTGGAGGCGTGGTCGTGGAGTATGCAAATAGGTTGGCGTTGATTTGTGACAATGTTGATAATGCGGGGAATAACTTAAAAAGTTGTAGGCGGAGAAGCTGGGGGGGAAATGGGTGGCAACGAATTTGTGGATTTCTGAAATGAACCAACAACTATTTTCCAAAGATTAGTTATGAAAATTCAAATCTTCTCAAGGTCTAACTAGGTTTGTGCCTTAATGAACTTAGGCCGTAGAAGCTCTCAAATTTTCAGCAAGATTCTTCACATTGGTCTTCTAAAAGCGAGCTTCCAGTTTGGAAAGCGTCATTTTCTCCACTTCAGTTCATTAGGATTAGCTTTGTGCTTCGTAGCTTGCTCCTTTTTTTTCTCAAATCAGCACGAAGATTATCTAAGTCCTTTTATTAATGGTCTGTGGATAGTGCGTAGATGCAGATCTACCCAAACTGGCTGATACCAACCCTTTACCACTTAACGAGCAAAACTCGAAGTGTACATCAAAAGAATTAATTTACCACCCACTTTATTCATCCTTACCCTTGGGAGTTTAAGTTCGTTGTAGGATTATGAGTATCTTCCTGATCCGTTTCGTTGCGCTGTTAACGGTTTACTTATGATGATGGACTTGTGGGGACCAAATCGATTACCTCTCGTTTAGAACATTAAATAATCTTTCCGTTAAACCATGGAAGTATTCGATATATGGAAAACCTTTTCTTAGCCTGCGAGCTCAAATTCAGGTGAGCTTTGTCCGCTATAAACGTCTCGAATGGACCTTTTTTACCTTCTGTAAAAATGAGTATGGGGTCGTAAGAAACCGGCTAATTTTATGAACTTTCGACACACGAGACGGAAAAAGCAAGTGAATTTACTAGAAAAACCACTGCTTGAATAGACAAATTAATGTTAAACTAAGAGAAAACTGCCAATACCTTAAGACTGAAGGCCTAACTGCCTTAACGTTGGATGTATAGCTGGATAGGTTTGGTAGTACCACAGAAGTGCAAAGCTCATTGGAAGGCCTTAAGAGGTTGGCTTACATATCGCTTATATATAAGATTCCTGAATTTATTACTCCAGAAGAAGAGTATATATAAGTCCAAAGACCGCTGCCTAGAAAGAGTTGCTAGGAAAGTGGTGTCATATAAGATCCTTAAATTCAAAACCTCTAGATCATACTGGTCATTGAAGCAATATATTCCGATTACCACCAGCAAAGATATAACGGATGGAGATCCCCAATATATTCCCCCTTCGACAGGGTTTGGATTATATTTTGTTTTATCTGAAAACTTGGTAGCATTATGAACTACTCTTCAACAAGTTAAAAAAGAGCTTTTTATCTGTTTAGCGTTGGTTGGTGCTTGCGGCATTACAAATTGGCTCTTCCTAACAGAACAGGCAGTGCTTTCGGAGCATCAATCGATACAGTCGAGTTTAGTTTGGATGTCGACCGCGACCTTATAGGACCTTGAGCGCAAATAGTGTCCTTTTTGAACGTCTACAACAACTTGGCTGATAACTAAGGTCAACGGCGAGCAAGAGACTCCCAAACTGCTCAATCTTCTGTCGGTACAAATATTTGAATCGTTAATTTCAGAAAATTTAGTATTCACTTTAAACTTTATGCTTCACTTTAATCACACGAGCTACATAAAAATTACCACAAAAACAACATTAAGAGTTACGAAAATGGCCGCATAATCATTGCACTCGAGCTTCTTCCTTGCCACAACCGGGTTCGGCCAATTGCCAGCCAGTTTGGCATGATTTCGCGTCGCCGTGCATGAATGGGCGTTACACCAATCGTTACTACGTCTGAGCAATTTTCGCATATCAGATAGCATACGTGTGTTTTGTTGTTGCCACATTGCGCCAACCTTCTTAGCCCGTTCAACTCTGGCCGCTATAAGCGACACCATACAGCCGTCTTGATTTTGTATGGCTTTGTGTGGTGAAAAACCAGGTCGGGTCAGTTTGGGCTGGCCCATCGCCATCGTGTTGCATGCAACACATGCCACACACGCATACCTACCGCGCTGCACATGTACGTACACATGTATGCACGATTTATTGTTGATTATTAGTTGCATTTTTCGGATTTACGTGACTTCTTACGCGCCACATCGCAAGCCACACTCGAGCTGGGTGCGCCCGCTGTAATCGTTGCAGCCCTTTACCCCTACCCGACCTGTTAAAGCCACTTGCTGTGCCTACCTCAGCCGCGAATCGCTTTATCTCGGCCTTTTCGTTCGTCCTCCAACGCCATTAAGGTCTTGCCAGGCGGTGTATGGTGTGCGGTGTGGCAGCAACGGTGTCTGAGGCTGACCAATTGGCTTTCTGCTGGTCCTACAAATGGTTGCCACGGCTTTGTTGTGTTGCCTTTTTTGTTGTTTCTTAGTAAACTGTACATGTGGTTTAACTTATTGGTGTCGTATGGTAATGCAACTATTTGTGGCACGTCTGCAAATATGCAACTTGCACCAATGTAAAGAGAAACAAGTTTGTGGGTGATACTGGCTAGCCTAAAGAATGGCTGCTTAAAGAAATTAATGGTTAGTGTGCTCCGATTGGCCGCTTCAGTGTCCTTAAATGTTGCAAGGCAACTAAAAGAGAGTTTCTTCAGCTAAGTTTGAGATTTCTTAATAAACTGTTGTTGTCCTACTGATACGGCGAACCGCCGTTCGAGTTAGATTTGAAACAAATTTTGCTCAGATATTGAATTAAGAAGCTTCTAGAAGCTTTGAACTTATAACGCGATATTTTTGTTGAGCTTTTTTGACCCGAAGTTCGTAGTTAAGGTTCTTAAGTAGTTAGATAATCCACTCCAATCTTCATACTCATGCACATACCACTTCGTATCCATGGCTTCCTTCAGAATTCGATTTTTTTTTGTAATCGGAATAGTCAATTGAGGTCCAAAGTGAAATATAGTCTGAAGTTCTAGTTGAATCCTCACCCATTTCTCCAGGAGTAGCTAATGAAACTCATTGGTTGCTTTGCTGATCTCCTTGCTCTTAACGGGCCCAGTCGAACTGAACCCAACTGACACTCTAAAAGAAATCATTAGATGTGAAAGTACATTTCATCTTTTCGAATCTTAAAAAAACATCGGTTTGACAATTTTCAGACTCAATATTTCGTTGCAGTGAGTTTCACGCGTAAATTTTTGACCTAACGGTCCAAGAAATCCAATGTTCTACCTATGATATCTAAATCGACTCGACGTTTTCGTTCTCACTCTACATTTTTTCCTAAATTTGGCATACTGGATAAGAGGATATACCGAATTCATTCATATATAATGTATCGATTAATATCTAAGTTAAATTAATAAAATCTGTTGAGAATACTTAGCATAATATAAGCTGGTATTATATAATAATAGGAAAAAATTTTAGGGTATATTTTTCCGACCTCTATATATCCATAATAATGATTCCTCCTTCTAGTCCTTCTAGTTGATTTTAAATATTTCTGAGCTTTCGAGTTATTTCGATATATTTTGCACACCTTTAGATATTAAAAATAGATTATTTAATATTTGGTTGCGCTCGAAGTTAACACTTCTTTACTTTTACTTAATAAACTTACGTTTACTTAATTTTTATTTTAATTATTAGAATTATTCTTATGTTATTTTTTTATTTGTTATTTTTGTATTTTTATATATGTTTTCTCATTTTTATTTTTATTATCACGTTTGTTATTTTATTTTTATTCTTTCACTTTAATTAGTTTTATTTAATTTTTATATACTTTTAATTATTTTTGTTTATTTTTCTTTTTTCTCATTTTAATTGCTTTTGTTTTGTTTTTTGAATTTTTTGAATTTTTTGTATTTTTCTAAATTTTTAATTATTTTTCATCTTTATTAAATTTTATTGTTTCATTTTAATTAGTTGTATTTTTTTTTTGTTTAATTTTTGTTATTTTCATCAATTTTTTTATTTAAATAAGTTTATTTATCATAAAATATATTTTTTAATGATTTTTTATTTTTTTAGATTGTTTCAATATTTTTTATTCTTTCCTATTTCTAAATATTTTTAAAATTTAAATGTAATCGGTTTTAATTATTATTTTTTATTTAATTTGAATCGTTTTTATTAATTTTGTTTTATTTCATTACAATAGTTTTAGCTTTTTTATTGTTTCATAGCTTTGCATTTTTTAATTTTTCTTAATTTTTTTTTTATTTTTATCGTTTTTTAATTTTAAATTTTTTCTTCTAAGACAGAAAGCTATGCTTCAGGCAGATAAATATGATTGTATATTTATATATCTCAAATATCTGCTTGACCATTTGATAAATTTCCAACAATTGAATGTGTCCACTTTGTGAGTCCTGAAATAAGTGTTGCAAGTCGCAAAAAATTACAATAAAAGTAATCAGAAGCGCCAACCAAGACGACGCGTGCATTGCAAATCTGTTTAGCTACGGTCGGCGGCAAAATTAAATATTTACATTCCACCCACAAAATGGTGCACAAACACCAGCCACACCAACCAGCTGCATGCCACTTGCCACTTGCCGCCACACATACTTTGCTCCTTTGCGCCTTGTGGCAATTGCGGTCGCATTTGTTACGCTTTAAATCGCTGCGGAACGAAAAGAGCGCACAATTTGCAACAATTTTATTTGTAATAGCGATTTTATTTTGTTTCATTTTGATTTGATTTGTTTTTCATGCCGGTTAACGGTAAATTTTTTTCTGCGACAACAATTTCTGCTCACCCAGATTTCGCTATTATCCTGGCAGGTCCTCAACCGCAAGCAAATTATTGGAGACATGTGTAAGTAGACGCAGCGCTTTTCTTTGCATGTGCATGTGTGTGTGTGTGTGCATGTGTGTGCTAGTTGTTGTTTGGCTCGTGCACGCGATTATCTTTGGTCATGGTTTATGGTTGACATGCATTTTTATGAATCCTTGCATCCTGACTGCCACCCTCTCAGCGTACACACACACATGCGCACACACATATATATATAAAAATATATCCCACACTAACACTTGCCTACTGTAAATGCTGGGTCTTCCTCTTGGCTTATTGCCGCCAAATTTATTATCCTCTCGCTTTTATTATCATAATTTTTCTCATAGCTTGTTATTGTTGCTTTGGTAGCAGTGTTATAGCTACAACAACAATAAATTTGCACAAATTCTTTTTATCTGTTCATATTTCATTGAAAGCGCTTCGTGCGTGTCCGAAGTCACACCGCCGTTGCAAAGTGTCCTCATAGAGGAATAGTAGTAAAGCTTATAGGTCACTAGTTTTTGTTTTTGTTGTTTTTGTTCTTATTACGGTTTTTATACTGACAACTTCAAGAAGTAGTGCAGGTGTCCGGGAGTTGGGAAGAAGCACATGTACGCCCAGAGTAGCAATAAAAACGGAACAAGGACGCACCTGGAACATCGGCATGGAGTGTGTCCGTCCATTAACAACTAGTAACTAGTAGTTGTAACCAACAGAAAAAGGATTAAGGTATCAACAACAACAGAAGAAGCTGGTTGATCAGGATGGAGTGCGTCCACATCGGTTGTAGATGTCGTTGTAATTTATATGTAGTTCTTGTTGTTGTAATTCATATGAACCTAGAGTAGTTGTAGTTATTGTTGCAATTATATGGAACAGAGTAAGGGTTCTAGCGCGAGATCTTTCCACATTAACATCAAAAACAGCTTTTCAATTAGGTAATATCGAATCTTCGATATTATTTTTGTTAGACAGCTTCTCTGAAAATCAACTGGCCGTTCGATAAATCAGCTAGTCGATCCTCTATTACTCGGAGAATGTCATCAAGAGGCGGCTTTAAAATTATAGCGTTCTATACTTCGCGTACTATATCAAGCAACCACTACAGTCGTGCCATTCTTTAGACTTTATGAATACTTAGACATCTTGAAAGAGAGCAACATCACTTCCGGCCGTCCAAAAGACAAGCGCCAGCCCAAATTAATAGTCCCTCTACTATTTCCTATTTTTTGCTACTTAACTTCAAGGCGAAGACGACCGAGTATATGACAGCTCGCCAGTCACTTCTTCACTTCACAATGGTGGAGTCGATTCGGGGTGTTTTAGTTCACAGTTAAATCCGCTCATAGTTTGATCCCAAGCAATATTCACCCTCACTGCCAAAGTAAAAAACCACCACATTGAATATCCTCATCGGCAACTTCTGTGTCGATAGAGTTCCTTCTACTTCTGTATACATACGATTCAGTCCAAAGAAATACTAGCCGACTAGAAGAATTCCATATTGATGCAGCTTCCGAGAGAGACAGCCTCTCGTGAGATCCAAAAATCGAGAGCGCTTATTTATCGATATCAGAAGTCTCCGCAGTCTTGATCAAATCTGAGGTACCGGCCGTGTTCTGAAGTAGCTTTAAGTTGAACTTCCGTATGAGATTCAGAAAGTCGTCAAAATTTCGTGAAAATGCTATACTCTTCAAGATTAAAAGATCTTTCTAGTTCTAATCCAATTCCGAAAGGCAAATGGACTTTATGTGGAGCTTTTTAATATAGATATTTAGATACAAAGTTCGTCAACCAATCGGCCGAGAAGTGGCATTTTCTATAACTTTGATATTTCTTTTTTTTTGGAGTCTAAGTCTATATCCTTTCGGGTGGAAGTTTAAAGGTACTCGGCTACAGCGTAAACCCTTGTAACCAAAAATTTCCATGCTGCCTCAGCTTCCACCTTGTCTTTTGTTGCAATATTTTGTATATATTACAGCAACGCGGTATTGCTTTGGGACTATTTAAGCTGATGAGCTCATGAGCCCTGCAGTTAGCTCCATCGCATTTATATGCACCGTTAATTGTGTGCAAATAGTCCGTCAAGTGTTCTGCGAGTGCCGTGTGTGAGAGCGTTGCCAAATGGGCTAACGACAATTCAGGCATGAAAATTTCTTTCGAATGCTACGCTTCTAAGCAATCATACCAAGCACTTTCTACTAGACTAACTTGCAACATACTTTTATTTGTGCTGCATCGCTCGCTACTCGCCGAGTCTCTGTGCTCTACGTTCGTTTGTTCAATGCCGTTGTTTGCTGTCGTCCTCT
The DNA here is from genome assembly GCA_021498325.1 of Bactrocera minax. NCBI lineage: Eukaryota > Metazoa > Arthropoda > Insecta > Diptera > Tephritidae > Bactrocera > Bactrocera minax. The sequence goes on along the minus strand of JAKEEE010000079.1, from coordinate 605,699 downwards.
ATTTCTCCATAGTTTTGTACAAAACTATTTTGTTTACCAAAAACCTGCATTTTTTCTATTTTTCTGTTCATATTCTTTTTTTTATTTTTTTTTTTATCTATTTTTCCTGTTTTTTTGTTTTTTGTTTGAGTTCCTCACAATTATTCTTTTCTTGCTTCTGTTTACATTGTTTTTCGCTCATCCGGCAACGTTGTGTCGCTTGACCTGCATACTATTTGTATAGCGCCCTCACTTTGCTTTGGTCTAATGATGATGATGATGATATCCTTAATTTGTATCCTTTGGCTGTCCGAATTGTTCATGCATTTTGTCCGCTTGCCTTCGGTGCGGTGCTTGTTTCTTATACACATTTGTAGTTACGAAGCCACATATGTTTGTTGCAAATTGTTATTGTTATTGTATACGGTCCACTTTGTTGCGATTATTTACTTCTTCTCGCATGCTACTTATTTTTTTTGCACAATTTCATCCTGTTCGAATTCGGAGGGAATTAGTGGTTTGAGCTACATTTCTTTGCCCAATTTTCTACGCTCACATTGTCACTGCTATTGTCATAGCTCGATTTGATGTTGCAAGAAATTGAACAACGGCAAGTTTGTAAAAGAAAATGTCCTTTTTTGTCTCCGTGGAAAATAGCATGCAGATTTTTTAGTACATTTCAATTAAGAACTGTTTTATTTTGATTGGAAAGGAAACAAGTTAATCGAACCAGATCTGTGGAGTTACGGCCGTGTTCACAGAGTCCAGTCCTTACGTAAGCTTTTCATTTCGCAGGTAGGTTCCTTTTGAAAACCTCAATTGAAGTCGACCTCTTCTCTACACGGACTTTTCTATCACTTCTCTTCTGCTACCAATATAAGTTACGACAAAGACGCGAAGCAGCTTGCGGTTCGCTTGATGAAACAAGATATGTGTGCATTTCATCTAGTTCCAAACTTCGAACAGAGGAATTAAGACCCGTTTAGATAAAAATTGCCTCACTTACCAGTATATCCTAATATAGGATAGTATAGGATAGTATAGTTTAACTATGAATCAGATATGCGCAGTTTTGACATAGTCCAAAGAGTCAAATTTTTCCATCAGTTCTTCATTTCGCAAGTGAGCTGCAGTTCGAAACTCTAATTTAAACCCATTCCTACTCCACCGGAACTTTTCAACACAAATTTTCCCACTACTATTAAAAATAAGGACTACAGATCCATGTGAGCTAATAGCCGAATGAGTAGGCTACTTGCTTCATGAGACGAGTTTTGTACTGAGTTTTGGTATCATAAATTCTTCAATTTCTTCGAACGAAGTCGACGCCGACAGTCAGTAAATCGGAGTCGGTCGATCCCACAATGAAGCTGAGGAGTCTTACTTCGTTGCCGTATATTCTTGCCGTACAGCCGAAAAGTTTCCAAAGTTCAAACATTGATACCTCCCTCTCCCATCCAACAAACCTGTAAAGAATGTTCGAAACTTTTAAACTTCCACCATCCAATGTTTTGTGTGTTACTTGGACCTGTCTGCAGCTTACGGAGATGCTCGAAACTCCATTTAAGTTAGCTTCGATCGCGTGTTCTCTCATTCCGCTAGAAAACTGGTCCGAATCATTGAGATCCTAATTTGATAAGTTAAAATATCTGATAAATTCACCGAATGTCCGAAAAACACTGGATATCCGTTAGAAGGTTGTAGAAATCAATTTACTTCTCGATACATTTTTTTCGAAGCACAACTCGGTGCCAAAAAGCGTTACTCTCTCTCGAGTTTTTATGTCAAATATATGCTCAAATATATGTATCTATTACTCTGAGTACACTTACTATTTACTACTCTATTTGCAGTGCAATTTCTAAGCACCCAAGCAAGTATGTAGACATCCTTCAGGACACTTAACTACTTCCAAGCCAGCAATTTGGATTTATACGCTTCAACGTCGCGCTTTGTCATATGCGCTCAGTCTAAATAACTATCTTGTATTTGTCTATACGCATTTTTGGCTTTTGTAACCAAACCAATTACGTTGCTTAGTGTTGCAAGAGAATAGTGAATTATAAGAAAGACATGGAAACAGGATGAAAATAAGTATATTGAAAAGAAATTATTACATTCATAAATCTCAGCGTGTTTTTGTGAGCGCTTGCTTGCGCACCCGGTAGCGCTTTCAAAATTATTGGTCTATAAAGTAATCCTATAATTGTGGCAAAAGTAATTATCCTTTTCATGCTTGTCTATTTATCCCGCCGTTGTTATTGTTGTACTCTGTAAGAGCGACTGAAGAAACAAGCGCGCGCATATACCTGCGTAAACATATACACAGTTATTTAGCTGTGCCGAAAGGACAATGCACCGCTCAGGCAAGAGGATGCGCCGAACAATAGCAACAATAAAAACTAAAAAGGATAATACTCAAAGAAGTAATAGAGCCATATAAACATTTGAAATTAAAACCAAATAAGCTGCAGTGCATAGAAAAATGAAATCCGCTCTCGATTTCAAGCCTATACGCTGATCTCTTTGGTACTTGAATCAGCCGTCGGAATGAAGAGCAAAAATGCCGGCTTCAAATTGCAGCCGCCACAGTCTCTGATTGGCATCTGTAGTGAGTATGGTAGGATGAAGGATTTTGCAAATTTAATTTGCTGCCCACTTGAGTTAAGTTGATCACTGAGCCGGAAACCGGAAACCCATTGGCCGTTGGCTGAAGATCGCTTACTTGTTCAATAGAAGCAGAGCGCATATTTGCACGACGCCTTGTATGTATGAAATAAGATTTTAGTAAAGGAAGCGAAGAAAATTTAATTGCAATTAATTATTTCATACTCAGGGCTATATTTGACGGATTCAGACTGAGCAATTTGCAAAATCTGCTATGCTTCTGACCTTCTTCTCTGGCACATAATCTAAGAGAAGAAGTACTTGGAAATTTTATTTTAGGTTTTCGGCTCTAATGCCCAAAACGAAAGATCTGTTGAAAGCTCTTTGGCCCTTGCCTTCACATTTCTTAGGATGAAAATCCTATTCTTGCTATTTACACTTAGTCTGGTAGGTAGCCTATTCGGCCTTGAAGTCAAAACAACTTTATTGCATCTCTGCGGCCCTTACTTTTAGAGCCCTTTTAAAACGCAAGGAAAATCTTACAGTTTATGAGGTTGATAAGCAGTCTATCATTGTCAGTGGTCTGAAGAAAAAACCTACACTGAAATCTCTTGTGTTCGGACGAAAGTGCACATAAAAGCCTCCTATACTTTTCATGTTTTTTATTTATACCAAGTATGGTAAGCAGCACAGCGGTCTTAAAGCCAAAAAGCTTTGCTGAAAGCTCTTGGGCTCTCGTAGTAAAAGAAACGGTCTGGAATAAAATAGGCAGAATTTATGAGTTTTGGAATTTTGTAAAATATATATAAATATATTTTCTGTAAATCACATATCTACCTTAGTACAGATAATGGCTAGGCAAGGATCATGATTCCCCAAACTCTATGCTCTGACTATATCGGGCTATATCGGAAAAGGACTTCACTCTTCTTGCGATGCTTCCAAGAGTGTTTCTTCTGACGAAACCGGCAACCATTTAAGGCTTAGGTTCTTAAGATTTCTGTTAATCGTTTCCTATGAGAGAACTGAGAAAGTACAACTATCCCCATATCTTCCAACACCTATTTCATCCTCTCCGCTCTTATAATCATACAAAATTTGGCTACAGATTGTAACTGACAAGATCGCAGCTAGGTCATAATAATCAGGTGCTTTAAGCCCCAATTTTTTGATGTCCAAACTGAAGATCAACAGACAGAATAGAAGAACTTAACAGATGCAGAGAAAGCAATTCTTTGAGCTTCTTCGAACACAGTATTTCATACACTCCAAAGTAAAACCCCACATATTTTCCTAGCTACCGCATTCGACAAGCCACAGACATATAGAAAAAAGGAAACGCGATCCAAAAATTCGGCACTGCCAGAGCGCCATTGTGAAATATTTCCATGCCACCGCAGTTTTGGCAGTCGTTGCACAAGAAATCGCGCCATGGCGCCATTGGTGTATATCGACAACACCACAACAACACCAGTAAAAACGTCGGCCGGAAGAATGTGTATGGCGCAAGAACGTCAAGCGCCATAAACAATGCGGCAAAAGTGCCACCGGCGCGCCAGGTTGCTCCACTTCCATCTTGTTAACACAATTTCGTCGTTCTTCGTTCTTCGTTTGTCGCAATCGCGCCATCGTCTACACTGCACACTGCATGCGTCCTGCTTGCAAGAATACCCACGAATTTCAACTAGCCGATTGCATTTGTACCAGAAGTATGAGCCTGAGACGAGTGGACCTAATCGATTTGTGCACCGAGTCTGCGCGCAATTCACCAGCTTTGCTTATAGGTACAAGCGGTAGCTGTAGGGGACTGTCGGAAATGTGGCGCTAGCATTCAGGCTGCTGTGTCGGTGGCGCCTGTTGGCGCGGCTTTGTTGGCGCGCATGCGCACAGGCGCCGCTTGACGCAGGGCGGCATTGTTTGATGACCCACCGAAAAGCGCGGCAAAAAGAGGGTTTCAAGTAGAAGAAGACAAGAAAAGCAATCAAGAATAAGAGTATGGAAACGAAAGCGCGTTTCGGGGTATGTAGATTGCGGCAGGGTAAAGAGGTAAGCGGTGAGTAATGCCGTGCGTTTAAGCGTCAGCAATCCTGACAGCGCGTCCGGCGCCACAGCTCCTTGTGTGCTTAACGCGTGTGTATGTGTGTGTGGACAGCTTGTGGCGATTTTTGAGCTACTCAACGACGATTGTAAAGATGTCAGCGCGAATCAGAAGTTTGGCATGGTTTTTGTGGTGATTCTTGTCAATGTTGATAATAGCCAACGACTTTGTTCCATTGACAATGACAAGCCCAATAAAGGGAGAAGTGAGTTTCGTTCGCCATCAGCTGCTAATTCTAACAGCCATTAAGTGCCCGTCTATTTCACAGCATATAACCTTGCTCAGTAAGGGAATCTCGAAGAATTATGTTCTTTTATTAGTTCAGTGCCCTTAGGTACTCATTTGTAACGATCTCTACAAATAAAATCGGGCTAATAGTGGAAGAACTCCGATAAGTTGACTGGGGTCTTCACAAATCTGGATATGAATGTGTGAAGAGGCGGTAACTCTTTTAAGGATTGTAAGTCAGCTAGAGCGCCTTTCGAAATCGGTTTTGTGTTATCTTGTAGTACCTTTCAAATGGACGCAAGTGATAGGTCTGATAAAGAGTGAGACAGAGGCTCTCAGCTGAGAGATGTACGGATTCGTTGCAGGAAGCGAATTCCGTTAGATATTACCGAAGGTTTGACCAGACATATTATACACGCAGGAGACTCTATAAGTGCTCAAGATGCTCTAAATTCTGGTAGCTAACAGCAAGGATATGACCTGGACGGACGAAATTTAGTATGAAGATTCTGTCGGGTCAATAATATTAGTTCAAGCAGATACACTGAGTTCTTCGTTCAATAACCAAAATCCAGGGCGGAATAGTAGTTCTAGGGTTCTTTCACGTTAGCAGCCTTGGACTTTGGCAAAAGTCTACCTTCGGATGATCAGGATTTAAGTCAACTTATCTACTGAGTTCTTCCTCAAATACACAGTTACAGCTTGGAATGGCATTTTAAGATTTTTGCAAGGTCAACAGCCTTAGACATTGACTCATGTTTCTGTTCAGCTGTTGCGCGGAAAGCTA